>BSBK01004356.1:5000-137500 GCA_027943335.1 Chamaecyparis obtusa
TACACCCTATAGAGATTAAATGTATGTCACATTTTGCAAAATATCTTGCATTACTTGTTATCTCTCTCATTTGATGGAGTGCAAGTAGTAGCAAATAGGTATTTGTCAGATGTGTCTTCCTCGAGTGAAGAAAGTGAGTCATTTAGTATGACTGAATTAGGAAGATCAACTAGAGGTCAAAAGACTAGAAGGAAATTCAATAGATGCATGAAATTTTTCCTTTCTCAAGTGGGGTCATGTTCTTATGATGATGAGAGCAAAGGCGACATCGAGGTGCCCTCTAGGTACCAAAATCTACAGAAACAATGGGTCCCCAAGGAACTTCTTCCAATAAACACTGATTTTAGTGTTAAAGGCAAGATATATCATATTGCACCATCGTCAATACATGGTTTGGGCTTATCTTCCATGGATGGCATAAAGGTGTCTTACAAAAAAGTTGTTGAATTGATGGAGTATGTTGGACCTTGTTACGATTACAAAAGTTGGATGCGAATTGTTCAATATAAAAAAAGTATGCATAGGTATGCACTCTCGGCAAATTATATTCAACAAAAAGACAATCAGAAAAGTAAAAGAGTGGCTATATACATTGGTGGAAGGCCAAAAGCATATGGGAATATTGTAGGTTTTATAAATATCATGCGACCTTTGTCAACTATTAAGAAACCCAATTGCATATTTGAGGCACGCGAGGGAAATCATGTATTTTTATGTGTGATAAAATCAATAAGTGCACGGGAAGAGTTGCTTATTGATTACAATTTGAATCGTATAGATACAAATGATGTCACTATCATTAGGGTGTAGGTACATACTATGTACCATTAAATAATTGAGTTTTTTTGCCAACCACATTTAGAGAGTCTCCTCACCATCCACCTCATCTCCATCATCATCTTCTAATGAAATTTATTAATGTAGTCCTTTCTAATTATTGGTTAACTTTAAATAATAATAGAGGACCACAATATGGAGCAACCACATAGTGGGGACAATGATGATCGTGCATGCACTTCTTCCCAGCAAGTAAACCTCTTTGTTATTGAACTACAAATTAGATAGAAGCAAAATGTTAAATAAAGTTTCTTATTATATTATTTTCATCACTATTTTAGATTAATTCTAATAGTGTTAGTAATATTGTTGTCACAGATAGGTGGTCAACAAAGAAAGGGAAAGGAACCTGCAGTCCTGGAAGAAGAGTCCTTTGACAAGGACCTAGTTGTTGATTTCGGTGCTTGTGATGAACCGGGCTCTGCAATTAAAAAATGCCTCGACAAAATTGGAAATAGATTGCTGAATTGGCATCTATATTTCCTCTGAATCTTGAGTCACAAAAGATGGAAACTAAACTGATGCACCTATCTCAAAATTATTGAGTAAGTATTAATGTAATTTTTAATTATAAAAAAAGTTCAATAATAGTTTTTATGTTATAGTAGTCTTTTATGTCATTAAAAAATAAGAGGATGTGTTTCTTTTACAACTTTTTTTGTGTAATTTTGATCCTTGTGGCCATGATGAGGGTACTACAACTGGTTCAGGTAGATCGCATGTTGCACTATAGTTTTTTTACTCTCTAACAATATTGTCCATGCTAATCACTAGTTTTATTATGCTCTAACAATCTTATTCTTCAGCACATGTCAACGATCATTTACTATCACCACCTAATATGATGGTAGGCTCAGATGTATCGCATCTTGCAATGTTGGCAACATAGAGCATGGCCACAGAGACCATGGCACCACCTACTCATATAGGTATTTTATTTTCTCTATCATTGTATATATGTTTATTTCCCTTGAAGTATTCTTCCTTAGGGCCATTTTGTAATTGATTCAATTTATGCAACAGGGGATGCAACACTTGATGGTGATTTTCTTGGATGTACTAGTATTGCTAGTACGGTAACAGTGAAGGATTTCATATTGCTTGTTTCTGAAGCAGAAGGACTTCCCTTGAAAATAGCAAAAATTCCAAGTACTTTAAAGATTGGATCTTTCTTTTACTATACAATCATATGTTAATTACAATCATATGTTATTCTATACTATTATATCCTTCAACTAATGATCCCATGATTATTTTGTAGGGAATGATGTTTTTTATAACAAACTTAATGATGAGTGTTTGTGGATATTTGGGCCCACCATCTGTACAGGGTGAAACATCATATCTAAACTAAAACCCCAATCTACTATTTTGATTTCATATCATTGCTAGGATAGTTATCATTACATCCATTTTTGAATCTAACACTATTTTCTTTCTTAAAAGGTGGAAAACCCAAAATCAAAAGTTAAAGGATGATCTCCTAGAGAGTATGACAAACTTGTTTGGACCTTGTGCATTTGAGAAGGGTAAGCTCCTTCAAAGAGTCAAGATATGTTTGAGGTATATTAGGGACTATTACAGGTGTACATTAACCAAAAATTCACATTACCAGCGGCCCCCTTGCATTCCTGATTTAGAGTGGAAATCTATTATTCTGGATGCAAATGAGAAAAATGAAGTAAAAAAAGGAAATACAACACCAGAGAATAGAAGAAGGTATGTGATATTATTAAGAATGTAATTATGTACTAAATACTCTTCATATTTATATGAACTAACATATTTCAATCTCTTCATAGATTGTCTGACACATCAAAGGAAACAAAGGCAAGATTGCAAAAGCACGGGCAACACAAGCTAGGCTTTGGTGGTTATTCGAAACTTGCTGCACGAGTTGTTAGTGTTGGAAAAATACAATCTTTACATGGCTTTTAACACTGAAAAAAATTCTTTGATCTTTAAATATTTATTTATAATTTGAAATCTTTTTTTGTTTTTATGAAACAATAAAATAAAATTTGATGATACCAAGCATAAATGCAGGGCGTGGAGTTCAATATAAATCTCACAAAAGAGGACCAGAGAATTGGCTTCCAACAAGGCTATAAAGCCATGGTAGAAAGAATAAGAAGTGCACAAGGTTCTACTGATGGATCCATCGGGGTAAGTAAGCTAAATAGATGATATTTCAAATTTAATTATTTACCAATTAGTTTATTTGATGTTAAGTTCCAACATAAAGTGAGTAAATTTGTTTTAAGTAAGAAAACAATGATAACATGAATGGGTATGAAATTGAAATGCAACCTATTGATTCTTGTCATACACAACCTATCGGTGTTGATGACAATGAGGATGTGCATCATAGTAATACAAGTAAACATCTTAAATTGATTGGTGTAGTAATACAAATTTAATTGCAATTGGTGTTTGGATTAATGTAACAATTTGTATTGCAGCTGTAGAGAGTGTAGAGGTTGTTGTTAATGAGCATGTTGAGGTTGAGACCATGGCTAGACAAGCTAACCTTGATGTTGATGATGTGACTAGATCAGGTAAAGAGCTATACGATTATGGCCTGTAAAGTACTAAAATACTTTAAAATGTTTAAAATGTTTTTAATTATAATAAAATGTTTTTAATTTAACCCTTTTATATGTTATTGCAGATGACCCCCCTTTGCATCAACAGAGAACTAGGTGTGCATTGAGATCTAATGAGAGGGTAGATGATCATGATGATGATATCGATACTCATCTTAACAATTACATCTTAAAAATGAGAAATCAAAAGAAAAAAAAGAAATGATTGTCATCTATGCACTTTAATTGATAATGACTGATTTTTATATGCCAATGAATTGAATTATGTGGTAGTGAATGTTCATAAATTTTATAATGTGTTAATGAATGTTATCATGTGATAATTAATTAATGTTAGATGTTACATGAACTTTAGAATGTTAGATGAATTTTATTAGATGAACTTTAGATGTTAGATGAATTTTATTAATGGATGAAATAATGAATGAATGTTAGATGTTAACGGGGAATTTAGAGTGATGTTAGGGGGGTTGGGGCTAAATGAGCTTCCACCTTCACGTGGTTGGCCCTATTTAGTATAGAATATAAAACTATTCTCAAAACAAAGTGAAGCTCAATAAGTTTGTTCCTTATATAGGGTCTCAAGTGTAGCTTTTATCCCACTCTCAACATTGCAAGGCTTCAAGTGGTGTTCTAAGATTGGTTTCTCCATCTCCCAATGACATCTTGTCTTTCTCATAATAACTCTCACAGAGCTTTGATATATGGATTAGTAGAAGATGCCCCTTACAAGCTACACATATATAATATGGTAGATATAGGGAACAAATATACTCCAACATAGAATGAGTCAACTTGAATCTATAGTTTCTTCATTCACAATGAAAATTCAAATTACAAGACATATTTTAGATTTAATATTCATATTCATCTTCATCATGATGGTAGCCATCACGATCAGCATTTGGTTCAACTTCATTTGAACCACACTCCATGTTGGGTACCATTATAAGGCATGGAGTGTGGTCATACCCATGTTACCATAATAATGAGTTAGCCTATAAAATTATGAATAAAATACCTCATGTATCATATTTATAATACTACAGGTCCACCTGGGATTGGCCCAGGCACCCAAGTTCCTACCAGAGGAACCCAAGTCGAACCCAGCCTCAAACAAAGAACTAGATAACTTGGCTTTTTTATAATTCAAGTTTATTTCTGAATTCTTCTCCAATTCCAACCTGATTATTCCATATTTTGTTTTCCAATTTTCCTTCTTCCTCACTCCAAATTCAAGGATCACCACCCATGACTTATGTTGTTATTTCCTTTTACTAATTGTGCTATTTCAAGGATCACCACCCATGACTTGGTTAAGATGATGAATGCTGGAAATGCCTTTATTACCAAGGAATCACCGCCCGCCATTAATGAATATTAATGATCATTGTTTCCTAAGGGTAATCATTGTTTGTGTATGCTAATCACCCAAGTCTTTGGCTATGATTTGCATGCTGTGAGGTTTGTCAGAAGTGGGGGTATGACATGCTGGTTAGATTCTAACATATTGACACTTACACCATGAAAAAGAAAAATAATAAAATATAAAGAGAGGACCAACTAAACCATCTTGTGGTCAGTCTATATCACATTGAGGAACAACGTCAAGACTCAAGAATCAAAACAATCAAAATTTTCTTAAAGACCATGAATGATCAACAACATTCCATTAGAAAACAAAACACTAATCTATATTATCATTAAGCCATAAAATATGTCTTTAAAGTTTAGAAGCATCACAAAAAATTTCAAGAAACATAGTACTATCCAAGGACCAAAATGAATACCCTCCAAATGATTATGATTATGTTGATGTTGATGTCTATAAATTATGTATAATGATTATGATAATGTTGATGTTGATGTCTATAATTTATTTCACTTATTGATGCTTTCCTAGATTGAATTTTGAATTGCTAGGCTGGAGAATGCTTTCAAAGTTTAGGGTCTATTCTACATGATACTCTTAGTTACAGCTCAAATGCAACTCAACATATTTTTGATGCTGGGAAACCCACTGCAGAAACTCATCCGCAGGTGAAATTTAATGATGTGAATCTTGGCATTGTTAATGTTATTACTTTTCCTCACGTTTCATATTTGTGAAAATGTTTCTTGGCACTATCTTATTCTTATTACAATGTTCTTTGTTGTGGGGCAGGAGGTCAATCTTCAATGTCTTCATTGTGGGGGATAGTGAAGATTTCTCTGACAAATAGCAGGTCTTCTTTAGTATCTTATAATAACATGGTAAACTGATAAAGGTGTTATGGGCATTTAATCTGCAATTACTAATAGACTAAGCATATTATTACTATGCTTAATGTTCCATTTAAATGCATTTAACACAAAAAATAAATTTACAAAACTAAACCAATGGCATGTTTACAACAAAGATGTGTTGAGGAGTTTGCTCCTTATTCAATGTTAATTGTTCTTGCACAATCCACTCATACAATAGTGAAATGCTATGTGGAAGGGATGGTTGATAGTGTTCCTTGAGGGAAGGGGGATTGTTAAAGACTTGTTATCATTGTATTGTGTATTTCCAATATGTTTGGTTGTAGGGCAGACCATGAGATTGAAGGATTACTCACCGATTGCATGATAACCCAATTTTGAAGGGTCACTAGAAGAGGGGAATGAAGGATCACTCAGTGATTGCATGATAACCCCACCAAGCATTCTTTCCTTTAATTTTCTACAATATCTCAAAGTATGATCATTATTCTTTACTTTCTTCTATATGCTATTCTTTCTATGATTTTTTTATCTCAGAAATATATCAAAAACATTGCAGATGTGCATATAAAAGTAAAATATTGTCCTTCAATTATTCCACATTGAAGCATTTCCTCTTTGGAGTATTGTCTTCATTTGTACAATATCTGTCAAAAATGGTTCCCATATTTCTTCAAGATCTATTTTAATCTTTATATTGCAATTTTGATTAGATTTGACCTATAGTTGATTTCATTAGTATTTTATAACATATACTCCTAATGTGAAATGTGGAGAGAAAGAAAGAGACACACTAGGTATGAATTACAAGATATACCCATCATCACTTAGTACTTAAATAATAAATTATGGATAGGGAACAACCCCCTAACCTCTGGATGTTTGTTTCATGTTGGCCTCTTATTATATGCAAAGGTAGGCCTCTCTTAATAAGGCTAACAACCACAGCGTAGGGGCCATAAATTATGGAACCCAAAATAGTGCACACTTGTATTAAATTAGGTTCAGTATACTACAAGGGAATGGAAACCATGCAATAGTGCCTCATGGGAATGGAAGAAACCCTTCACCAAGAAGATGGTTGTGTCTACAATATTTACTAGAGGCAAAGAACATAATTTGGTTCCAGAAATTACCCCTAGAAGATAATGGGACCCGCAAAACACTTGGAAAAGATAGCACTCACTATATCTTTTATCACTCTTTTAGAGCTAGGACAATAAATCTCAAAGATTGATCAATGAATTTTTGAACACAAAGAACCATTGACAGATATGATTCATGTGTACAATAGCCAACAACCAGTTGTTCCAATCATGGTGTCTAATAATTATGTTAGAAAAAGAATCTACAAATCCCTTACACAACCATAATAGATTCAAACCATGAACTATAAGAACCTAACAATGGGACTAACAAAGATACAACCTAAACAAATCTTGATCATATTCCACCCTATTGTAAGGCCCAAGAAGTAGCTCTATCTTAAAGCTACACATTCCTCTAGATGAAGCTCAAAGGTTAGGTAGTTGAAGCATAGCAATACTTGAATGAATATAGGAATAATTTGATGTACAATCATTTTCTAGCTTGGTTTGTGGGTTTTCCACATAATATTCTCCCTTTAACCACATTTATAGTTTGAGAAAATAGAAAAAAAATTGTTTCAGATTTATATTATCATTTTGAACTAGCACACTACCATCAAAATCCATAATCATTGGTCATCTCAAGAAAATTCCTATTGATTAGTAGGATAACCTTATAAAAATTTGATGCATGGATTTCTTGTGAATTTATGACTGTTATGTATCCTGCAACTATGGAAGGAATAGTGTTGGTGTTAGGTTTCATTTATTATTGAATTCAATGGTTTCCAAGATGTGTTGAGGAGTTTGCTCCTTGTTTAATGTTAATTGTTCCTCCACAATCCACTCATACAATAGTGAAGTTACAAAATTGAATCGATGGCATGTTTACAACAAAGAAATAGAATGATAATAATATGCTAAAAATTCTATTCTATTTAATACATGCCAAAGGAATGCATTGTAAATTGTTGTCACTGAAATGACCACATTCTACTGGTGTCGTGCCCTAGCCCGTGCTTTAACTCCATTATTTGATTTTATTGGTGCTTGTGCTAAAGGATATCCATTTTTTTGAAATGTTGACTATGGTTATCAAATGGATAGCCCATGAGCTTCTAGCTAGGTGCCATTTATATTAATAGCTTAGGGCATCAAATGTATTGTATTATTGATAGTTGATACTTTGTTAAAAGGAAATACGACAAAGAACAATTTTTATTTAGTTTCTCTATTTTGATCCCTAAGTGGCTTACAACCCTAGAGAAGTATATGCAAATTTATGGATGTAGTTGTAGGATACATAGTAGCTAATAATTCACAATAAATCCATGCGTCCAATTTGAATAGCAATTAATAAAAACAACTAGGGTCCTCCAACGGCCCGATCATCCAGACCTTGAGTGTCCCCTCAACCAGTGACCCTTGAAAACTGGGTTATCATGCAATCAGTGAGTGATCCTTCATTCTCTTGGTGAGCTTCTAGGTAGGAACCATTTGTATATTTGATAGCTTAGGGCATCAAATGTATATTGTATCATTAATAGTTGAGACTTTGTTAAAAGGAAATAGGACAAAGAACAATTTTGATTTAGTTTCTCTATTTTCATCTGTAAGTGGCTTACAACCATAGAGAAGTATATACAAATTTACAAATGTAGTTGTAGGATACATAGCAGCTGCTAGTTCACAAGAAATCCATGCATCTAATTTTAATAGAAATTAATACAAAGAAATAGGGTCCTCCAAGGGCCCAATCATCGGGACCTTGACTATCCCCTCAACTAGCGACCCTTCAAAACCAGCTTATCATGCAATCGGTGAGTGATCCTTCATTCTCCCAGTCTTCCCTACAACCAAACATATTGGAAATACATAATACAATGATAACAAGTCCTTCACAATCCCACTTCCCTCAAGGAACACTATCAACCATGCCTTCCACATATCATTTCACTGTTGTATGAGTGGATTGTGTAGGAATAGTTAACATTAAACAAGGAGAAAAATCCTCAACACATCTTGGAAACCATTGAATTCAATAATAAATGATCCCTAACACCAAAATTATTCCTTCCATTCACTTCTACCAAGAATAAGGTATTTAATCCATTCAACATTACATATAATCATTAGGTAGTTACATTTCCTGACTATGTACTAGAGGAATAGTCAGGAAATGTAACTATCTAAACGATCCAAACATTTGGAAATAGTGAATCGATATCCTTGAGCACAAGCACCAATAATATCAAATAATGGAGATAAAGCACGGGCTAGGCCACAACACCAATAGAATGCGGTCATTTTAGAGAGCATTCATGATCAAATAAAATATAATACATTTGAAATTTGCAGTCGAATATGATGCTAGATGCTTGAAAGATGAAGAAATCACATACCTTCTCCCGCACTCAGCTTTCACTCCTCTATCCAATCGAAATAAAAATGATGAGGCCATTTCACTTTTTTTTTTCATAGTCAAATCTTCCTTGTACCACATGAAGAACATACCATTGGTTCATTTTTGTAATTTGTTTTTTGTGTAATTAGTAATTGGCAAATTAAATGCAGATAACACCTTTATCAGTTTAATTAGCATGTTATTATCATATCAGATCAAGTATGTTTAAGAATTGTTGGGACTGGTCCTTTTGAGTGTATTAAACATAATTTAATTTTCAGCATATTATTATCAATCTATTTCTTTGTTCTAAACATGCCATTGGTTTAGTTTTGTAGATTTTTTTTTGTGTTAAATGCATTTTTTGTGAGGAGGGGTCTTGTTCTGAGGAGATTGATGAAGATTGTGCACCTCAAAAACCAATTCATAAGGTATCAATCCATGTTTCCTATTCACTTATATTTTTGGTTTGGTAAATCTCCTTATAAGTTTCAAGTCCTTTCTTTTGATTACTATGGATGAGATATATATCTTACATTTAACATTCAACTTCTTTACATTTTAGAACATGTAGTGTGCCTTTTGAGGATTTTACCAAATCAACTTTTAACATAAACTAAAAACACCAAACTGATATCTTGCCCTTGCAATGTGACAAAATATTTGCATTTGACCAATAACTGCAAGCAATTGAATGATAAATCCACATACATGTATCTTTGTAAAATACCTAGAACATCAAAAAGATGGCTAAGTGGCTACCACCATGATTTTTATCTACTGAATATGGGAAAAAAAATACCAAAAGGAATCGAATAGAAAACATGATTGGTCATTTCAGAGAGCATTTATGATCAAATAAAATGTAATGCCTTCTCTCGCTCTCGATCAGCTTTCACCAACTTGTTTTCTCCCACTCCTTTTCTCTACAATCAAAATAAAAATGATTTGGCCATTTCAAAATAGTGAATCAATATCCTTGAGCACAAGCACCAATAACATCAACTATTTTGATCTGTGGGTACCCTAATGTTGGCAAGAGTTCTTTTATTAATAAGATTACTCTGCAAGCTTGAAGAAGCGATATATTTTGGCAAATGAAGAGTGGAAAGATGATGATGTTCCTGAGATCATGGATGGACACAATGTTGCAAATAGAATGGGAAGACATCTTTCGAGCCTGGCCCTAGATCCTTTGAAAATTCGGGTAGGATCGAGACCCAAGTTAAAAAGATGTCTTCCTTTTTGTTGTGGAATATAGGCTCTACTGTTGCAACAATGACAGACTGTGATGTACATATCACAATAGCTGAGAAACATAAATGTAGGCATCATGGTCACAATTTTTTGGAGACACAACATAATTGAGTGCTATTCCCAAATGATGCAAAGCAACCACTGCTTTGCATCGTCTTGAAAAACCACTCAATTATGTTGTGTCTCCAAAAAATTGTGACCATGATGCCTACATTTATGTTTCTTAGCTATTGTGTCCCAGGACCCCTTATGACCCTTTACGATCATTTATGATCCCTAAGAATACATCTTAGAGGTATTAAAATGTCGTAAAGGGTTATAAGAGGCTTGTAGGAGGGGCTAGGTGAGCTTCCACCTTCACGTGGTTGGCCCTGTTAAGTAGAGAATGTTAAACTGTTCTCGAAACAAAGAGAAGCTCAATAATTTAAAGTCTCAGTCCATGGAGATGCTAAAAAAATGACGAGAATCAATAATGGAGAGTTTTTAGATTTTGAGAAGATGTATATGGAGTGGAGGCCAAATTGAGTACCAGTGCAGAGATGATGATTCAGTAACCTACATCTATAAAACCTTCACAATTATCCCTTCTTTGGCCTCCACTCATTCCTCTTCTCAAAAATGGTTATCTAGAAACTTTGGATAGTGTTTTCTCATCCATGCATGAAATGTGCTAGTGATCATATAAAATTACTTTAGGCCTCCAGTATTGATGCAATGTACAAGTGTAAAAAAAAATTGTGAGACTATGATCAATTTCTGCAGTGTACATAAATGCAAGGCGGTGATTATTCTTGATGATCGACAGGTAGCTAGGACTAAAGATAACACAACTCAAGAGACCATCATAGGTTGTCTCTTTCTTTGGTCTATATTATTGACAGAATGTTTTACCTTTCATTACCTCATCAAATCTGGGGATTTGAAAGAATTTAATAGAATAATTTCATGACAACATATATTATTTAAGTTGACATTGCATGAATTTATCTACTTTAGGCACTTGTATACTATGAAGATGGGGATAAGGAAGCATCTCCTCCCATGGCAATGCTTCTTTATCACCATCCTCATAGTCTACAAGTGCATGAAGTAGATAAATTCATGAAACATCAACTTAAATAATATATGTTGTCATGAAAATATTCTATTAAATTCTTTCAAATCCCCAAATTTGATGAGCTAATGAAAGGTAAAACATTTTGTCAATAATATAGACTGAAGAAAGAGACAACCTATGCTGGTCTCTTGAGATGTGTTAACTTTAATGTACCTATCCATCAGTTTTTCGATAATTCATAATTAATTCTGATAGAAGTGCTATGCATTCGACAGACAAAATGTCAGAAAAAAATAATTTTTGACATTTCGTGCGACAGTAATGCTATACATTTGAAAGGGAACCCTGTCGGAGAATAGTGCAAAACTGCTGCTATTCCAATAGTTTAAGTATCGTAAAGAGGATATATTCGACATAACTTTCGACAATAAGGCCATATCACCGACAGGTAGATCTGTTGGAATATGATGCTAACTGTTGGTATTCCAATAGTTATACTGTTGGAAATAATATTATTCGACAGTCAGTTCTGATAGAGATTGTATATTTCTGATAGGTCTTGTTATTGGAATTCCAATGGATGAACCGCAGGAAATGCCATTTCGAAGTTGTTGTCATTTACATCTTTCTGACGTAAGATGGTGTTAGTAAATCGATAGGTAGGTCTTTTATCACAACCTTCTACACAAAAATGGCAACGAACTCATGTGTCAAAATTTTGACAAATGAGTGTTGGAAATCTGACAAATGGTCATCAAAATTTGGCCCCAAATGTAGTAGTGTACCTCTATTAGGTCAATACATATTTTTCCACTTAATCTCCTTTGTAGATCTTAGGGTTAGGTCAGATTCATTGAATCCATCCTACGTTATGTTCTTCAACTATCCTTCTAGAAATATCTCGAATCTCTTAAAATATTTACAATAAAATGTTTTACAGTGCATTAAATACTTTCATACAATCAATAAATAAAGTCAACATGTTTTACATAATCCAAGAATTCAACAATGTCAGCTGGAAATCTGAATTCTTCCTCAAATGCAAAATACTAGCACTCAGTCAATACTGTGTTCAACTTCTTGGTCTTCTCTGGAAAGCTTGGTCACCATATAAACTGTTTCCTTCGCTAACACTGTCTTCCTTAGCAATTAACTAGTGTTCGATCAACATTGATTTTACTCAGCATATACTAGCTCGATCAACACAAACAACACTCGGCTTAAACTAGATTTCTTCACTTTTGCTTGGTTAAGCCTACCAGTTTAGTCTTCATTCTTACTTAGATAAACAATACATTTTTTTATCATTGTGCCAAATAATCAAGTACTCATTGAAGTATCAAGATAACTCAAACTTTCCTTAGGTGTTGTTGTTACCAACCTTGCCTATCCCCTTAGCAACACTCAAAAATGATATAGTACTTTCTTAAATAGCAGTAGTCTTAACAGTTAAGGTTTGACATCAATGACAATAAAACAATTGCTTCAATTGTAGTTTCTAACAAATGCTCAATAGTGAAGTGTAAGATCATAAATAAGAAGTGAAAAAACTAATAGTTAAGAATGAGGACAATAAGAAGGAGGACTAATTAGTCTTGGATGAAGTTTGGTACTAGAAGAAGATCTCTAATTGGATCTAGTACAATCAGTTACTGCTATGCTATTAAATAGATTTTTTTCATGCATATACAGATGCAACACTATTAGTTCACCTTTTGTCAGTAATAAATCTTTTTATAATCTATCATTTTGTATTAGGGGAATTATCTCAACCAATTGTGAGCCTTACCTGCAATGATAAAATGTGCAGTGAGCCTTTGTAAAAATCACCTTAACCGATGTTTATATTTTCATGAGAATTAGTTTCTGTGTGGTTTTTGCCATCTTGTTTTTCCATATTTTATCTAGTGTTATAGTTTTTATTATTTTTTCTCATTCAATTTTTTATCAATTTTAATTATATGAATGGGTTGATTTAGTACTAGATTAACTAAGTTTGATATAAGTATTTTAGAATAACTTGTTCACTCACCCTCTTAGTTGTTCAACCTATTCAATAAGGTTTGTACTCAAGAGATAACATAAGAAGCATTCAATACTATATAACATTTGAATTTATTTTGGAGATCATGTATGAATGTTGTTTGTTAGTTCTCTAATGTTATATCCTTAGGTTCAGAAGTCATATGTTGGATAATACTAAATTATAGTTAGTTTTTGAAGATGGTAGTTGTTACAATTTTGTTTTGTGAAATTTTTATGCCATGGAAGTCAAGTTTGAAGATATGTAGATATATATGTAAATATTAATTGTATTGCATTTACTTTTTGGTTCTAGTTGTGATGTTTCTTAGTGATCTAAAAACTATTCCTAGTAACCCAAAAATAGGGAACTACCAAGTGTTTCTTATGATCAATCTATGTTTTTGTCTTGAAATGGGCATTTTGAAAACATGGTTTTTAAACATTCTTGGGTAAAAGGACAATAAGTTGTCACCCTTTTTACAAAGGAAAAGGCTAACAAAATCAAAGTTGTTCAATTTCAATACTCAAAAATTGACATTTATGTTTGGAATTTGAAGATGATGTAAACTAATTAAATGTGATAAAATGGATGAAGTTTATGATTAATATTTTAAATAATTTTTTTGAATAATAATTGATATGTTTTCTTAATTTTTAAAGATGATTTTTCAGTTGCTCAAAAATGCTAAAACATTAGGGGTCTAGTTCCCACCAAAAAATTATATGTAAATAAACATTATTTCCTCTAATTTCAAAATATGTCATAAATGACATATATAGTTAGTGCATGAAGAAATAAAAATTGGTTTGTGACCTATTTTTTCTCTTTTATAACAATTCAAATTCCAACTGACTGAAATTGATAGTTTTCATCTCGCAACATATTTTTCATAACAAATATACAACAATCAAAAAAAGAAATATATATTCTTGAAGAGCACTCTCTCCTCTAGTGCACCATATGTTTGCCAAATTTATTTAATATGATTTACTATTTTTTTCTTTCTTTGAATCAACATCTCCTTGACTGTTAAAATACCTACTTGGAATATTTTTTAATTATAATAAACTATGTCTAATTAAATCAATATAAAATCTATATGAGGATATTCTTGAATCTGATGTCTACAAAAGGGTATTTTTTAATTTTTAAAAAATATCATTAAAAAGATTAGGAGTTATTGAAATGCCACTTTTCTGAAATAATTTTACTTTTATGGTAATTGGACCCAAAATGGTATAGAAAATGCATTTACTAGATATTACTAATTGGAAAAGTTAAAACACTTATCTAACTTAGCTAGAATGAATCTAGCTAGACCACATGTTTGACCAAAATTAATTTTTAGTTAGAAATACTAAAATGCAGCTATGCTAATAAGTTAGCCTAAAAGGTTACACCTGATTATGCTTTTACCCTCCTACTAAAAAGAAATTTATACCATGTCGGTATTTAAATAAATTACATATTTAAAAAGTAGACTCCAAGAACTACATTTTATATTACTAATTTTTTTTGTGATTCAATCTCTAAGTGCCTCAAATTTAGACATCAATTGACAATAAATTTGAAAAAAAGGGAAAACACTTCCACTTTTTGCCCAAAAGTGGGACTTGACTTCTTCTAGCCAGTCAAATATATGAAGATGAGTGAAATAAAAGATGTCTTAGCATATGTAAAGAGTGAATGATCTAGTTTGTGTAATTAGATGTTTTGGTGGTACCTTGACTGATGATGATCTTTTAAACAAAATTTTGAGATCCTTGCTTGCATGTTATAGTGAGAAGGTTGCACCTATTAAGGAATTGAGAACTATAAGAGACATTTTATGAGAAGCATTAGCTTGTAGACTATTTCTAAGAGATGACTACTTTTAGTAAGGAATGTTCAAAGGTTTAAAGTGCATTCAAATCTAATGTGACTAAGCATGACAAGGGAAAAAGCTCCTCTAAAGACAAATTAAACCACTATACTAAGAAATGGGAAGAGATCATGTAAGAGGAAAGGAAGAATGATGAACTGGAAGCCTTGATTGAAAATATATTATCTAAGGTCTCCAGTAAGTATGAAGGAAAGTTTCCTTTGAAATTAATTAAGTGTAATAAGATAGGTCATATTACACCTAGATATACTAATAAAGTTCCTAAGGAATCTAAGATTATATCTAAGGAATATCTATTAGAAATAAGGAATACTGAGAGGGGGGGGTGAATCAATATTCTACAAACTTTATCTTTTTCCCAATTATGGATATAACAAATTATCTTTATACATGCATAACATAAGAAGCTAAACAACATGCATAGCAATAAAACTGAAGAACTCATAACACATGATTTGTTCTCGAGGAAACTCTGGCCAAGGGAAAACCCCGATGGGGATGGTACCCACAAAGATCCACTAATCAAAAGTATCCTATTAAGGATGTTGACCTTTTTAGGAGTCTATTACAAACATATAGTGTATTAGTCTTGATTAAGGGACTATAGACCTTGTTAGAAGCCTCAACCCTATTAGGAGTTGGTAGTACAAAATGTGATTACCAACTGAGCCCACTGCCCAAAAAAGTTATGTATAATATACACTAATTAAAAAATAGGTCAAGGTACATAACCTTATTCTTCTTGTATCAATATCTCTTCACTGATCTTTCACTATCGCTATTACATATGCTTCATATACTTCGCATCATACTATTACAAATGCTTGATGCTTATTACAATTTCTCACTTACACTTTACAATTACAAATACATTTACATATATACCAATAGCTTTAACCAAGATTAAACATCTAAGATGTCATCCCTTTATATTTTTAAGAGATTATTTTGATAAACAAAATAATCCCTTAACTCTTTACCAATTATGTCTTCATATATTGTCATGTCGACTTCATGTTATCTTCGGTAAAACTATCATAACTTCTTCTGTACATGCCATATTGACTTACACTCTGAGATGGGTCATCATTAGTCACCATAGATTCTATGTTCAAGTGCGCAAGCATTGAAATCACTCCAGTCAATGTCACAAAAAAAAATTGTGTCCGGGTACATTGGTAAAAATACTGTCTCATACTTAGACAAATATGCAATGCAGTTTGTCATACTTGCTCTCTAACTTGTGTGATCTTCATGTAGATCATATGTTTCCATAATGACAACATCTATGCAATCAACTCAGCCAAATTGCCAACAATCTCCCCCTTTGTCATTCGTGGCAACATATGAGAAAATTGGCTAAGTGTGCAACTCCAAAATCTCAAAATTAACAAAATTGTGGCCATAGTATAACATATATATACTATCCTTATAACTCCTAAAAAATCATATCTAAAATACAATACTCCCCCTAAGAGTATCAACTCTTATCATATATTATCAATTTTCTGCTAAGTATCTCTAACCCTTTGATAACAATGACAAAATAACGGTAGGGAGGGCTAAAAAATTGTATCAAAAAAGTTATACCTTCATTTATTTGTTGCAAAGCCGGTAGGCTTGCAACACAATTTGCAAAATCTATCTTCATATTATCTATCTCCTTTTCCCATGACTTCTTAATGGAATCAGCAACATTGAGTAGTGCGCTCAGTCAATAAGATGCTATTTGACAAGCTTGGAGGTTTTCAAAGTTGAATTTCTGAAAAGATGTCTTAGCTATAAGACAATCTTCTAACTACTCTTCAATAACACTCAACTTCATAGTAACATGCTCTCTCAAAAGAGTATGTCTCCTCAACTTCCTATCTTTCTCATGTTGTAAAATCCTGATTTCATCAAAAAGTTTCCTAACTTTTTTTTCAACATTATTGGCCTTCACATTAGGGTTAGATAGAAGGTTTGTTTCATTCAAAATCTTAGCTTCCTTCAATTTTACCTTCCGATCCTCCTCAGCTATCAAAGTCTCTAATTTTGTACACTGTATGTACAAAGATTTTCCTGTCTCCAAATGTTTCCTCAAATCTTTGATACAGATATCAAGAGTATTGATATCATTGCTGATGTACTAATTGATGTTCAACAACATTCTAGCTTTGTAGTCTACGTATGCTTTCACTTTTGCAATATTAGCTAGGTTAGTGAACTCATCATCAAAAGTGCTCATCACTTTCTTTGCCTTGTCCATAGGGTCTGCTTCTATAATCTATGTGGTCACAATACTTTGTAGCTTTTCAGTTAGGTCCTTTAGACATCCTTCTAGACTTTTAAATTTCTTATTCTTCCCAATGATTTTGTTCAAAGATGTGATCAATTCCATATGATCATCATCATCTACTTCTTTTCCCAAATCCTCAAACAAAGATCCAGTTTGGTTCTTCTTTCTAGTCTCTGGGGTAAGACTTATTTCTTCCTTAGATGGTAAAGATGCTTGTACTTCTGATATTTTGGGTTCTCCAATAGTAAATTGGGTCAGCTCTGCTTCTGTAGTTCTATCTGGTTCATCAAGAGCCAAATTGTCAACAATGTTCTCTATATTCTTGAATACATTATCATCGGTATCCAAGGTTATCCTTGTACCTTCAACATTTATAGATTCTTCTTCAATATTAATAGCGAGTGGAGAGGGAATATCCTCTTGTTCTACTTCTACTACTTTCTCTGATGTAACTAATGTCTCTCCAACAATGTTTGTCATAACTTTAACTATTACTTGTTCAGTCTTTGCATTTACTTGTTCATATTGTCCTGCCATAATCTGAATGGTTCTCATTTTTGTCCTTAAATGGGTGCTAAGGGGCTTCAAAATTTTTTTAAGATGTTCATCATCTCTTACATCACATAGTTTCTTCACAAGAATCTCTCTAATTGATTTGTCTTCTTCTTGTGCTCTCATCTTCCTATTAGCAAGTTCCTGCAATAAGTCATCAGGTATCTTTCCTTGAATAAAGTCAAAACTCTTATTAGCCAGAATCAAATGCTTGACCACTACATTTTCAAGATTCAATTTATTATAATAGTCATACAGGTTGTAGTATTTGTTCATTTTAGTGAAGTCTCCATCTTTTATAATTTCTTTATTCACTCTCTCAACTCTAGGTTTCCATGCTTTCTTCTTCACAATTGTGTCATCATCTTTAATTTTTGCAATTTTCCTAGGTACTGGTGCCCCCAAGGTTTTCTGCCTCTTACCAGGTCTAGTAGCAATTTCTTTCACTCTCTTTCTTGGTGTGGAGGAAGTAGATCTAGTAGGCTTGCTTGCTACATGTTCCTTCTCAGGTTCCTCTACTTTCACCTTGACTGGTGCTACACTAGATGATAAGGGAGGTACAGATAAAATCTCTTTCTATCCAATATCTCTGATTTCTGCTACTGTCTACTTTGCCACTAAGAATTCTCTATCTGTCAATCATGTATCCTTCAATATTTTCTTAATACTATTGTCAACTCTTTTCTTAGACTGTTTCTCCTCAAGTATAGCCTTTTCAGAGTTGAAGTTTTCTTCAAAAGTTCCAAATCTATTACTATTAGTGTCAACCATGCATTTAAGTAGCTTGTTCACATATTCTTCTATTTCCATTTCAGATATTTCATAGCCAAGAGGGTCTATGAATTCAATTTTAGGTTCAACTGCTTCAATGTATGTAAAGTTAGTGTTAACCATAAAACATATTTCATTCTTGTATTTCTCCACAAGAGACTGTGGAATCCTTGATCTGCTAGACACAATATTCTAAAATGTCTTAATAACAAGTACTGCACTCTCATTAACACTGTCAATAACATGCTTTTTGTATACTACATTAATCCTTTCCATTATATTTAGTCCATTATTCTAATCATTTCCTATGGTGTAAGGAAATCTCCTCAAAAGATGAAAAAACATGTAAGTGATCAAAGATGAAAATCTAAATTGAGCATACTTTGTCTTCTTAATCTTCTCCAAGTTCTCAAACAATTGAATTCTTACAATTTCACACATATCAACTAGGGCTTTGTCAACACACATCAAATAAGCTATGTGTACCATTCTAGCTACCATGTCGTCCTCTCTTCAATTTGCACAAAACTTGGTTGTTAGGATCTTGCATAGGTATCTAACATCTGGTTGTTTGACATTACTAATTACAATTCCTCTGCCATTATAGGATGAATTAGTGTTATCAATGACTATCTTTCTCATGTTCTTCTCATTTAAAGGAATAGCTCTAGATTTAGACAGTCCAGTGACTTCATGAATCAAATCAACTGTAATGTCTATCACTCTATCTTCTAGCCAAAACTTCCCATTATGAATTCTGCTAAGGATTATCTTAGTGCATTCTTCATTGTCAAACTCATACTGCAATACATACTTAACAATCTCATTGTCTTTCAAATGATCATATCCTTGTTTCAATGTCATGTCCTAGTTGTAAATCTTCTCATACTTACTTGTAAAATCACTATCACTGATGGTTTCTAACTTACATCCTAGATAACTTCTTACATTCTCTAAATGCAAAACTCTATCTGCTACGGATGATAAAACTAACTTAGGGTCTTCTTCCAGAGGTTCAATTGGTTCCCTCTTCATTCTAGGTCTATTTTTATCTCTGATATTGTGAATTAAAGATACATCCATGATTACTTCAAATTCCTTTTACCAATTCAGAGATCTGTCAAGTAAAATACCTCAAATTCATGATTTTAGGGCTTGTGTAGATTCGGCGCTCAAATCCTTCACCAAATAATTGCAAAAAGCTTCCAATCACTAATCTTTGATCTCTTTAACACTTGTGTTCACTTTGATGATCAAATAACATCGATCATAATCTTTTATTACTTCAATCTCACTTAGTTCTGACATCGCATTCAATTCTTTTGTCACTTCTTTCCAAAAAGCTATTTCTACTAGCCTGCAAAACTTAAAACTTCTCGCGATCTCGCAAAACATAATATTTTTCTTTGTGCTCTTAACCATAGCATTATAATATCATAAACTACCTTCCATTAACTACACAAGACTTAATTCATCATAAATCTACTTCTACACTAATCTAAGTTCCTAATCTACTATAATTTTTATAAATTAAGTGATTTGAGATAGGTTAGGTAAGGATTCATTCTTACCACTTGATACTTCACCTTTCTGATTCTCTTCAATGTTGAATATGTCTCCTTGATCTGTGCTTTTAACAAACTTCACTTCATCTATATTGCTACAACAACCTTTCTATCTATTACCTACATCTTCATTTCTTCTTTCATGATTTCTAGGGTTAGGTTTAGGATGAAAAACTCCATTGTTCATTTTGCAAAACCTTGTTGTATGTCCAATCTTGTTGCATATCTAACAAAAAATTCCACTACTTCCATATCTTGGTCCAGGTGGATTAATCTGTGATCTGCAATTTCTAGCAATGTGTCCAACCTTGTTGCATCTATAACATATTACTCCATTTCTTCTGTTCATATCTTTAGTAGGTTTCTTATCTGCATTGTTAGTATTCCTAAACATTCTACTAAATTCAATAGCTCTATGTCCAAATCCATGACAGTTATAACAATAACCATTAAGAGGTTTAAATTGCTTACCTATGCAATCTCTCTTCATATGACCAATAGTATTACAAGAAAAACAAATACCTTTGAATTCTCTTTGCATACCTTTGGATGATTCATCTTGCTTCAGTGATTCTTCTTCTTTAGGTGTATCTTCAGATTTGTTGATCTCATCAGACTTCTTCTCATCTAAGCTCTCAGATACTTTCAGATCTGGTTCCTTGATTTCATTATTTTCTTTAAGAGTGTTAAATCCAAGACCAGTCTTATCAGAGAATGGTTTCTGAAAAGATGCTTGTGTATCAATCTTCTCACTAGTTGAATATAGCCTTTCAAGTTATTGCTTGGATTGAGTCAATTCACGTTTCACAATCTTGTTGTATTTCTCAAGTTCAACATACTACACATTGACTTTCTCAAGTTCAGATGTTACATTTCCAAGTTTAGATTTTAGTCTTTCATTTTTCAGTTTTTAGACTTTCATTCTCAAATTTCAGATTTGCTTCATTCTTGCCATTTCCATCTTTCAAACTAAGCTTCAAATTTTCTATCTTCAATTCATGCTTAAGGATCTCATTTTATTTTTCCAAATTGTCATCACAATCTTCAATAAGAACTTCAGATTTCTTTTCAGATTTCAGATCTTCTAATTTTTTTTTCAATTTCTCAATGAGGTTCTTTGCATCATCATGTTTTCCTTTTAGAGTGTATCTTTCATCAATAAGCATATCAATCTATTCAAGAGCTTCTTCAAGATTCTTCTTTAGTCGATCCATATCCATAGAGATCTTACTCAAGCTACTAGGCTTTCCTTGAATGATTGTTTTCCGAGTAACTAAGCTCTGATACCAATTGTTAGAAATAAGAAATACTAAGATGGGGAGGTGAATTAGTATTCTACAAACTTTATCTTTTGCCCAATTATGGATATAGCAGATTATCTTTCTACATGCATAACATAAGAAGCTAAACAACATGCATAGCAATAAAACTGAAGAACTCATAACACATGATTTGTTCTCAAGGAAACCCTGGCCAAGGGAAAACCCCGATGGGGATGGTACCCACAAAGATCCACTAATCAAAAGTATCCTATTAAGGATGTTGACCCTATTAGGAGTCTATTACAAACATATAGTGTATCAGTCCTGATGAAGGGACTATAGGCCTTGTTAGAAGCCTCAACCATATTAGGAGTTGGTAGTACAAAATGTGATTACCAGATGAGCCCATTGCCCAAAAAAGTAATGTACAATATACACTGATTACAAAATAGGTCAAGGTAAATAACCTTATTCTTCTTGCATCAATATCTCTTTGTTGATCTTTCACTATCACTATTACATATGCTTCATATACTTCGCATCATACTATTACAAATGCTTGATTCTTATTACAATTTCTCACTTACACTTTACAATTAAAAATACATTTACATATATACCAATAGCTTTAACCAAGAGTAAACATCTAAGATGTCATCCCTTTATATTGTTAAGACATTATTTTGATAAACAAAATAATCCCTTAACTCTTTACCAGTTCTACCTTCATATATTATCCTGTCAGCTTCACACTGTCTTTGGTAAAACTATCATAACTTCTTCCATATATGCCGTACTGACTTGCACTCTAAGATGGGTCATCATTAGTCACCATAGATTCTATGTTCAAGTGTGCAAGCACTGAACTCACTCCAGTCAACATCGCAAACAAAAACTATGTTCGGGTACACTGGTAAAAATACTATCTCATACTTAGACAAATATGCAATGCACTCTATCATACTTGCTCTTTGATTTGTGCAATCTTCATGTGGATCATATGTTTCCATAATGACAACATCTATGCAATCAACTCAGCCAAATTGCCAACAATTTCATCCTAAGGGTCATAAAAAAATTTATGCTTAAGAAGGTGTGATTGATGATGAACTTGGTGATGAATAAGAGATTGTTTTTATTTCTATTAAACAAGATAATCATAAAGAAGACAAATCTTTTATTTTTAATGTTGATAAAATAAATGAATGGGTCATTGATAGTGGATGTTCACATCACATGACTGGTGATAAAGATAAGTTTGTAAAAATTGAATACTATGATGGTGGTGTTGTTAAAGTAGTATTGATGATGTCCTCTATGTTGAAGATTTTAGACATAAATTATTGAGTTTTGGATAACTATTGCATAAGGGATACTAATTTAAATTCAAGGAAGGAAAGCTGAAAATCATTGGAAGCATAGGAAATCTAATTGTGTGTTTGGTACATAGACAATAGGTAATTTATTTTTTCTAATATTGATGAAAATTCATTGTGACATAGAGGATTTTGTTATGTGAACTTTGATATTATGGTGAAAGTTAGCACTTCTAATGATGTAAGAGTTCTTCCTAAACTAATGAAGATTGACCATATGTCCAAAGAGTGTCAATTGGGTAAGATGACTAGATATACTTTTAATAATAAGACATATTCTTCAAATATATTGCTAGATTTTGTGCATACTAATTTTTATCGCCCTACTAAGACAAGAAAATATAATTGAGATATATAATTTATGCTATTTATTGATGAATATCAAAGAATTATGTGGGTTACCTTTTTAAAAGAGAAATCAGAAGCCTTTCAGAAATTTCAGATATTCAAAATAATAGTAGAAACGTATTCTATATAGAGACTAAAGTGCCTAAGAGTGGACATAGGTGGAGAATGCACATCCAGTAAGTTTTATTCTTTTTGTGAACAAAAAGGGATAAAGAGGTAGACTTATTCTTTGCAAACTCCACAACAAAATGGTATTGCAAAGTGAAGGAAAATAAATATTCTAGACATAACTAGGACTATGATGATTGAAGGAAATATTATGTAGACCTAGAGGAGAGAAGCAGTGAGCACTACAGTATAAAATTTGAGCCAAGTTTAGATAAAAAAAAGTGTTATGAAATTTGGCATGGTCATGTTCCTACAATTAAGTATTTTAGAATTTTTGGAAGAAAGCGTTATATTAAGAAAAATGAGGATGTCAAAAATTTTGATCCCAAAAGTGATGAAGGGATATTTCTTGGATATTCTAATAAGAGAAAGGCATATAAATGTAATAGCTATAGATAGAATAAAATTTTTGGAAGTAAAAATGTTAGAGTTGATTCAAGAATATGTAGAGATCTAAGATAACTTGTAGGTATGATGTAACTAAAGAGGATACTTAGATTATAGAAGAACAATATCAAAATCAGAATCAAAATGGTTTAGAAGAATAAATAGAACCTGTGGAAAACATGGAGTATGTTGATACCAAAGGGTCTTCTACAAATCCTATTCTAAATACTCCATGGTATGTAGGAATTAATCATTTTAGATATGCACTTATTGGTGATAAGAATATCTAGGTGTTAAAACTAGAGGAATAATTTATAGAGAAGAAACATGTTTAGTATCTAAGTTTGAGTCTAAAGATTTAAATAAAGAATGTAATATGAAAGTTGGTTAAATGTGATGAAAGAAGAGCCTGATTAGATTAAAAAAAATAAGACCTAGATTATTGTTCCCATACCTATGAAAAAGAATGTGATCAGAACTTAATGGGTATTTAGAAACACATTGAATTAAGATGGTAAGGTGAGTCAAAAAATGTTAAAATTAGTTTGCAAAGGGTATTCCGAAATAGAATATATTGATTTTACAGAGACATTTTCACTTATAGGTAGACTTGAAGATGTTAGATTACTTCTTGCATATGTGATGCGGAGATCTCCTTTTCTAGAGGTTATTTATCTTCTCAAGCCTTCTCTTTGGTCTTCCTAGGGTACTTATCTCTACCCTAATTAGAGAACACTCCTAAGGTTCCCTTCTTCCTCAAAATCTCTCCACCAACTTCAAATCACTCTTCAATTCCTTCTCAACTCCACTTAGTCATCATAGGCTCAACTAAAGAAAATATGCTCCAAACTATTCTTGGAAATAAGAATAGATGTTCCCTCTATTCTCCCTTCACTTTCAATGCATTTTGACCCATTTTGATGGATTCTTTCAAAGATTTCCCATCAGGTTCATCCTTTCCTAGTTTCTAGGTCTTGTAGCCTTTTTAGCCTAATTAGGCCTCCTAAAACTTGGAATCTTGGAATTACTCTAAATTTCCCTTAAAAATCCTCCAAAATGGTTGTGGATTCTTCTTAAGGACCTCCTAGGATTTAATATTTTCTAGGACTTAGGTGTCTAAAGTTTTAATACATAGGACTTCCAACAAACCCCTAATTTTAAGGGTTTTTAGGGCATGCAGACCAGTCTATTTCCTTTTCTCTCAACATGTTGTTTAATGGATCCCTTTCCTCTTTTCCTTGGATACACATGACCTTTTCACATGCCCCTATACACACACCTTAGATATTGGCTTCAACCAATCCAGTAAGCAAGTCTTCTTACCTCAACAATAGTGTAGTCTCTTAGTCGAACACCTCTATACTTGTCTAGGGCCTACTTGAAATAATAGATATGATGCATAAAATGAACCCTAAATCCATATTTACATTATCTATAGAGTATCCTTCCTTATTCAAAGTCACCATTAAGATTCAACCACGAGAACTCAAGAAGGATCTAGATTTACATGGTTAACACTGCCCAAGACAACGAACTAGGAAAACTTAAAGAATTTACCAAATGACAAAGAAATTCTTAAAAATTCCAAAATGATTTCACAAAATTTTATTACATAAGAAAAACTAAAACTTTGATGCATTATAGTAGTCCATTCAATCTGTTAAGGTTATATTATGGTTACAAGTTAGTCAATGTGTTACCAAGGTAGTGCTTGCAATGAGTCAGTTCGTATAATATGACAACCAACCTCAAAATTATGGTTTTTATAACCTTATATAGTCCATTCCCATGTTTTCATACCATAAGGTCTGCATTTGGATGCATTTAATCCTAAGGGAAACATTTTAGGAATGTTTTCATGATAACTTTACAAAGGTGCAAAGTTGTCATGAGCAAATTTTACAATTTTTGGTATCCTGACTTACAAATACTCTCACTTGCTCAACTCTATCCAAAATCACTCTATTGGATGCCAAATCATCTAAAAATTATAAATTAAGACTTATCCCTTCATTTTGGGACTTTGGTCATTGTTTGCCCAACTTTGAGCTCCCTAGGTACCTAGTGTAAATAGACTACTTAAGACTTCTTTGAGCCAACCAAAGACAAAATTTAATCATTCATATCTACACACACATCTTGGGACTTTAACTTATATCTTATTCATTTTGTGGTTGTATAGAACCACCTACAAGCCAAAATTCAATCTAGGATCAACTAGGACCCTAAAGTGCTACTGCAACATTCTATCCCTATAACAAGAAAGTCAGGGTACCTAAGGTGTGATAAGCGCCAGACTGATGCCATGCTTCTTGAAATCACCCTCTTCTATCCAAGTAGTATTTTCTTTAGGTTGATGCTTCCATTTCACTATTTTTTCCATGTAGATATTATGTCTAGTTTTCTTCTTCACTCTAGTATCTAGGACCTTCTCAGCTTGAGGCTTGATCTAATCTGGAACTTTGAGTTCTTCCACATCCTTAGTCATTTTTGTACTATAATTTTTCTCATCTATCTCTGAGCCATTGTACTCAATTAGATATTTTACATTGAAGATAGGATAAATGGACATCTCTTTGGGTAAGTCTAACTTATATGCATTTAATCCATATTTGACCAACACCTTGCATGAGCCAATCCTCTTCATCTATAGTTTACTTGGAATGCCATTTTATATCCTGGATTTATTCAAATACCCCATTACCAAGTCCGCTACTTCAAACTCTAGGTCTCTTCTTCCTATATCAACCTTATCTTTGAGCTTTCGGTTGGCCTCCACTAGTGTTCTTTCCACTTGGTCATGGAACTTTATCATAAACTGAGAAAAATAATTAGCATGGCCACTAACTCCTTCATTGTCTTTTAACTCTCTAAGTTCACAAATGCCGATAGGATGAAGTCCATATAAAATTTCAAATGGACTCTTGCATGTAGTCATCTTGGTTATGTCATTATAAGAAAAATCTTCTTGAGGGACAACTTGTTCCCATCCTTGTCCATATTCATTAGTCAAAAATCTTAACAAGTTGCCAAGAACCCTATTGATTACCTCTATTTGGTCATCTGTTTGTGGATGATAGGAAAATCTATGTTCCAAATTGGTCCCTAATATCCTCCATATGATCTTCAAAAAGTGCCCCATAAATTTTACATCCCTATTAGAGACCATATCGGTTGGAAATCCATGTATCCTTACTATTTCCTTAATGAAAAATCGGTAATATGATTAGAATCATCAGTTGTTTTACAAGGGATAAAATGACCCATTTACTAAATTTGTCTTCTACCAGAAATGCACTATCCAAACTAGTTGGTGTTCTAGGGATTCCCATTACAAAGTCCATGCTTATGCATTCCCAAGGCCTATTAGGAATGGGTAATGGTTGGTAGGGCCCTGTATTTTAAGATGTTCCTTTTTCCTTTTGACATACTCCACACTGCTCAACATACCTCCTTACATCTCTCTGCATTTTAGGCCAGTAGTAAAACCTTTTTACTAGGTTTAGGGTCTTTTTTAACCCAAAGTGCACACTCTAATAGGAATTATGCTTCTCTTGGATGACGTTGTCCCTCATGGAGCCCCTTGGAACACATAGTTGTTTCCCTTTAAAAATTAATCCATTCTACAATTTATAGTCATCATACTCACTATGAAAATGGTTATCAAACTTAGTGCATACCTTGTAAACCTCTAAAAAATCTCTATCCCCTTCATATAGATTCTTGAATCCTTCAACTACTATGCTCTCTAACTGTAACTCTTGGATAGTGAGCAACCTTTTGCTAAGGGAATTTGAAACTTTATTGTTTGCTCACTTTTTGTGCTTTACTGTAAAGGTGTATGACTGTAAAAATTCCATCCACTTTATGTGTCTCAAATTGAGTTTTTCTTGGGTGGTGATATAGCTGAGAGCTTGGTTATCTGTATATACAACAAATTACCTTGGCAATAAATAGTTCCTCCACTTCTTGAGGGCTTGGACCAATGCATAAAGATCTATGTCATAGGATGAGTATCTTGACTTTGCCTCATTTAATATCTCAATAAAGAAGGCTACTAGTCTTCCTTCTTGGCTTAGGGTTGCTCCCACAACTACATTGCTAGAATCACACTCTATAAAAAATAATCTATCAAAACTAGGTAGCACAATAATGGTTGAGTAGCTACCTCCTTCTTCAACCTCTCAAATGCCTCATTGTCTTCCTTAGTCCATATGAACTTTGTGTTGAATCCACCTTTTATAGTATCTAAGATGGGTGCACATATCTCACGGAATCTCCTCACAAACTTTCTATAGAATTGTGCTAACCCATAGAAACTTCTTACTTCGGTCCCTATCCTAGGAGTAGGCCGACCTATGATTTCTTCCACTTTTATTTTGTCCATTTTGAGATCCCCTTGTGAAAATAAAAAACCTAAGTAGACAAGCTCTTGTTTCATGAACTCCCTCTTCTCAAGGTTAATGGTTAACTTCTCTTCTTGTAGTCTCATTTAAACAATCTCTAGGTGCATCATATGTTCTTTTTTTGTTTTTCTAAATAATAAGATGTCATCTAGGTAAACTATTACAAAAACACCTATGTAGTCCTTTAAGACCTCATTCATAACCCTCATGAAGGTGCTAGGTTCATTTGTGAGGCCAAATGATGTTACTAGCCACTCATAATGACACTTTGTGGTTTTGAAGGTAGATATCCACTTATCCCTGTCTTTCATTTTGATTTGATAGTACCCACTTTTAAGGTCAATCTTGGAGTAATATTTGGCCCCCCCTAGACCATCCATTAGTTCTTCTATCCTAGGGATAGGGAGCCTATTGTTGGCAATTTGGCTGAGTTGGTTACATAAATGTTGTCATTATGGAAACATATGATCTACATGAAGATTGCACAAGTCAAAGAGCTAGTATGACAGAGTGCAATGTGAAATTGTCTAAGTATGAGACAATATTTTTACCAGTGAACCTGGACACAATTTTTGTTTGCGATGTTGATTGGAGTAAGTTCAGTGCTTGTGCACTTGAACATAGACTCTATGATCATTATTGAAGACCCATCTTAGATCGCAAGTTAGTACGACATGTATGGAAGAAGTTATGACAATTTTACTAAAGACAGTGTCAAGCCGACAGGACAGAATATGAAAACAAAATTGGTAAAGAGTTAAGGGATTATTTTGTTTCTCAAAATAATGACTTAAAAATATAAAGGGATGACATCCTAGATGTTAACCCTTGGATAAATTTATTTGTATAAATGTAATTGTAATTGTAAAGAAAAGTAGAGTAGTAATGAGATGTAATGAAGTAGTGACATGATGTGAAATATATGATGCATGTGTAATAGCAATAGAGAAAGAGCAACGAAGAGATATTGATGCAAGTAGTATAAGGTTATGTACCTTAACCTTCTTTTGTAATCAGTGTATATTTTACATTACTTGTTTGGGCAGTGGGCTCATCTGGTAATCACATTTTGTACTGCCAACTCCTAATAGGGTTGACACTTCTAACAAGGCCTATAGTCCCTTAATCAACACTGATACAATATATGCTTATAATAAAATCCTAACAGGGTCAACATCCTTAACAAGATACTTTTGATTAGTGGATCTTTGTGGGTACCATCCCCACCGGACTTTTCCCTTGACCGGGGTTTCCTCAAGAACAAATAATGTGTTATGAGTTCTTTAGTTTATTGTTATGCATGGTGTTTAGCTTCTTATGTTATGCATGTGTAAACATAATCAGTTATATCCATAATTGGGCAAAAGTAAAATTTTTTAGAATATTGATTCACCCCCACTCTGAGTATTCCCTATTTCTTACAATTGGTATTAGAGCTTAGTTACTCGAAAAAGAATGATTCAAGGAAAGCCTAGTAGCTTGAGTAAGATCTCTATGGATATGGATCAACTATAGAAGAATCTTGAAGAAGCTCTTCAATAGATTGACTTGCTTACTATTGAAAAAGATACTTTGAAAAGAAAATATGATGATGCAAAGAACCTCATTGAGAAAATGAAAAACAAGTTGGAAGATCTGAGATCTGAAACGGAATCGAAAGTTTTTATTGAAGATTGTGATGAGAATTTAGAAAAATAAAATGAGATCCTTAAGCATGAACTGAAGATAGAAAATCTGAAGCTTAGCTTGAAAGATGGAAATGGTAAGAATGAAGGAAATCTAAAATCTGAGAATGAAAGTCTAAAGACTAAAAATGAAGGACTAAAATCTAAACTTGGTATAGTAACATCTGAACTTGAGAAAGTCAATTTGTAGTATGCTAAACTTGAGAAATACAATAAGATTGTGAAAGGTGAACTGAATCAATCGAAACAACAACTTGAAAGGCTATATTCAACTAGTGAGAAGATTGATGAACAAATATCTTATCAAAAATCATTTTATGATAAGACTGTTCTTGGATTCAACACTTTTAAAGAAAATGATAAAAGCAAGGAACCAGATCTGAAAATATCTAAAAGCATAGATGAGAAGAACTCTGATGAGATTAACAAGTTTGAAGATACACCTAAAGAAGAAGAATCACCTAAGCAGGAGGAATGACCCAAAGGTATGCAAAGGGAATTCAAAGGTAGATGTTTTGCTTGTAATACTATTGGTCATATGAAGAGAGATTACACAGGTAAGCAATTTAAACCTCTTAATGGTTCTTGTTATAATTTTCATGGTTTTGGACATAGAGCTATTGAATTTAGGAAACCTAAATTTATTGAGAATAATTATGGTAGTAGAATGTTTAGGAATACTAACAATGCAGATAAGAAACCTACTGAAGATATGAACAGAAGAAATGGAGTAATATGTTATAGATGAAACAAGGTTGGACACATTTCTAGAAACTATAGATCACAAATCAATCAGCCTCGACCAAGTTATGGAAACAATGAAATTGTTTGTTAGATATACAACAAGATTGGACATACAACAAGGTTTTGTAGAATGAACAATAGAGTTTTTCATCCTAATCCTAACCACATAAATCATGCAAGAAGAATTGAAGATGCAAGTAACAGTCAGAAAGGATGTTGTAGTTATTCAGATGAAGTGATGTTTATCAAAAGAATAGATCAAGGAGACATATTCAACATTGATGGTATCAGGAAGGTGAAGCATTAAAAGGTAAGAATGAATCTTTACCTGACCCATTTCAAAGTACTTAAGTTATAAAAATTATGGTAGAATAGGAACTTAGATTAGTGTAGAAGTAGATATACGATGAACTGAGTCTTGCGCAATTAATGCAAGGTAGTATATGATGATCTAATGCTATAGTTAAGAGGAAAAAGAAAAATATTATGTTTTGAGAGATCGCAAGAAGTTTTAAGTTTTCCAGGTTAGTAGAAACATGTTTTTGAAAAGAACCGGCAAAATAATTGAATGCGATGTCAGATCTATGTGAGATTGAATTAATAAAATGTCATGATCGGTATTATTTGATCATCAAAGAAAATTCAAGTGTTAAGGAGATCAAAGAGCAGTGATTGGAAGTAGTTTGCAAGGATTTGGAGAAGAATTTTGTGCCGAATCTATGAAAGCCCTAAAATCATGAAATGAAGGTATTTTAATTGATAGATCTTTAAATCAGTGAAGGAATTAGAAGAAATCATGGACTTTTTTTTTCACAATGTCAGAGATAAGAATAGACCTAAATTGAAAAGGGAACTAGTAGAACCCTTGGAAGATGATCCTAGGTTAGCTTTATCATACATACCAGATGAAGTTTTACATCTAGAGAATGTTAGAAGTTATCTTGGATGCTAACTAGACACTATTAGTGATAGTGATTTCAACAAGGAATTTCAGAAGATCTATAATCAGGACATGACATTGAAAGAAGGATTTGAACATTTGAAGGATAATGAAATTATTAAGTATGCATTATAGTATGAATTTGACAATGAAGAATGTACTAAGATAATCTGAAGTAGAATTCATAATGGGAAGTTTTGGTTAGAAAATAGAGTGATAGATATCATAGCTGATTTGATTCATCAAGTCACTGGCCTATCTAATACTGGAGCCATTCCTTTAAATGAGAAGAACATGAGGAAAATAGTCATTGATAACACAAATTCATCTTATAATGGTAGAGGAATTATGATTAGTAAGATTCAACAAGATGATGTTAGATACTTATGCAAGATCCTAACCACTAAGTTTTGTGCAAATTCGAGAGAGGATGACATGGTAGTTGAAATGATACATGTAGCTTATCTGATATGTGTTGAAAAGGTACAAGTTGATATGTGTGAGATTCTCACAATTCAACTGTTTGAGAACTTGGAAAAGATTAAGAAAACTAAATATACATAGTATAGGTTCTCATCCTTGATCACCTATTTGTTTTTTTATCTATTGAGAAGATTTCCTTACACCATTAGAAATGACTGGAATGATGGCCAAATTACAATGGAAATGATTAACCTAGTGTATAGAAGGCATGTTATTGACAAAGTGAATGAGAGTGCAGTATTGGTAATCAAGACATTTCAAGATATAGTATCTAGAAGATCAAGGATCCCACAGTCTTTCATGGAGAAGTATACAAATGACATATGTTTCATGGTTGATACTGACTTTGTTGGAAACAATTGTCTGAAGGAAATTGCTACTCAATTATGTATTGTCTTTGATGTCACACAATGTCATAGTCCGCAGCAACCAGTTACTACCGAGCTCAGTCGGTCTGCCAGACAGGAATATTAGTGCTTACCGAGTCCACTCGGTTATCAAAGAAAAGTAGTGTCTACCAAGTTCACTCGGTTACCAAAGAAAGTTTAGTGTTTACCAAGTTCAGTCGGTCATCGAAGAAAAGTTAATGTTTACCGAGTTCAGTCGGTCATCGAAGAAAAGTTAGTGTTTACCGAGTTCAGTCGGTTATCGAAGGTAAAAGATTGTCAGTGTTTACCAAGTTCCCTCGGTCTTCAAAAGATTATAGAAAGTTATGGTCACCGAGCACTGTCGGCCCTTGAAGGATTTCTGCAAATAGAGTTTGCTTATTTTAGCCGACTGTTATACTAAATAATGTCAATTTGACAAATCTAAAATCATATAAATAAAAGGTCAAATGTGAAAAGAAAACAAGACATACAGCAGAAGATTTTACAGAAGAAAAGCAGGAAAGGTGTATGCGAATTTGTGAAGGATGTTCAGATATCCTTGAGGTGCAGTAGAGATTTATTCGATCAGAAAGGATCAGACTTATGCAGAATAGAGATCTGTAATCAGCAAGACAGTTGCATTATTATACAGGTCATTTTTCATTGTTACCTTCTTATCATTGTAACAGTGAATTCTAAATCTCTTAACCGAGTTGGTTTAACAACCATATTGTAAATCCTCTAACAAGGTGACAATTCCATTGAATTGTTTTCAAGACCTCTTACCAGGCCACTCCTAGCAAGGTGTTTTAAATCCTCTAACAAGGTCACACCTAACAGTTTTTTTTGTAACCTTTTACCGAGTTGGCTTCTAACCGGGCATCACTTCAGAAAAGTGAAAATCAGTATCTAGATACATTGGTGGTTTTTCCCATATTGGGTTTCCACATTAAATCTTGTGTCTCTTGTGTTCTTAATTTCTTTCTCAATCATATACATGTGCTGATGAATATCTAAAGATAATTTTGCTAATACTTTATGCCTCTTCAAAGTTACTGCAATCTATTTATCAAGTGCTAAAACAGATAACATTGTTAAGATATCCTAAGGGATCTAGAAAGAATTAATTGTGAAGTGTTTTATGGTTGATTGATTCACCCCCCCCCCCTCTCTTAGTCACTTCATCCATATTCCATCAATTGGTATCAGAGCTTTTGGTGCTTGCAGGAAGGGTTTCAAAGACCTAAGCTAAAGATCAGGATGTCTTACAAGAGGGAAATTCCAAAGCTTAACAGAGATAACTTTTCAGCATGGCAAGGTCTCATGCGACTTCATCTAGCTTCCATTGGTGATTCAGGATGCAAATACATTGATGAAGAATACACAATTCCTAATGGCACATTAACTGTTGAAGACATTGCAGATAAAAAGACTCACAACACCATGATGATAGACATTGCATCTGCTCTCAGCTATGAAGAATTTGATGATATTAAAGACTGGACTACTGCATATGAAATGTGGATGGCACTAAAGAAAATATATGGTGGTGATGCAAATGTGAAAAGAGCCAAAGCAGAAAGCCTAAGAGGACAGTTTGACAAGATGAATATGAAGGAAGATGAAAACATTGCAAAATATGTTGAAAGAATCAAAGCAAGTGTAAGTGCAATTAGAGCTTCTGGAGGAACAATCTCAGATGAGACTGTTATAAGTAAGGTACTCAGAACATTACTCCCTATCTATGCAATAAGAGTATCAGCTATTCAAGAAAGAAGATGTGAAACAAACCACAATATAACTTTGGATGCTTTAGTTGGAAGATTGACAGCTTTTGAATTAGACAACTATGACAACTATGTTCCTAGTTCCAAAAATATTGAATCAACATTTGAGGCCAAGGTTTCACTAAAGAAGAACAAGAAAATTAAAGAAGTTCAGTCAGAAAGTGAAGAACTATCAGAAGAAAGTTCTGATAGTGATCTTGAAATTGTAGAAGCATTACTTGCAAAGAAGTACTCTAGAGGGAAAGGTAAGTATAAAGGTAAAACTCCTTTAATCTATTTTTCATGTGAAGAAATTGGACATATTGCAGCTAGGTGCCCAAACAAGAAAGTCAAGGAAGAGAAGAGAAGTCACAAGTACTATGGAAAAAAGAATTTCAAATCATACAAGGATAAAGGTAAGAAATCATGTTTTATGGCTAAAGATTCTGATGATAGTGAAGAAGAAATTGTCTTTATTGCTATAAAAGATGAATCTGATGATGAAGAAGATAAGATGGCACTTATTTCTCATATAAAAAAAGATGATATATGGATAATAGACAGTGGATGTTCACACCACATGACTGGTGACAAGACAAAATTTGAATATCTAGAAGACTGTGACAATGGTAATGTAAGATTTGGAAACAATGAACCTTGTTGTATAAAAGGAAAAGGAAGAATCTCATTAACCAAAGAACTCATATGTGATAATGCTTACTGGGTTGAAGGACTAAAACATAATCTTCTAAGTGTAGCACAGCTAATCAACACTTGTTTCAAGGTTAAATTCATGAATGGTCAAGCAAGACTGCTGGATGGAAAAGGAAAACTCATTGGATCAGGCAAATAAACAAAAGGTAACTTATTTTATCTTGATCTAAGTGAATATTCATGCTTTATTGCTCAAATAGAAGAAAGTTGGCTATGGCACAAAAGGTTATGTCATGTGAATTTTGATAACATGATAAAAATAAGAAAATTCAAGAAGGTTAGAGGCATTCCTACTTTAAAGAAACCTGACACTGGTCTATGCAAGAATTGTCAGATTGGCAAAATGAGTAAAACTAGTTTCAAGAGTAAGAACTATCAGTCTAAAGAAATTTTGGAAATTGTGCATACTGATTTATGTGGACCTATTGGAATACAAAGCTATACTGGAGATAAATTCTTTATTCTTTTCGTTGATGATTATTCTAGAATGATGACTGTTATGTATTTAAGATAAAAATCAGAAGCATTTGAAAAGTTCAAATGGTACTTAGCAAGAGTGGAAAAGGAAACAGGGAAAAGATTGAAATGCTTAAGATCAGACAGAGGTAGTGAATTCATCTCCCATGATTTTAACAACTTTTGCATTGAAAGAGGAATCAAAAGACAAGTATCAGCTCCTAGAACTCCTGAGCAGAATGGAATAGCAGAAAGAAGAAACAGATCTATTATGGATTGTGCAAGGACTCTAATGATAGAAAAGAACATCACTATAAAGTACTGGAAGGAAGCTATCAGCACTGCAGTTCATACCTTGAACCGGGTACAACTGAAGAAAGACACATTCAAAACTCCTTATGAATTATGGTATGGCTATAAACCCAATATAAGTTACATGAAAATATTCGATAGCAAGTGTTATATCTTAAAAGAATCCAGAAGAAATAAATTTGATGTGAAAAGTGATGAATGAATATTCCTAGGATATTCTAGCAAAAGCAAGGCATACAAATGTCTGAACATATCTACTCACAAAGTCATAGAAAGTATACATGTAAAATTTGATGAGTTTGCAGAAAAGACTGAGGAAGAAAGAAAAAGGGAACCTGAGAACTACAGAAGATTCATTTACATTGAACCTGAAACATTGACAGACACAACTATCAATAAGGAAGCTATATCTACCGAGCTGAGCACAGTTACCGAGTCACAGGAAGAAGTTCAAACCGAGTCACAGGAAGAAATTCAGACCGAGTCTCAGCCTGAAGTTACCAAGAAAATATCTACCGAGGCCGAGCAACCTGAAGAAGAGATCCTAGAAGACAACAGCATGAATCATTCAAAAGGCAAGGAACCTATACTATCCAAATATGTCAGAAGACATCATACACCAGATCAAATCATTGGAAACAAATCAGATGGTACTATGACAAGAAGCAAGCTAAAAGGTACATGTCTGCTTACTGATTTTGAACCTAGAAATATCAAAGATGCATTGGAAAATGAAAGTTGGATTGAAGCAGTGAATGAAGAATTAGAACAAATACAAAAGAACAAAACTTGGACTCTTGTACCTAGACCTAAAGATAAGAATGTAATTGGAACAAAATGGGTATTCAGGAATAAGTTGAATGAAGATGGTCAAGTATCTAGAAACAAAGCTAGACTGGTATGTAAAGGTTATTCTCAAGAAGAAGGTATAGATTATGGAGATACTTTCGTTCCTGTTGCAAGATTAGAAGGTGTAAGAACTCTACTTGCTTATGTAGCACACAAAGGATTTAAGGTATATCAGATGGATATAAAATCTGCATTTCTCAATGGAATTCTTGATGAAGAAGTCTACATTGAACAACCTGAAGGTTTTGTTGATCCAGATAAAAGGGACATGGTCTACAGGTTACAAAAAGCATTGTATGGTTTAAAACAAGCTCCTAGAGCATGGTATGAAAGACTCCATAACTATTTGATCCAGATTAATTTCAAAAGAGCTAATGATAACAGTAATCTATATATTAAAGAAGGACCGGACGACAAAATTGTATTGGCAGAAATATTTGTGGATGATACTATATTTACAGGGAATGAGGATCAGTGTAAAGAATTTTTAGAGCAAATGAAAAAAGAATTTGAAATGTCTATGTTTGGTTTAATAAAATTCTTTGTTTGTCTTCAAATTCAGCAAAGCAAGAATGGTATATACATTACTCAATCCAAATACATTAAGGAAGTACTTAAGAAGTTTGGTATGGAAGATTCAAAACCAGTTGGTACACCCATGTGTACTGGACAGAAACTTACCAAGAATGATGATTCAAAAGAAGTTGATCAGACCCTATACCGATCTATGATTGGAAAATTGTAGTATGTAGTACATACAAGACCTGATATTGCTTTAGTAGTCGGTATAGTAGCTAGATTCTCAGCAAAACCTAAGGAAAATCACATGATGGCAATCAAAAGAATCTTAAGATACTTAAAAGGAACTGAAGAATATGGTTTGTGGTATAAATTTGGAGGCAATCTAGACTTGAAAGTGTTTACTGATGCTGATTGGGCAGGAAACATTGATGACAGAAAAAGCACAAGTGGTGGAGCATTTTTTCTTGGAAAAAGACTAGTATCCTGGACTAGTAAAAAGTAGAATTGCACATCTCAATCCACAGCTGAAGCAGAATATGTTGCTACTATAGTAAACTATTCAAACATTGTTTGGTTTAAATAGCTATTAGAAGGTATGAAGGTTGAAATCAAAGAACCAGTTGTTATATTTTGTGACAATACCAGTGCAATAAACATCTCTAAGAATCCAGTGATGCATTCCAAAACCAAGCACATTGCTATTAAATATCACTTTGTCAGAGAATTGGTGCAGGACAAGGAAATTAGATTAGAATATATTCATACAAAAGAACAGATTGCAGACATTTTTACCAAACCATTACCTAAGGATGCATTTGTGTATCTAAGAGCTAAGTTAGGTGTCATTCCCCTATCTGAGGCTCACTAAATACAATTTTAGTGATGCATCAACTAGAACATGATTGAAAATCAACCTGTTGATGCAGCATATTCAAGGAATCATTGCATATGAATCAGTACTTGAGGTACATTAATTTTCACCGGTAATATGTGAATTGTCTTTGGCATGTGTTGTCAAAGAGGGAGTGTTTGCTATGTCTTTGCAATTACTTCAAGAAATTTTCAATAGTCAGAAGGAAGAATTTTCAGAATAAAGGAAGTTTGCTGACAGAGGGAGATTTGAATCTGAACCGAGCTAGCTCTTTCAAATTTCTTATGATATGACATATTGTGTTGCCATCAATGCCAAAGAGGGAGATTGTTGGAAACAATTGTCTGAAGGAAATTGCTACTCAATTATGTATTGTCTTTGATGTCACACAATGTCATAGTCCGCAGCAACCAATTACTACCGAGCTCAGTCGGTCTGCCAGACAGGAATATTAGTGCTTACCGAGTGCACTCGGTTATCGAAGAAAAGCAGTGTCTACCGAGTTCACTCGGTTGCCAAAGAAAGTTTAGTGTTTACCGAGTTCAGTCGGTCATCGAAGAAAAGTTAGTGTTTACCGAGTTCAGTCGGTCATCGAAGAAAAGTTAGTGTTTACCGAGTTCAGTCAGTCATCGAAGAAAAGTTAGGGTTTACCGAGTTCAGTCGGTTATCGAAGGTAAAAGATTGTCAGTGTTTACCGAGTTCCCTCGGTCTTCAAAAGATTATAGAAAGTTATGGTCACCGAGCACTGTTGGCCCTTGAAGGATTTTTGCAAATAGAGTTTGCTTATTTCAGCTGACTATTATACTAAATAATGTTGATTTGACAAATCTAAAATCATATAAATAAAAGGTCAAATGTGAAAAGAAAACAAGACATACAGCAGAAGATTTTACAGAAGAAAAGAAGGAAAGGTGTATGCGAATTTGTGAAGGATGTTCAGATATCCTTGAGGTGTAGCAGAGATTTATTCGATCAGAAAGGATCAGACTTATGCAGAACAGAGATCTGTAATCAGCAAGACAGTTGCATTATTATACAGGTCATTTTTCATTGTTACCTTCTTATCATTGTAACAGTGAATTCTAAATCTCTTAACCGAGTTGGTTTAACAACCATATTGTAAATCCTCTAACAAGGTGACAATTCCATTGAATTGTTTTCAAGACCTCTTACCAGGCCACTCCTAGCAGGGTGTTTTAAATCCTCTAACAAGGTCACACCTAACAGTGTGTTTTGTAACCTTTTACCGGGTTGGCTTCTAACTGGGCATCACTTCAGAAAAGTGAAAATTAGTATCTAGATACATTGGTGGTTTTTCCCATATTGGGTTTCCACGTTAAATCTTGTGTCTCTTGTGTTCTTAATTGCTTTCTCAATCATATACATGTGCTGATGAATATCTAAAGATAATTTTGCTAATACTTTCTGCATCTTCAAAGTTACTGCAATCTATTTATCAAGTGCTAAAATAGATAACATTGTTAAGATATCCTAAGGGATCTGGAAAGAATTAATTGTGAAGTGTTTTATGGTTGACTGACTCACCCCCCCCTCTCAGTCACTTCATCCATATTGACAAAGTGAATGAGAGTGCAGTATTGGTAATCAAGACATTTCAAGATATAGTATCTAGAAGATCAAGGATCCCACAGTCTTTCGTGGAGAAGTATACAAATGACATATGTTTCATGGTTGATACTGACTTTACCTACATTGAAGTAGTAGAACCTAGAATAGAGTTCATAGACCGTCTTGGCTATGAGATATCTAAGGTAGAGACAATGGAGTATGTTAGCAAGTTACTTAAGTGTAAGTTGGACATTCATTACAACAGGTTTGGAACGTTTGAGGAGAACTTCAACTCCACAAAGACCTTACTTGAAGAGAAACAATCAAAGAAAAGAGTTGAGAGCACTATAAAGAAAATTCTAAAAGACACAAGGATGATAGAGCATGAATTTTTAGTAGCAAAGAAAACAACAGCAGCCATCAGAGACATTGGACAAAAAGAAGTTTTTTTTGTTCCACCTTTATCATCAATTGCAGCACAACAAGAAGTAACACAAGTGAAGGTGAAAGTGGAAGAAATTGAGAAGGATCAAGAAGCAAAGATATCCACTGGATCCACTTCCTCCAGACCTACAAAAAGAGTAAAAGAAAGTGCTACTGGATGAGGTAAGAGACATAAAACATCAATGTAACCAGTTCCAAGGAAAATTGTAGAAATCAAAGATAATGGCACTTCTATTAAGAAGAAAACTTGGAAACCTAAAGTTGAGAATCTTAATGAGCAGATCATTGAGGATGGAGACTTTACAAGAATGAATAAGTATTATGAACTTTATGATTATGCAAAGAGACTAAATCTAGAAAATGTAGTGGTAAAGCATATGATTTTGTCTGATAAAAAGTTTGATACAATTCATGGTAAGACACCTGATGATTTATACAATAAACTTGTGAATAGAAACAAGAGAGCATCAGAGGAAGACAACTATTAGAGAAAAGCTTGTAAGGAAGCTTTGTGTTATAAAAGATGAAGCACATTTTAGTCAAATCATGAAAGCCTTAAGCACCCATCTGAGAACCAAGATGAGAACCATTCAGATTATGGGAGGTAGATATGAAGAAGTTAATTCTGAGATATAACAAGCAATAATCAAGGTTATGTCAGAAAATGTTGGAGAACCATCAGTTGCAGTAGAGAAAGCAGGTGTAATAGAACAAGAGGACATTCCCTCTCCACCAGCCATTAAAATTGAAGATGAAGTCATGAATGTAGAAGAAACAAAGATCACCTTAGATACTGATGATAATTTATTCAAGAATTTGGAAAACATTGTTGACAATTCAGCTTTTGAAGAGCAGGAAACTACAAAAGGAGAAGAGAAAACAAAGACCATAATTGTAGAACCCTCAGTGACAAAAAAAAAAGTAGCCATTCCCACCAAAGAAGATATCAGTCTTACTCCTGAGACATGAAAGAAGAATCAGATTGGATCTATGATTTTAACATTTGGGAAAGGAAGTAGATGATGATGATCAGTTGTAATTGATCACATCCTTGAAAAAAATCATTGGCAAGAACAAGGAAGTGAAAATTCTTGAAGGATGCCTAAAGGAACTTAATGAGAAGTTACAAAGCATTGTAACTACACAAATTGTAGTAGTTGACCCTCTAGAGAAAGCAAAGAAAGTAATGAACACTTTCGACAGTGAATTCACAAATTAATCTAATATTGCAAAAGTGAAAGCTCAAGAAGCCTATGAGGCTAGAATGCTTTTGAACATCAGCCAGAACATTAGGAATGATATCAACAATCTTGATATCTGTATCAAGGACTTGAGGAAGAATTTGGAAATAGGAAAATCTTTGTACATCCAGTGTACAAAATCAATGACCTTGACAACAGAAGAAGATCAGAAGATGAAAATGAAGGAAGCAGAAATTCAGAATGAAACTAACTTTCTTTCTAGCCCCAATCAGAGTTTTGCAAGATGAGAAAGATAGGAAAATGAAAAGATTCACTGTTTTAAGAAAGCACACTTCTATGAAGTTGAGCATTATTAAAGAGAAATTGGAAGAATGTCTTTCAGCTAAGACATCTTTTCAAAAGTTCAACTTTGAGAACCTCCAAGCATGTGAAATAGCATCTTATGGACTGAGTGCACTACTCAATGTGGTAGATTCCATTAAGAAGTCATGAGAGAAGAAGTTAGAAGCTATAAAGATTGATTTTGTAGATTATGTTGCAAGCCTGCCGGCTTTGCAATAATGAATTAAGGTATAATCTTTTTGAATACAGTTTAGTAACCCTCCTTACCTTTATTTTGTCATTGTTGTCAAAGGGGGAGAGATATATAGCAACAAATTGATAAGAATATGATAAGGATTGATAATCTTAGGGGGATTCCTATATTAGAGATAATATTTTTTGAGGAGTTATAAGGATAGTATATATTTTATACTATGGCCACAATTTTGAGATTTTCAAGTTGTAGACTTAACCAATTTTCTCATATGTTGTCACCAATGACAAAGGGGGACATTGTTGGAAATTTGGCTGAGTTGATTACATAGATGTTGTCATTATGGAAACATATGATCTACATGAAGATCACATAGGTCAGAGAGCTAGTATGACAGAGCGCAATGCGAAATTGTCTAAGTATGAGACAATATTTTTACCAGTGAACCTGGACATAGTTTTTGTTTGTGATGTGATTAGAGTAAGTTCAATGCTTTCACACTTGAACATAGACTCTATGATGACTATTGAAGACCCATCTTAGAGTGCAAGTCAATACAACATGTATGGAAGAAGCTGTGATAGTTTTACTAAAGACAGTGTCAAGCCGACAGGACAGAATATGAAGACAAAATTGGTAAAGAGTTAAGGGATTATTTTGTTTATCAAAATAATAACTTAAAAATATAAAGGGATGAAATCCTAGATGTTAACCCTTGGATAAATTTATTTTTATAAATGTAATTGTAATTGTAAAGAAAAGTAGAGTAGTAATGAGATGTAATAAAGCAGTGACATGATGTGAAATATGTGATGCATATGTAATAGTGATAGTGAAAGAGTAGTGAAGAGATATTGATGCAAGAAATATAAGGTTATGTACCTTAACCTTCTTTTGTAATCAATGTATATTTTACATTACTTGTTTGGGCAGTGGGCTCATCTGGTAATCACATTTTGTACTGCCAACTCCTAACATGGTTGAGGCTTCTAACAAGGCCTATAATCCCTTAATCAGGACTGATACACTATATGCTTGTAATAGACTCCTAACAGGGTCAAAATCCTTAACAAGATACTTTTGATTAGTGGATCTTTGTGGGTACCATCCACACCATGGTTTTCCCTTGGCCAGGGTTTCTTCAAGAACAAATAATGTGTTATGAGTTCCTTAGTTTTATTGCTATGCATGTTGTTTAGCTTCTTATGTTATGCATGTATAAATATAATATTTTATATCCATAAATGGGCAAAAGTAAACGTTTGTAGAATACTGATTCACCCCCCCTCTTAGTAATCCCTATTTCTAACACCTATACATAATGGTTATCCTATTTATTTCCCTTGAGTTAGTGAACATCCTTCATGTGCCTCCTTTTATGGGTGCTAGGATAATTGGTACAACACATGGGCTTATTCTTTTTCTGATCAAGCCTTGATCCAGTAGCTCCAACACTCACCTTGCAATCTCCTTGTTTTTCTTTGGTGTTATTTTGTAAGAAACCTTATTAGGAAAAGATCCCCTGGCACAAAATCAATCTGGTGAATGATAGCTCTTTGTGGACGTAATGTGGCTAGTGTCCCATCACAAATAATATCTTTAAACTGGTCTAAAAGTTGGCTAACTTCTACAAGCATATGGGCTTGTTTAGGTGACTCTTCCTCCTTTGGTTTCACCAAGCCTACATAGCTATCCCCTTCTTGTTTCATATCATGTAAGAAATCTTTTCCACTCATGAGGAGTGTGTTGGAGTCCATGACCTTCCCTAACTCTTCCTCTATCAATGACTGTATCTTATATGTGACTCCATTCTTCTTGAATGAGTACTTATTCTACTTGCCATGGTGGACTACTTCTCTATCATACTGTCATGGTCTTCCAAGAAATAAATGGAAAGCATCCATTGGTAGAACATCAAAAAGTATCTTGTCCTGATACTTACTACTAGTGAATTCAACCCACACTTGTTCACTGACTAGTATATTCTTCCCTTTGTTCAACACATTCAATTTTTAAGGGTAAGCACAAGGTAACTTATTCAATTTCAACTTCTACAGTGCCTCCTTTGAGGTCACATTTTCAGTGGACCCTGAGTTAATTATGACCCTACACACCTTGCCATGAATTTTTACCTGACTCTAAAGAGTTATCTCTTTTGTTTGTGTTCTTCCTTATTAGATTATTTGATCAAGATCCTCCTAAGCATTAGGCTTTCTCCCTTCTTTGAATCAAGACTTGCCTTACAGTGTTTAGTGCAGTCTTCCTCTTTCACATCTACAATCTTCTTTGATCCTTGTGAAGATGATGGTTTATCAAGACACCTAAAAGTAGGGTGACCCAAATTTCCACAATTATAACATTTCATTGAAGAAAAATGTGAGCTTATCCCAAAACCACCTGATATACCTCTACAACCACTGTGAAAATTTATTCCTCTACCATAGCTACACCTATTACTTGGTTTACTAGTTTGAATAGTTTGTTAAATCAATTTAGAGTCTCCTTGACCTCTCAATTCATTAATCCTACCACTAGAACCTCCTCTATATCCTCCTCTAGAGTCTCTACCTCTTCCTCTTCCCCTAGAACTTGATCCTTGCTTCTTTTAGAGTTTTTCTTCCACCTTAAGGGCCATTTGGAAACAACCATGGATGGTGGTGAGGGTAAAGAGGCTTATTTCCTGTTGAATGTTCCACCTAAGTCCATTGAGATACCTAGCTACTTTAATTCTCTCCATCTCTTGTACTCTGGACCTAAGGCATAGTTTTTGGAAATTTTGAGTATAGGTGGCCACATATAAGTCTCTTCACCTAAGATTCTACCTCTTTTTTTGCAATTGAATATCATAGTCCTCTCATAGGTAGTTTTCTTTCACCTTGGCCACCGTAGCCTTCTAGTTGGCTATTGGCTTCTTCCCTTCACTCTTTCTTTCTTCTTGTATAAGCGTCCAACAAGTTAGGTTTTTTCCCCTCAACCTAGATTTAGCTATGTTTACTTTTTGGGCCTTTGTAACTCCATCACACTTGAAGTGATTCTCCATTCCTTGAAGTGATTCTCCATGCCTTTCCCTTTTCTTTTTCCTCTGCTAATTGTTCCTTCACTTTGGTTGCAGTCTCGACAACTTCTTCTAATTTTTACTTCATTTCCTCCGTAGTTTCCTCTAGAAGTATATTCTTCTCTTGATGCTCTAACAAATATATTTCCAACTTCATATTTTTCACCATGGTGTTCTCTCAAATGGACTCACTAATCTTTGACATACACAATCCACTTCCCAAGCCTTTCAATGGCTCTGATACCACTTTGATGGGGAGATCTCCTTTTGTAGATATTTCTTTCTCTTCTCAAGACCTTATCTTTGGTCTTCTTAGGGTACTTATCTCCACCCTTATTAGAGAACACTCCTAAGGTTACCTTCTTCCTCAAAATGTCTCCACCAACTTCAAACCACTCTTCAATTCCTTCTCAACTCCACTAAGTCATCATAGGCTCAACCAAAGAAACTATGCTCAAAACTATTCTTGGAAATATGAACCCTCTATTCCCCATTCACTTTCAATCCATTTTGACCCATTTTGATGGATTCTTTCAAAGATTTCCCATCGGGTTCATGCTTTCCTAGTTTCTAGGCCTTGTAGCCTTTTTAGCCAAATTAGACCTCCTAAAACTTGGAATCCTAGAATTACTCTAGAAAATTCCCTTAACAATCCTCTAAACTAGTTGTATATTCTTCCTAAGGACTTCCTAGGATTTAATAATTTCTATGTCTTAGGTCTCTAAAGTTTCCGTACATAGGATTTTCAACAAACCCCTATTTTTCAAGGTTTCTAGGGCTTACAGACTAGTCTGTCTCCTTTGCTATTAACATGTGCTCTAATGGATTTATCTTCTCTTCTCCTTTCATAAAAAATACCTTGTCACATGCCCCTACACACACACACCTTCAAGATTTGCTTCAACTAATCCATTAAGCAAGTCATCTTGCCTCTACAACAGTGCAGTCTCCTAGCCAAACACCCATGTACTCTCCTAGGGCTTGCTTGTAATAATATATCTCCTACATAAAATGAACCCTAAAGCCATATTTAAATTATCTAGAGATTAGCCTTCTTGATTCCAAGTTTCCATTAAGATTCAACTACGATAACTCAATAAGGAGCCATATTTACATGGTTAACACTGTTTAGGACATCGAACAAGGAAAACTTAAAGAATTTACAAAATGACAAAGAAATTCTTCAAACTTCCAAAATGATTCCAAAAAATTTAATTACATAAGAAACAATAAAACTTCAATGCATTACAATAGTCCATTCAATCCATTAAGGTTGGAATATGGCTAGAAGTTAGTCTATGTACTGTTACTAAGATAATGCTTCCAATGAGTTAGTCTATATAATCTAAAAACCAAACTCAGGATTAGGTTTTTTATTACCTCATATAGTCCATTCCCACGTGCTCAAACCCTAAGGTTAGGATTTGGACCCATTTCATCCAAAGTTGCAAACTTGTCATGAGTAAGTTTTACAATTTTTGATATCTTGACATACAACTAATCTCACTTTATCAACTTGATCCAAAGCCACACTATTGGATCAACAATCATATAAAAACAAAATATTAACACTTATCCCTTCAATTTGGAGCTTTGGTCATTGTTTGAACAACTTTGAATTCCCTAGGTACTTAGTGCAAACAGACTACTTAAGATTTCTTGGACCCAACTAAAGACAAAATATAATCACTCCTATCTACACATACATCTTAGGACTTTAACTTAGTCCATATTCATTTGGTGGTTGTCTAGAACCACCTACAAGAAAAAGTTTCAAACTAGGATCAACTAGGACCCTAAGGTGCTCTTGCACCAATATGTATCTTAAGAAACAAATAAAATAAATTGTATGGATTGAGGCAAGATCCTAGTTCCTGGTATGATAAAATGGATAGATATTTGACAAAGATTGGATTTAGTAAAGAGTTTAAGATGTCTAAGATAGATGAGATTCAAAATCATTTCTTTAATTTCAAACTACATAGTTGGATAAAGGAGTTTTCAGTACATGGTCCACGTATGTTAGAGAATAGTTGAAGAAATCTAGTATGGAAGACCAAAACTGATAGAGACTCCTCTAGTTACTTGTTGTCAATTGACTAAGAATGTTGAATCCTCTTGTGAAAATAAGACATTATATAGATCAATTTTTGGATGATTTCAATATCTAACTCATACAAGACCAAACATGGGTATGTGTAGGATCATGGTATGCCAAACTAGGCCCTTAAGTGGTAATACATATTCAAAAAATTAGGGTTAGGAAACTTGATGTACAAATTGAACAATTTATCACTCTTATGCAAGAAGAGAATCTATAGAAAATTGAATATAGTTTCTAAGCTACTATCCACTTTTTTAAAAAAAAATTTCTATATGGTGAAAATTTCATATTTTAATGTAGTAGTACAATTTTTTTAGGAAAACACTAAGAAGTAGTTGTATATCTGACCACCTTAAACACAATAAAATGATTATATTTTTTTACATATTTTGGATATACATGTTGGAGATTTTCCAGCAAGCCAGTACTGACTATATGTTTGTCATTGATGACAACATATGGTAAGTAGAATGCATGAAAAAATCATGCATTAAGTTTTAAGTATAAGTAGCATAGACATGTTATCAACATAATGTCATGGACGCAAAGGTTAAATGTTAGTACAGACAGTTATGTAGCATCTTGTGTCAGCAGTGTTCCTAATAGAGTTATAGGTAGTTTTTTGTGAGTGATTTTCTGTACAATCATCATGGAGCCTTGCGCCTATGGATATGTGATAAAGACATGTGAGTGATGTTACATTCATGAATGCAGAGTCTGATGATTAGTATAAGTGAAGTTATGGAGTCACTATTCACTAGTAGTAGTTTCCTATGTTTATTTAGAAAAGTTGATAGAGATTATATTGGATCATGAGTTGTGCTTATCATTTCAGTATGTTCCCTTGGATTATAGATTGGAGAAGAGCTAAGAACGTTTGGTTAAGAGTGCATGATTTAATTCAGCTTGAGGAGAAAGTTTTAGTTACTTTGGTAGTGCTGATAGTGTGTAGTGTGCATCTGCATTTATTAATATTGGACAGGTCCCAGATTGTGTTGTGTGCTTAGTAGAGTTGACAGAATTATAATTGGAGTATGTTATGGTTCATCTAATATGATTTCAAGGTGGTTGTAATAGGCCAACTTGATTATATCATTTAGAGGTGAGATATTTATAGGTAGTCATTTGTGATTACTGAAGTATGGTTTAGAGTTGATTATGAAGAGTAGAGAAGAGTGTGCGAAGTGTTGAGCCATTCGTAGAAGGTCTATGTGACCAAGTGAAGATTTTATGCTATATATTGGAACTAATCCAGACAACATGTCAAAGTGCAGTTCACCAAGATCTAGATATAGTGTGTATTTGTTATTCAGAAGGTTGTAGCCTTCATCCCTTTGAACAATGTGCTCTCAGATAGTGTGTCCTCACCCCTAACAAGGTTAATTCTAAAAGACTCCTAATAGGGTCTGACCCTTGACTAGGTCACTATACTAAATCCATTGTAAAGACAAATCCTAACAGGGTTAAGGATATTCTAACAAAGATCATAATACTCTAGTGTAGATTATTAGTGGGTGTCAATTCCCACCAAGGTTTTTACCTATTTAGGTTTCCTTGTAACCAAAATATTGGTGTTGTGTTCAAGTGTTCTTTCATTATGTTTATGCTTTATGTTTAAGTATACGTAATTGGATAAAGAATTGAAACTTGTACATAATGGATTTAACCCCCCCCCCCTTCTCATTTATCTCTTGGGACTATTCCTAATAGTTGGTATTAGATCCAAGTACCTCAGAGAGAAATTTTAATAGCTTGAGGTTGATTAGATGACATTCTTTAGAAAAGACAGTCATAATTTTGATAGAGAGAATTATCTTGATTCGAAGAACAAGATGATGACACATTTAAAGTGCATTGCTTTTTAAGTAGTTATCAAAGAAGTTCAGATCCCCTCATCAGAAGATCTTGCAAAGGATGATGCTACTAGCAAGTAGAAGGATTTGTTCCATCAGAATGCAATAGAAAAAGAAGCCCTTATCAATGCCCTATCTAATAGTGAGTTTTCATAGATAAAGAAAGTAGACATAGCCTACAAGATATGAAAGCACTTAGAAGATATGTTTGAAGGAGATAAACAAGCAAAGAATGCATGCAGAAAGACATGGAGGAAAAAGTACAATACATTAGAGATGCTACCTGAAGAGAACATAAGAGCCTACAATCAAAGGATTAATGAAGTAGTTGCTGGAATCAGAAATAATGGTGGAGAAATATCAGAAGAAGACATCATGGATAAAATGATGACTACATTGACACTAGAATATGAAAGAAAGATAAACATCCTTGATGAGACTATGCAATTTTCAAAAAAATTTAAAAGAGAAACTTTAATCAGCAAGATTGTTGCATTTGAGATATCAAGTGTGAAGACAGAGCCTAAAAGTGAGATAGCCTTCAAAGATTCGGTTCATGGTAAGAAATACTTGAATACCTCTAGTAATTTTGATGATTATGATGAAGAAGAAGCTCTAGATGATTGCATTGCTATGATTCCTAAAAGAGAAAAGAAAGGAAAAGGGAAAGATGAAGGTCAATTTACATTTAAATGCTTTTCATGTAATAAGATTGGTCACTTTTCATCTAAGTGTCCTACAAGAGCTAAAAAGTTCAAAAGTGATTACAAGCCTATGTATTCAAAGGAATGTTACTATGCTAGAGATGGAGTATCAGATGATGATTCAGCTAAAGATGAAATTGCTTTCATTGCTATCATAGAGAAAATGAATAATGAAATAAACCATGAAGATGAGAAAAAGGAAGAAAAGTTAGCATTGATTTCACAAGAAGACATACGGATAGATTGGATCATAGACAATGGTTTCTCACATCACATGACAGGAGACAAAGATAGATTTTTTCATTTGGACAAATACAAAAGAGGCTTGGTTAGATTTGGAGATAACACTCCTAAACCCATCATTGGTAGAGGAGCCATCACCTTGGATGGAAAGAAAAACACTAATGATGTTCTTTATGTTGATGATTTGAAACATAACCTACTAAGTGTTGGGTAGTTTCTTGACAAAGGTTACAAGTTGGAGTTAAATGGAAACAAGTCACTAGTACATTTGAGGTCAAATTTGCAATGCCCATTTGTCGATATTTTGACATATGTTTCCGTCACCATTTTTGCATTGCAAATTGTGATGGAAGAGGTCAATGTCATTTTTTTGATACCACATTCTGTCAGAAACTTGCACGTAAATACTAGCTTTGTTATGAAATTTCCTATGGTCCATCTATCAAAACTTTGACATGAAGACCTATTGGAAATATATCATGGTTGACGAAATTACCTATCAAAAATAATTACTTTTTGACATTATAACTGTTGGAATAGTGACAGATCAATAGCCAACATCTGACAGTTAAATCTGTTGGTGCTATAGCAAAACTGTCACTATTTTTTGTTGAAAACTGCATATCTCTAACATTGCCACGGTTAGAAGAGCAATGGTGTGGAAATATATTTCCGATAGGTAGGCCTGTCGGGGATATAAAATTCTTGTCATAGAAATTGTTGAAAAGGAACTGTTCTAACATTTCATCTGTTGGAGAGGTGATGGGTGGTATAGCACTACTATCAGAATAAACTCTAAATTGTTGAAAAAGTGATGGATATGCACGTTAAAAATAAGAAAGCTCAAGAGACCATCATAGGTTGTCTCTTTCTTCAGTCTATATTACTGATAGAATGTTTTAGCTTTCATTAGCTCATCAAATCTAGGGATTTGAAAGAATTTAATAGAATATTTTCATGACAACATGAATTATTTAAGTTGACATTGCACGAATTTATCTACTTTACACACTTGTAGACTATGAGGATGATGATAAAGAAGCATCTCCTCCAATGGCCTAAATTACTCAAACCACGGTAGGGGATGCTTCTTTATGGCCATCCTCATAGTATACAAGTGTGTGAAGTATATAAATTTATTTAGCATCAAACATAAATAATGTACGTTATACATGAAAATATTCTATTAAATTCTTTCAAATCCCCAAATTTGATGCGTTAATTAAAGGTAAAACATTTTGTCAATAATATAGACCAAAGAAAGAGACCGACTATGATGGTCTCTTGAGTTGTGTTATCTTTAGTCCTAGCTACTGGGTAAGGCCTGGAAAACTTATACTTGTCAATCGTCAAGAATAATCACCGCCTTGCATTTATGTACACTGCACAATATCTAATATAATTGATCATTGTCTCGCAAAAAACATTTTATACTTGTGCAACTTATCAATACTAGAGGCCTAAAGTAATTTTATATGATCACTAGCACATTTTTTGCATGGATGAGAAATAGTATCCAAAGTTTCTAGATAACTATTTTTGAGAAGAGGAATGAGTGGAGGCCAAAGAAGGGATAATTGTGAAGGTTTTATAGAAGCAGATTATTGAATCATCATCTCTGCACTGGTACTCAATTTGGTCTCCACTCCATATACATTTATTGGCAATTTGAGTGAGCTGATTACATAGATGTTGTCATTATGGCAACATATGATCCACATGAAGATCGCACAGATCAGAGAGCAAGTATGGCAGAGCGCATTACAAATTTGTCTAAGTGTGAGATAGTGTTTTCACCAGTGAACCTAGACACAATTTTTGTTTGCAATGTTCATTGGAGAAAGTTTATTTCTTGTGCACTTGAACATAGACTCTATGATGTCTATTGAATACCCATCTCAGAGTGCAAGTTAGTACGGCATGTATAGAAGAAGTTATGATAGTTTTACCGAAGACAATGTCAAGCCGACAGGACAGAATATGAAGACATAACTAGTAAAGAGTTAAGGGATTATTTTGTTTATCAAAATAATGACTGAAAAATATAAAGGGATGACATCCTAGATATTAAATCTTGGATAAAGTTATTGGTAAAATATAAATGTAATTGTAATTGTAAAGATGTACAACATGGTGGAATATAGATGTATAGAGAAGTGATATGATGCAAAATATATGATGTATATGTAATAGCGATAGTGAAAGAGTAGCAAAGAGATATTGATGCAAGTAGTATAAGGTTATGTACCTTAACCTATTTTTGTAATCAATGTATATTTTACATTACTTGTTTGGGCAGTGGCCTCATTTGGTAATCATATTTTGTACTACCAACTCCTAACAGGGTTGAGGCTTCTAACAAGGCCTATAGTCCCTTAATCAGGACTGATACACTATATTCTTGTAATAGACTCCTGATAGGGTCAAGATCCTTAACATGATACTTTTGATTAGTGGATCTTTGTGGGTACCATCCCTACCGGGGTTTTCCCTTGGCCAAGCTTTCCTCGAGAACAAATAATGTGTTATGAGTTCTTTAGTTTTATTGCTATGCATGTTGTTTAGCTTCTTATGTTATCCATGTATAAAGATAATCTGTTATATCTATAATTTGGAAAAAGATAAATTTTGTAAAATAATGATTCAGTCCCCCTCTCAGTATTCCCTATTTCTAACAATTGGTATCAGAGCTTAGTTACTCGAAAAAGAATCATTCAAGGAAAGCCTAGTAGCCTAAGTAAGATCTCTATGGATATGGATCAACTACAGAAGAATCTTAAAGAAGCTCTTGAATAGATTGACTTTCTTACTATTGAAAAAGATACTTTGAAAACAAAGTATGATGATTCAAAGAACCTCATTGAGAAACTGAAAAACAAATTGGAAGATCTGAGATCTGAAAAGGAATTCAAAGTTTTTATTGAAGATTGTGATGATAATTTAGAAAAAGAAAATGAGATCCTTAAGTATGAACTAAAGACAAAAAATTTGAAGCTTAGTTTGAAAGATGGAGATGGCAAGAATGAAGCAAATCTAAAATCTGAGAATGAAAGTCTAAAGACTAAAAATGAAGGACTAAAATATAAACTTTGTAAAGTAACATCTGAACTTGAGAAAGTCACCTTGCAGTATGATGAACTTATGAAATACAATAAGATTGTGAAAGGTGAACTAACTCAATGCAAACAACAACTTGAAAGGCTATATTCAACTTGTGATAATATTGTTGAACAAATATCTTATCAAAAACCATTCTATGATAAGACTAATCTTGGATTCAACACTTTTAAAGAAAATGATGAAAGCAAGCAACCAGATCTAAAAATATCTGAAAGGATAGATGAGAAGAAGTTTGATGAAATCAACAAATCTAAAGATACACCTAAAGAAGAAGAATCACTAAAGAAAGAGGAATCACCCAAAGATATGAAAAGATAATTCAAAGGTAGATGTTTTTCTTGTAATACTATTGGTCATATGAAGAGAAATTGCACAGGTAATCAATCTAAACCTCTTAATGGTTATTGTTACAATTGTCATGGTTTTGGACATAGAGCTATTGAATGTAAGAAACCTAAATTTATTGAGAATAATGATGGTAGTAGAATGTTTAGGAATACTAACAATGTAGATAAAAAACCTACTGAAGATATGAATGGAAGAAATGGAGTAATATGTTATAGATGCAACAAGGTTGAACACATTGCTAGAAATTACAGAACACAAATCAATCAACCTGGACCACGATATGGAAATAATGGAATTTTTTGTCAGATATGCAACAAGATTGGACATACAGCAAGGTTTTTTAGAATGAATAATAGAGTTTTTTATCCTAATCCTAATCCTAGAAATCATGCAAGAAGAAATGAAGATGCAAGTAACAGTAAAAAAGGATGTTGTTGTAATTTAGATGAAGTGAAGTTTATCAAAAGAATAGATCAAGGAGACATATTCAACATTGAAGGTACTCAGGAGGGTGAAGTATTGAAAGGTAAGAATGAATCTTTAACTGACCCATCTCAAAGTACTTAATTTATGAAAATTACAATAGAATAGGAACTTAGATTAGTGTAGAAGTAGATATATGATGAACTAAGTCTTGTGCAGTTAATGCAAGGTATTTTATGATGTTCTAATGCTATGGTTAAGAGCACAAAGAAAAATATTATGTTTTGCAAGATCGCAAGAAGTTTTAAGTTTTGTAGGTTAGCAGAAATGGCTTTTTGGAAAGAAGCAGAAAGAGAATTGAATGAAATGTCAAATCTAAGTGAGATTGAATTAATAAAAGGTCATGATCGGTATTATTTGATAATAAAAGTGAATTAAAGTGTCAAGGAGATCAAAGAGTAGTGATTGGAAGCATTTTGCAAGGATTTGGAGAAGAATTTTGTGCTGAATCTATGCAAGCCCTAAAATCGCAAAATCAAGGTATTTTACTTGAGAGATCTTTAAATCAGTAAAGGAATTTGAAGAAATCATGGATGTTTCTTTAATACACAATTTTAGAGATAAGAATAGACCTAAATTGAAAAGGGAACCAGTAGAAGCCTTGGAAGATCACCCTAGGTTTTCTTTATCATGCATACTAGACGGAGTTTTACACCTAGAAAATTTTACAAGTTATCTTGGATGCAAACTAGAGACAGTCAATGATAGTGATTTCACAAATGAATATTAGAAGATTTACAATCAGGATATGACATTGAAACAAGGTTTTGAATATTTGGAACATAATGAAATTGTTAAATATGGATTACAGTATGAATTTGATAATGAAGAATGCACTAAGATTATCTTGAGCATAATTCATAATGGGAAGTTTTGGCTAGAAGATAGAGTTATAGATATTACAATAGATTTGATTCATGAAGTCACTGGATTATCTAACAGTGGAGCTATTCCTTTAAATGAGAAAAACATGATGAAAATAGTCATTGACAACACAAATTCATCCTATAATGGTAGAGGAATTGTGATTAGTAAGATCAAACAAGATGATGTGAGATACTTATGCAAGATCCTAACTACTAAGTTTTGTGCAAATTTAAGAGAGGATGACATGGTAGCTAGAATTATACATGCAACCTATCTAATGTGTGTTGACAGGGTACAAGTTGATATGTGTGAAGTTCTAAGAATTTAATTGTTTGAGAACTTGGAGAAGATTAAGAAAACTAAGTATACATAGTTTAGGTTCTCATCCTTAATCACATATATGTTTTTTCATCTATTAAGGATATTTCCTTATACCATTGGAAATGATTGGAAAGATGGAAAAAATACAATGGAAATGATTAACCTAGTGCACAGAAGACATGTTATTGACAATGTAAATGAGAGTACAATACTTGTAATCAAGACATTTCAAAATATTATGTTTAGCAGATCAAGGATCCCAAAGTCTCTTGTGGAAAAGTATAAAGATGATATATGTTTTATGGTGGATACTGACTTTACCTATATTGAAGTAGTAGAGCCTAGAAAAAATTTCATATACCCTCTTAGCTATGAGATATCTGAGGTAGAGACAGAAGAGTATGTTAGCAGGTTACTTAAGTGTAAATTGGACACTCAGTGTAATAGGTTTGGAACCTTTGAGGAGAACTTCAACTCTGCAAAGACCATAATTGAAGAGAAACAATCTAAGAAAAGAGTTGAGAGAACCATAAAGAAAATCCTAAAAGATACAGGGATGATAGAGCATGAGTTTTTGGTAGCAAAACAAACAACAGCAGCAATCAGAGAGAGTGGACAAAAAGAAGTTTTGTCTATCCCTCCTTTATCATCAATTGTAGTACAATAGGAAGAACCATAAGTGAAGGTAAAAGTGGAAGAAACTGAGAAGGATAAAGAAGAAAAGATTTGTACTAGATCCACTTCCTCCACACCTAGAAAAAGAGTAAAGGAAAGTGCTACTGGACCAGGAAAGAGAAATAAAACTTTAGTGCAATGAGTTCCAAGAAAAATTGCAGAAATAAAAGATGATGTCACTACTGTTAAGAAAAAATCTTGGAAACCCAAAGTTGAAAAGCTTAATGAGTGGATCATTGAGGATGGTGACTTTAGAAGAATGAACAAGTACTATGATCTTTATGATTATATAGATAGACTTAATCTAGAAAATGCAGTTGTAAAGCATATGATTTTGGCTAACAAGAAGTTTGATACAATTCAGGGACATATACCCAACGAGTTATATAATAAACTTGTGAATAGGAAAAAGAGAGCAACAGAGGAGGACACAACTATCAAAGAAAAGCTTGTAAGGAAGCTTTGTAAAGTAAGAGATGAAACACATTTTGGTCAGATCATGAAATCCTTAAGCACCCATCTGAGAACCAAAAGGAGAACTATTCAGATTATGGGAGGTAGATATGAAGAAATCAATTCTGAGATAGAATAAGCTATTATTAAGGTTATGATAGAAAATGTTGGAAGATATTAGTCTTACTCCTGAGACTAGAAAGAAAAATCAAATTGGATCTATGATTGAGAATTTGGGAAAGGAAGTAGATGATGATGATTAGTTGGAATTGATCACATCCTTGAATAAATTCATTGGCAAGAGTAAGAAAGTGAAAAGTCTTGAAGGGTGTCTGAAGGAACTAACTGAGAATTTACAAAGCACTGTAACTACACAAATTGAAAAAGTAGACCCTATGGAGAAAGCAAAGAAGGAAATGAGCACTTTTGACAATGAATTCACAAACTTGTCCGATATTGCAAAAGTGAAAGCACAAGCAGCCTATGAGGCTAGAATTCTTTTGAACATCAGTTAGAATATCAGGAATGATATCAACACTCTTGATATTTGTATCAAGGATTTGAGGAAGCATTTGGAAATAGGAAAATCTTTTTACATACAGTGTACAAGAACAAAGACCTAGACATCAGAAGAAGATCAAAAGGTAAAGATGAAGGAAGCAGAAATTCTGAATGAAACTAACCTTCTTTCTAGCCCCAATGTGAAGGTATGTGATGTTGAGAAGAAAGTTCAGAAGCTATATGATGAAATCAGAGTTGTGTGAGATGAGAGAGAGAGAAAATTGAAAAGATTCACTCTTTTGAGAGAGCATACTTCTATGAAGTTAAGTATTATTGAAGAGCAGTTGGAAGAATGTCTTTTAGCAAAGACATCTTTTCAAAAGTTTAACTTTGCAAACCTCCAAGCATGTGAAATAGCATCTTATGGACTAAGAGATCTACTTAATGTCGAAGATTCCATTTAGAAATCATGGGAGAAGGAGATAGAAGCTATGAAGATAGATTTTGTAGATTGTGTTGCAAGCCTACTAGCTTTGCAATAATTGAATTGAGGTATAATCTTTTTGAGATACAATTTTGTAACCCTCCCTACCTTTATTTGGTCATTGTTGTCAAAGGGGGAGAGATATATAGAAAAAAATTGATAGTATATGATAAGGATTGATACTCCTAGGGGGAGTACTATATTACAGACAATATTTTTTGAGGAGTTATAAGGATAGTATATGTTTTGTACTATGGCCACAATTTTGAGATTTTGAGTTGTACACTTAGCCAGTTTTCTCATATGTTGCCACCAGTGACAAAGGGGGAGATTGTTGGCAAGTTGACTAAGATAATTACATAGATGTTGTCATTATGGAAACATATGATCCACATGAAGATCGCATAGGTGAAAGAAAAAGTATGATAGAGCGCATTGCAAATTTGTCTAAGTGTGAGACAGTGTTTTCACTAGTGAACCTGGACATAGTTTTTGTTTGACATATTGATTGGAGTAAGTTCAGTGGTTGTGCACTTGAACATAGACTCTATGATGTCTATTGAACACCCATCTTAGAGTGTAAGTCAGTATGCCATGTACGAAAGAAGTTATGACAGTTCTACCGAAGACAATGTCAAGCCAACAAGATAGAATATGAAGATAGAACTAGTAAAGAGTTAAGGGATTATTTTGTTTATCAAAATAATGACCTAAAAATATAAAGAGATGACATCCTAGATGTTAAATCTTGGATAAAGTTATTGGCATAAATATAAATGTAATTCTAATTGTAAATATGTACAACATAGTGGAATATAGATTTATAAAGAAGTGATATGATGTGAAATATATGATGTATATGTAATAGCGATAGTGAAAGAGCAGCAAAGAGATATTGATGCAAGCAGTATAAGGTTATGTACCTTAACCTATTTTTGTAATCAATGTATATTGTACATTACTTGTTTGGGTAGTGGGCTCATCTGGTAATCACATTTTGTACTACTAACTCCTGACAGGGTTGAGGCTTCTAACAAGGCCTATCCTTAATCAGGACTGATACACTATATGCTTGTAATAGACTCCTAACAGGGTCAACATCCTTAACAAGATACTTTTTATTAGTGGATCTTTGTGGGTACCATCCCCACTGGGGTTTTCCCCTGGCTAGGGTTTCCTTGAGAACAAATAATATGTTATGTGTTCTTTAGTTTTATTGCTACACATGTTGTTTAGCTTCTTATGTTATGCATGTATAAAGATAATCTGTTATATCCATAATTAGGAAAAAGATAAAGTTTGTTGAATACCGATTCACCCTCCCTCTCAGTATTCCCTATTTCTAATGTCTTCTTAGAATCTAGAAACTCTCCATCATTGATTCTTGTCATTTTTTAGGATATCCGTGGACTGAGACCTTAAATTATTGAGATTCTCTTTGTTTTGAGAATAGTTTAACATTCTCTACTTAACAGGGCCAACCACGTGAAGGTGGAAGCTCATCTAGGCCCTCCTATGAGCCTCTTATGTACCTTTATGACATTTTAATTCCTCTAAGATGTATTCTTAAGGATCGTAAAGGGTCATAAATGGTCATAAGGGGTCCTGGGACACAACAGATGAGAAACATAAATATAGGCATCATGGTCACAATTTTTTGGAGACACAACATAATTGAGTGGTATTCCCATATGATGAAAATCAATGTTGCTTTGAATCATCTGGGAATACCACTCAATTATGTTGTGTCTCCAAAAAATTATGGCCATGATGCTTACATTTATGTTTCATAGCTATTGTGATATCTACATCACAGTCTATAGTTGTTGCAGTAGCAGAGCCTATATTCCACAACAAAAAGGAAGACATCTTTTTAGATTGGGTTTGGATCCTAACATAATTGTCGAAGGATCTAGGGCCAGGCTAGAAAGATGTGTTCCCATTCTGTCTACAACATTGTGTCCATCGATGATCTTAGGAATATCATCATCTTTCCACTCTTCATTTTCCAAAATATACCGCTTGTTCAAGCTTGTAGAGTAATCTTATTAATAAAAGAACTCTTGCCAACATTAGGGTACCCACAGATCAAAATAGTTGATGTTATTGGTGCTTGTACTCAAGGATATTGATTCACTATTTTGAAAGGGCCAAATCATTTTTATTTTGATTGTAGAGAAAAGGAGTGGGAGAAAATGAGCGGGTGAAAGTTGATCGAGCGTGACAGAAGTCATTGGATTTTATTTGATCATGAATGCGCTTTGAAATGACCAATCATGTTTTCTATTTGATTCTTTTTGGTGTTTTTTTTTCCCATATTCAGTAGATAAAAATCATGGCGACAACCACTTAGCCATCTTTTTGATGTTCTAGGTATTTTACAAAGATACAGGTATGTGGATTTATCATTCAGTTGCTTGCAGTTATTGGTCAAATACAAATATTTTGTCAAGTTGAAAGGATGAGATATGAATTTGGTGTTTTCCATTTATGTTAAAATTTGATTTGGTAAAATCCTCAAAAAACACACTACATGTTCTAAAATGTAAAGAAGTTGAATGTTAAATGTAAGATATATATCTCATCCATAGTAATCAAAAGAAAGGACATGAAACTTATAAGGAGATTTACCAATCCAAAAATATAAGCGAATAGGAAACATGATTGATACCTTATGAATTAATTTTTGAGGTGCACAATCTTCATCAATCTCCTCAAAAGAAGACCCCTCATGAAAAATGCATTTAACACAAAAAAAAATCTACAAAACTGAACCAATGGCATTTTTAGAACAAAGAAATAGAATGATAATAATATGCTGAAAATTCTATTATGTTTAATACATGAAAAAGGACCAGTCCCAAAAATTCTTAAACATACTTTATCTAATATGATAATAACATGCTAATTAAACTAATAAAAGTGTTATCTTCATTTAATCTACCAATTACTAATAACACAAAAAACAAATTTACAAAACAGAACCAATGGCATGTTCTTCGTGTGGTAAAAGGAAGATTTGGCTATGAAAAAAAAATTGAAACAATCTCATCATTTTTACGTCAATTGGATAGAGGAGTGAAAGCTAAGCATGAGAGAATGTATGTGATTTCTTCATCTTTCAAGCATCTGGCATCATATTCGACCTCAAATTTCAAATGCATTGCATTTTATTTGATCATGAATTCTCTCTGAAATGATGCATTCTACTGGTGTCATGCCCTAGCCCATGCTTCATCTCCATTACTTGATGTTATTGGTGCTTCTTCTCAAGGATATCGATTCACTATTTTCAAATGCTTGGATCATTTTGGTCCTGATTGTTCCTCTAGTACATAGTCAAGAAATGTAACTGTCTAATGATTATATGTAATGTTGAATGGATTAAATGCTTTATTCTTGGTAAAAGTGAATGGAAGGAATAGTGTTGGTGTTAGGTTTCATTTATTATTGAATTCAATGGCTTCCAAGATGTGTTGAGGATTTTGCTCCTTGTTTAATGCTAATTGTTCTTGCACAATCCACTCATAGAACAATGAAATGCTATGCGATTGAAAATTTCATAAAACTGATCCTTTGATGTGTATTAAATACAATCCTGTCACTTATTGAATGCTTTGGAGACTATCAGTTTGACTGCCCATGCGTTACTAGTGACTGAGATTTATTAAAGGATACAAAACCCTTTATTTTGGGGTTATTGTGTGTGGAGTCAAATGTAGGTTTGATTTGGTTCATGTTTAGAACAGATCAATAAAGTATTTAAAGACAATCTTACATGTTCAGAGAGGTTTTAGAGGCACTTATCATGATTGTACCCTCACAAATAGTGGCATACACTAGTTTTACTAAGTTTCCTTTCTCTGCCACAGGGGTACAATCAGAGGGTTCATTGACTAAATGATCCTTCGAATAGTTACTATGAATATGAATGATTTGATATAGCATATTGCCCATTTTACTTGAAGTTTGGAATAGCTTGTGCTAGGGTGAAAGTAGTTTTGATCATTTTGGTTGTGATTGTTACTCTACATAGTCTGGAAATGTAATTGTCTAATGATTATATGTAATGTTGAATGCATTAAATGCTTTATTCTTGATAGAAGTGAATGGCAGGAATAGTGTTGGTGTTAGGTTTGATTTATTATTTAATTCAATGGTTTCCAAGATGTGTTGAGGAGTTTTCTCCTTGTTTAATGTTAACTATTCCTAGACAATCCACTCATACAACAGTGAAGTTACAAAACTGAACCGATGGCATGTTTACAACAAAGAAATAGAATGATAATAATATGCTAAAAATTCTATTTTGTTTAATACATGCAAAAGGACCAGTCCCAACAATTCTTAAACATACTAGTTATCTGATATGATCAATTGTTAATAAAGGTCTTATTCTGTAGACTGCTAGCATGAAGGAAGACTTGACCTAGCCAAATCTTCCTTGTACAACACAAAAAATGTGTAATAGCTATGTCTACTCCAACCTTAATTGTTTAAGAATTTATCATATTAGCTAAATTATGTTTAAGAATTATTGGGATTTCTATTAGACCTTTGTTGTAAACATGCCATTGGTTTTCAAATGTTTGCATATCCATTTTTTTGAAATGTTGACTGTGGTTATCAAATGGACAGGCTGTGAGCTTCTAGCTAGGCATCATTTGTATTGATAGGTTAGGGAATCAAATGTATTGTATCATTTATAGTTGAGACTTTTTAAAAAGGAAATAGGAAAAAGAATAATTTTGAGTTAGTTTCTCTATTTTGATCTCTAAGTGGCTTACAACCTTAGAGAAGTGTATGCAGATTTACAGATGTAGTTGGAGGATACATAGCAACTGATAATTCACAAGAAATCCATGTATCCAATTTGAATAGAAATTAATACAAAGAAATAGGGTCATCCAATAGCCCAATCATCTAGACCTTGACTCTCCCCTCAACCTGTGACCCTTCAAAACCAGGTTATCATGCAATCAGTGAGTGATCCTTCATTCTCCTAGTCTTCCCTACAACCAAGCATATTGGAAATACATAATACAATTATAACAAGTCTTTGAAAATCCCCCTTGCCTCAAGGAACACTATCAACCATCCCTTCAACATACCATTTCACTATTGTATGAGTGGATTGTGCAGGAATAGTTAACATTAAACAAGGAACAAACACCTCAACACATCCTTTTTGTAAACGTGCTATTGGTTCAATTTTGTAAATTTGTTTTTTGTGTTAAATGCATTTAAATGGAATATTAAGCATAGTAATAATATGCTTAATCTATTAGTAATTGCAGATTAAATGCCTATAACACCTTTATCAGTTTAGCATGTTATTATAAGATACTAAAGAAGACGTACTATTTGTCAGAGAAATCTTCACTATCACCCACAATGAAGACAATGAAGATTGACCTCTTTCCCCACAAAAAAGAACATTGTAATAAGAATAAGATATAATATAGTGTTAGAATAAACTTTGAACAAAGACATGTAATGCCTAAGTTAATGATCTAAAAAGATGCAAATATAGGAATTGAAAAAGAACATAGTGCCAAGAAACATTTTCACAAATATGAAACATGAGGAAAAGTAATAAAATTAATAATGCCAAGATTCACAGCATTAAATTTCACCTACATATGAGTTTTTGCAGTTGGTTGCCCAACATCAAAACTATGTTGAGTTGCATTTGAGTTGTAACTAAGAGTATCATGTAGAATAGACCCTAAACTTTGAAAGAGTTATCTAGCCTAGCAATTCAAAATTCAATCTAGGCAACCATTAGTAAGTGAAATAAATTATAAAATCAACATCAACATCATCATAATCATTAGACATAAATTATAGACATCAACATCAACATAATCATAATCATTTGGAGGCTATTCATTTTGGATAGTACTATGTTTCTTGAAAGTTTTTGTGATGCTTCTAAACTTTAAAGACATATTTTATGGCTTAAAGATAATATAGATTAGTGTTTTGTTTTCTAATGGAACGTTGTTGATCATTCATGGTATTGAAGAAACTTTTGATTGTTTTGATTCTTGAGTCTTGACATTGTTTCTCAATGTGTTATAGACTGACCACAAGATGGTTCAGTTGGTCCTCTCTTTTGGTTTAACCATTTGTATTCTTCATGGTGTAAGTGTCAATATATTATAATCCAACCAGCATGTCATACCCACACTTTTGATAAACCTCACAACATGCAAATCATAGCCAAATACTTGGGTGATCAGCATACACAAACAATGATTACCCCTAGAAAACAATGATCATTAATATTCATTAATGGTGGGCGGTGATTCCTTGGTAATAAAGGCATTGACCACATTCATCATCTTAACCAAGTCATGGATGGTGATCCTTGAAATAACACAATTAGTAAAGGGAAATAACAACATAACATAATTTGGAGTGAGGAAGAAAGAAAATTGGAAAACAAAATATGGAATAATCAGGTTGGAATTGAAGAAGAATTCAGAAATAAACTTGAATTAGAAAAAATCCAAGTTATCTAGTTCTTTGTTTGAGGTTGGGTTCCGGTTCTACTTTTTTTCTCCTCTGGGTTTGACTTGGGTTCCTTTGGTAGGAACTTGGGCACCTGGACAAATCCCAGGTGCACTTGTAGTATTATAAATATGATACATGAGGTATTTTATTCATAATTTTATAGGCTAACTCATTATTATGGTAACATGGGTATGACCACACTCCATGCCTTATAATGGTACCCAACATGGAGTGTGGTTCAAATGAAGTTGAACCAAATGCTGACCGTGATGGCTACAATCATGATGAAGATGAATATGAATATTAAATCTAAAATATGTCTTGTAATTTGAATTTTCATTATGAATGAAGAAACTATAGATTCAAGTTGACTCATTCTATGTTGGAGTATATTTGTTCCCTATATCTACCATATTATATATGTGTAGCCTGTAAGGGGCATCTTCTACTAATCCATATATCAAAGCTCTGTGAGAGTTATTATGAGAAAGACAAGATGTCATTGGGAGATGGAGAAACCAATCTTAGAACACCACTTGAAGCCTTGCAATGTTGAGAGTGGGATAAAAGCTACACTTGAGACCCTATATAAGGAACAAACTTATTGAGCTTCACTTTGTTTTGAGAATAATTTTATATTCTGTACTAAACAGGGCCAACCACGTGAAGGTGGAAGCTCATTTGGCCCCACCCCCCCTTAACATCACTCTAAATTCCTCGTTAACATCTAACATTCATTCATTATTTCATCCATTAATATAATGTAACATTCATTAATTATCACATGATAACATTCATTAACATTAATTCACACATTAATAAAATGTGACATTTATTAATTATCACATGATAACATTCATTAACACATTATAAAATTTATGAACATTCAATACCACATAATTAAATTCATTGGCATATAAAAATCAGTCATTATCAATTAAGGTGCATAGATGACAATCATTTCTTTTTTTTCTTTTGAGTTCTATTTTTTAAGAAGTATCGATATCATCATGATGATCATCTACCCTCTCATTGGATCTCAATGCACACCTAGTTCTCTGTTGATGCAAAGGGGGGTCATCTAGAATAAAATATAAAAGGGTTGAATTAAAAACATTAAAAACATTTTCAAGTATTTTAGCACTTTACAGGCCATAATCATATAGCTCTTTACTTGATTTAGTCACATCATCAACAACGAGGTCAGTTTGTCTGGCCTCGGCCTCAACCTCAACATGCTCATTAACAACGGCCTCTACACTCTCTATATCTACAATACAAATTGTTACATTAATCCAAACACCAATTGCAATTAAATTTGTATTACTACACCAATCAATTTAAGATGTTTACTTGTATTACTATGATGCACATCCTCATTGTCATTAACATGCACAAGTTGTGTACCGAAAGAATCGGCAGGCTGCATTTCAATTTCATATGCATTCATGTTATCATTGTTTTCTTACTTAAAATAAATTTACTCACTTTATGTTGGAACTTAACATCAAATAAACTAATTGGTAAATAATTAAATGTGAAATATAATCTATTTAGCTTACTTATCGTGACAGATCCATTAGTAGAACCTTGTGCACTTCTTATTCTTTTTGACATGACTTTATAGCCTTGTTGGAAGCCAATTCTATTGTACTCTTCTATGAGACATACATTGAACTCCGCACCCTACATTTTTTCTTGGTATCATCAAATTTTATTTTATTGTTTCATCAAAACAAAAAAAAATTCAAATTATAAATAAATATTATAAAGATCAAAGAATTATTTTTAGTGTTAAGAGACTTCTACAGATTGTATTTTTCCTCAATCAATTCTGACAATATTAACACTTACAACTCATGTAGCAAGTTTTGAATAACTGCCAGAGCCTAGCTTGTGTTGCCCGTGCTTTTGTAGTCTTGCCTTTGTTGCCTTTGATGTGTCAGGAAATCTATGAAGAGATTAAAATATGTTAGTTCATATAAATATGAAGAGTATTTAGTACACAATTACATTCTTAACAATATCACACACCTTCTTCTATTCTCTGGTGGTGTATTTCCTTTTTTAATTTTAGTTTTCTCATTCGCATCTAGAATAAGAGATTTCCACTCTTTATCAGGAATGCAAGGGGGGCACTAGTAATTCAGGTTTTTGGTTAATGTACACCTGTACTGGTCCAAAAAAGTTTGTCATACTCTCTACGAGATCATCCTTTAACTTTTGATTTTGGGTTTTCCACCTTTTAAGAAAGAAAAGAGTGTTAGATTCAAAAATGGATGTAATGATAACTATCCTAGCAATGATATGAAATCAAAATAGTGGATTGGGGTTTTAGTTTGCATATGATGTTACACCCTATATAGATGGTGGGCCTTAATATCTACAAACACTTGTCATTAAGTTTACTATAAAAAACATCATTCCCTACACAATAATCATGGGATCATTAGTCATAGGATATAATAGTATAAAATAAGAATACAATAGATGTAAGATTCTCATATTGAATGCAAGGTGTGATTAACATTTGATTGTATAGTAAAAGAAAGGTCCAATCTTTAAAGTACCTGGAAGTTTTTCTATTTTCAAGGGAACTCCTTTTTCGCTCACAAGTAATATGCAATCATTCACCATTCCCGTACTAGGAATACTAGTACATCCAGGAAAATCACCATCAAGTGTTGCATCCTCTATTGCATAAATTGAATGCATTATGAAATGGCCCTAAGAAAGAACACTTCAAGGGAAATAAACATATATATAATGATAGAGAAAATAAAATATGTGTATGACTAGGTGATTCCATAGCATCTATGGCCATGCTATGTGTTGCCAACATTGCAAGACATAGTACATCTGAGCCTCCCATCGTATGAGGTGGCGATAGTAAATGATCATTGACACGTGTTGAAGAATAAGATTGTTAGAGCATAATAAAATTAGTGATTAGCATAGACAATATTGTTAGAGAGTGTAAAAAAAATATAGTCCAACATGCGATCTACCTGAACCAGCCGCAGTACCCTCATCATGGCCGTGAGGATCAAAATTACGCTAAAAAAGTTGTAAAAGAAACACATCTGCTTATTTTTTAATGAAATAAAAGACTACTATAACATAAAAAGTATTATTGAGCTTTTGTTATAATTAAAAATTACATTAATAATTACTCTATAATTTTGAGATAGGTGCATTAGTTTAGTTGCCCTCTTTTGAGACTCAAGAGTGGGAGGGAATATGGATGCCACTTCAGCCAATCTTTTTCCAATTTTGTGGAGGCATATTTTAAATGTAGAGGCAGGCTCATCACAACTAGCCAAATCAACAACTAGGTCCTCATCAAAGGACTACTCTTCAGGGACTGCGTGTTCCTTTCCCTTTCTCTGCTGACCACCTGTCTGTGACAACAATATTACTAACACTATTAGAATTAATCTGAAACAGTGATGAAAAGAATATAATAAAAAACTTTATTTAACATTTTGCTTCTATCTAATTTGTAGTATAATAACAAAGAGGTTTACCTGCTGGGAAGAAGTGCATGCACAATCATCATTGTCCCCTTTACGTGGTTCCTCTATATTGTGGTCCTGTGTTATTATTTAAAGTTAACCAATGATTAGAAAGGACAACATTAATAAATTTCATTAGAAGATGATGATGGAGATGAGGTGGATGGTGAGGAGACTCTCTAAATGTGGTTCGCATAAAAACTCAATTATTTCATGGTACATAGTATGTACCTACACCCTAATGATAGTGACATTATTTGTAACTATGTGATTCAAATTGTAATCAATAAGAAGCTCTTCCCTTGTGCTTATTGATTCTATCGCACATACAAATACATTATTTCCCTCACGCACCTCAAATATGCAATTGGGTTGCTTAATAGTTGACAGAGGTCGCGTGCTATTTATAAAACCTACAATATTCCCTGATGCTTTTGGCCTTGCGTCAATGTATATAGCCACTCTTTTACTTTTCTCATTATCTTTTTGTTGAATATAATTTTCCGAGAGTGCATACCTACACATACTTTTTTTATATTGAATAATTCACACCCAACTTTTGTAATCGTAACAAGGTCCAACATACTCCATCAATTCAACAACATTTTTGTAAGAGACCTTTATACCATCCATGGAAAATAGGCCCAAACCATGTATTGATGATGGTGCAATATGGTATATCTTGCCTTTAACACTAAAATCAGTGTTTATTGGAAGAAGTTCCTTGGGGACCCATTGTTTTTGTAGATTTTGGTACCTAGAGGGTACCTTGATGTTTCCTTTTCTCTCATCATCATAAGAACATGACCCCCCTTGAGAAAGGAAAAATTTCATGCATTTATTGAATTTCCTTCTAGTCTTTTGACCTCTAGTTAATCTTCCTAATTCAGACATACTAAATGACTCACTTTCTTCGCTCGAGGAAGACACATCTAAAAAATACCTATTTCTTGCTACCTACACTCTATCAAATGAGAGAGATAGAATGTAATGTGAGATATTTTCAAATTATGAAATACATTAATCTCTATATGGTGTATTGACTTATACTTGTCGATCCATGAGACTGTGTGGAATTCTCGTGAAGGAGTTCGAGTACCTACATATGTAATTCAATTATCTAATTTTATATATATATATATATATATATATATATATATATATATATATATATATATATATATATATATATATATATATATATATATATATATATATATATATATATATATATATATATATATATATATATATATATATATATATATATATATATATATATATACTAAAAACAACATAGTAAGTACATTAAAAACTATAAGCATCCCATAGTAACTACATCATGAATTAATTAGATTAAGCATTGATTTCATAATTGCACATTTCTATCAAGAAATCAATATTAAATAGATTAAGTAGTGATCACGTAACTTTACATTTCATTCATGTCATTCATCTTCTTCTTCATCCAACTAATCGCCATGATCATCCTTGATGTCGATATCATCACCACCACTGTCATTGTCATCCTCTTCGTCGTCATCTTCATCATCACAATCAGCATCAGCATCAGCATCATCATCATCATCATCATCATCATCATCATTGCACATAAACATGAATTTATGGTTTTAAGCATATGAAATTATGGTTTCTATGTATATGTTATATGTGTGTGTGTGAACATAAGTTGGAAATGTGGATACCTCTAAAGACATAATATCTGCTTAAATTCATGGACAGGAATGGTGAAAATAATAGTTATACATGTTAATGGATGTTTTCTCTCCTAAGATATGTTTTGGGTAGTTACCTCCTGTAGCCATAGGATTTGCAAGAGTGATAATTAAGACTTACACCTTTTCCTAATATTGATGATGTGGATATATATGTATATGCTTGGATATGTGTGCATTTATTTTTTTACAAGAATTGACCATGGATATTCAAAGACCAGCATACTAGTGTGGGAGTCATCAAAGCTAACCATAGATTGTAGAATCTTCGCAAGCAAGTCAATACTTTCTGTTGCATGCAATGCACAGATTTTGTGTGTGCTATATTCTGGGAATGTTTATATTCAATAATGTTTTTGTTATGAAACTTTATGAGTTGTAACTGATCCTCAATTATTAAGTGATCATAGATTTAGGAGTTAGTTGTTGCTTTCTTTTAAATAATCGACTATTGTGACTCTTTTGGAGTTAGTCGAACAAAACTAGTTTTTAATAGAGCTTTTGCATACTATTTCAATTAGGTGTAATCATTTTATGGATGAATAGAATGTTTAGTTCAAGTTTGCAACTTTCATCTTGATTGTACTTCTCATTCACTCATTCAAGGGGGCCCACTTGATGAGTGAATTGCCTTGTTAGAATAGAGTTTATTTTCCTGTTCATTTTTATGTTTTAGAACTTTGTTGTTCCTACAGCTACTGATACCAAAATTAGTAGCCTATTCCTGTAGCACAGTCAGTTGGAGTAGTTCCTAACTATAATTTCCTACTTTGACTAGAATACATTTGTTTACCAGTTTTAGTATAGTTTTCCTAAAGTATAAGCATTTGAATTCCTTAGATAGACTTAGAAGAGGAGGTTTGAAGCATATACTTTGCAAAAACCATTCCAAGTTTTACGTCCCTGGTCAATAATTAAATGAGACCAAATAATGCATTTAGGAATCATTTGGGATGTCCAATCCTAAAATAGGTAGTCTATTGCTCTAGGTTTCTGATACTATTGTTTGGCCAAGAAATCATCATCATCATCATCATCATCATCATCATCATCATCATCATCATCATCATCATCATCATCAGTAGCATCATCATCATCATCATCTTATTCTTCTTCAAGAAATGTTGTGTCAGGAACATCATTGACTAACTATTGTTTGTGATCATCATCTACATCATCTTCTAGTTGTTCGCAATCTTCTTCTTCCATCACATTATACCCCATCGACCTTCCTCTTGGATCATGTCTAACAATAAATGACCAACCTGATTTATGTGGAACCTCTGAGTAAAATACCTACTCACATTGGCTATGAAGAACATAGGGTTCATCCCCAACTGGCTCAAACCACCTTTTATCAATCATTGTAAATCCATTGTCATGTTCAATAACAGTTCTATTAGGATCATTTTGATTAAGTCATAGCCTATACCATCTGACAATGAAGAGAACTAATATGAAGGAATTAAAGTCAGACTCAAGTATATCATCCAAAATGCCATAGTATCGATTTTCAGACTCTTGAGGATGTAAGTCATTTCTAGATGAAATGTTAGTCACCTGAAAGACTTCACTTATCCTAGAATCACAAGTTTTCTTTGTGTCATCCAACTTTTTGATGGGAAATTTATGACCATTGCAAAACATAGCCTTGTGGTGTTTTACCTACAAAATATGTAAAACATGTATAAATTAATGTATTGAGAGTTCATAAATGTACGAGTGATTAACAAATTTATATGTACCTAGAAATCTCTTAAACCATGTGCTAAATCTATTTCCCTTTGCATAACATTTGGATCTTCATTACGATAAGCTTCATTAACCAATGAAGATAGAACTTCCCATGTTAATGTGCAACCTAAATGATGGCATCGTTCTATCCATTTCATCATCCAATCTTGATTGTTTGCAATATACAAATGTATTGCATCCCACTCTTGAGCAGATGTGCAAACAAAAAATAGATAACTTACAACTGATTAATTTTGAAGATTAAGAATTAATTAATAGCTACAATAACATCTTATAATTTATTACCTATCACTTTCCTCATTCTACCTTTCCCTACCAAGTACTTCCCTTCTAATTTTCTAATGGTGTCGAGATCCCAAATATGATCTATATGGATCTTTGCTGCAAGCTTAGGAATATATTTAGTAATGTACACCATAGTCTGGTATACCATATATCCCTCCATCATAGAACCCTCAAGATGTTCTCTTTGCCAAACCAAAGCCTTCAAAAGTTTCAGGTCCCTCTCAACCATCCATATTGACCGAGTGTGTACGGGTCCACACATTTCAATCTTCTCAACTTGGTGTATGAGGTAGTGTTCTTGTGCATTGAAAAAGGTTGAAGGTAGACACTTTTGCATTTCACACAATAGATGAGGAATTCTTCTCCTCTAGTATTTAATATCTACTCTATGGATTTCTTTAGATGACAACCACCTACAAGACATTCAAGACACAAAAATATATAAACACAAGACTTTACAATATATATATACATAGATATAGATATAGATATAGATATAGATATAGATATAGATATACATATAGATATACATATAGATATACATATACATATACATATACATATACATATACAACAGATTGAACAGATGTCATTTCTTACCTCATGTATTTTCCAAGATCATATATCACTTATTTGATGTTATTGTCGAAGTTCTCTGAGAGAGATAGCGGTAGCATGTACTGCAAAAATTATAAAAAATATATTGTAAATACAAAAGAACATGACTTACCTTGATGAAGGTATGTCAATTATGTGTTTTCAACCCTGGCCCAAATTCACTTTTCTTTGATATAGTACTGCTTATGTTTGTAGCAAATCCTGTGGGAAATCAAATTTTTTGTATGACTTCTTTTATGACATCACTTTGTTGTTCTATTAATAACCAAGGGCACTTGTATTAATCCGTTCTCTATTTCTATTTGATTCAATGAAATTTTTCATTACATGATTGGATTCATGAATGTCACTACAAATTTTGACATTTTTTTCTTTGTCACACCTTCCATCCCATATCTTCCACAATGTCTCTATTACATTCTTTCCAATATGCATAGTATCATATAAATGCACAATTTGCAACTGCTCGTAGTAGGGAAACCTACTAAATTGTCTGGGATAACTCTTTAGTCCCTTTGGAAGGTGCTCAGTAGTGTTGCCTTGATGAAATTCATGATCATCAATCACATAATCAGAAAATAAAACACAATAAAAATATACAAATTCCAAACATAAACCGTTAGGTAGAATGGTAGTACTTTGACGATTAATTCTATTATATTCCAACTTCCATAGGTGAGGTGTCATTATCTGTGGCTTAGATGTAGTCTCTTATTTCCCATTGAAAATATATTTTCCGGTAATTTTATAGTTATGATTTTTGTGGAGAAAGTGTCTATGCTCATCAAACACCTACTTTCTTAAAAATTTTGAATGACGAGATTTCATCTTTGGACCACAAACTGGACATTCAAATTTTCCCTTTGTTTGAAGACCTACAAGGTAATGATACAATTGGATTAAATATTTTAATTTTAATTTTTAGAATTATCATGTGCAACTTGAATTCACCATAACATACCAGAAAAATGTGTTAGCCCTGGGGCATCATGTATTGTCCATACAAGCATTGCATGGAATTGAAATTGTCTATCTCCTATTGGTCTAGAGATGTCATACATAGTGACACATTTCCATAACTCCACCAACTTGTCGATAAGAGGCTCAATATATACATTCATATCTTTAACTTGGTATTTACCTAGTTGAATGAACAACAACATAACATAATTATTGTAACCATTTTACTGCAAGATTTATAACTACATGCAGATAATTATTAAAAGATCAAATACCTAGAACAATCATTGCCAACATAATGTGCTCCCTCTTTATTGACATCCATGGATGAATGTTATTGTTGATGAGAAAAAAAGGCCAAACAAAGTAAACAAATCTTAACTCTCCAAATGGATTGACACCGTTCGCTGCCATTGAAACCTTGAGATTTTGAGGTTCTTTGATAAAGTGTGGCCATGTTTCCTCCATGTCCTTAAATACAGAACCATCCATAGTCATTTGAATAATGTCATCTCAACTCCTATTGCATGCATGGTAATCCATAAATTGTGCCAAGCTACTACACCTAAATAATCTTTGCAAACGTGGTATAATGGTGATGTAACAAAGAACCTTATGAGGCACCTTTTTTGTTATTTGATCTATTCAATATCTACTTGTATGACATTTAAGGCATTCTGTTGCAAATTCATGTTCTTTATGATAAATAATATGATCATTGGAATAAGTATATATTGCTTGATACTCTATTCCAATATCTTTCATAGTGGCACATAATTCTCGGTATGAGTGAGGGAGAATAATCAATGGCGGTAATAAGAACTCACATATCAATCTATAAAAAAAATATAAGTTGTTAATAGTAACAATATTTATGGTACATGTTTCAAAATTTAATTACTATAATGACATATATGACATACCTTAGCATACGTGACATTGTTGTGTTGGATAAACCATTCATAACCTTCAAGTTCAACAACAACAATATAGTAGAGAGAAGATTTGTTTGGGAGCCTTCGTAAAGGGGCATGGCTACCTTCTCAAGTAGAGGTATATCATGGATGACATCAACATTATCTTGATGATCATCATCAGTTGCACCAATACCAAATGTTTCATGGATCAATGTATTAGTACTATCATCTGGCACATCATCATCATCTTCTATGGGATCATAATCTTCAGCTTCAATATTTGCACCTCCATGATCCTCCACTTCACAAGCCATATTCTCAATATTCAAACCTCCATGGTCCCTATCATGTACTCCCCTAGGATGGTCGACCTATACAAAAATGATGAACACAAATAAACCATGATAATGATCTCATCATCAAGTGTATTATATATATATATATATATATATATATATATATATATATATATATATATATATATATATATATATATATATATATATATATATATATATATATATATATATATATATATATATATATATATATATATATATATATATATATATATATATATATATATATATATATATATATATATTGTCAAATAAATATAATGAAAAACTTACCAATTCATGATAATAAAACCCTCCTTCAATGTGACCATTATCCCTACAATCTCTCTTAGTTGTTTTGATTAGAAATCTTCTAGTATTTAAGCCCTTACAAATATTGTAGGGACAATAACATTTTCCATCACCTTTTCTTTTCAAATTCGACCACAATTTATTGATTGCAACCCCATTATCTTCCACACTTGGATTGTTTGATATGATCCTTCTTCACTTAGATTATCTATAACCCAATTATATATAGAAATTGAAAACTTAGTTATGAAATGATGTTGTAGTATAGTATACCAAATTGAAACACTTCTATTATTGTAGTCTTCCACCTCAAACTCTTTCCTATTGTGGAAAGAGAGAGAGATATTCAAATAATATAGTAGTTTGTAAATCAAAATAAAATGGAGGCAAGTTGTTGATTGAGGGTGCAGGGAACAACACCCGTCAGTACTTTTATCAAGTTGTAAATTTCAATTTTGAACCATTCTGTGAATATAGAACATGAATGTAATCTCAGAAAATAACAAAATGTAGACATGACATATTACTTATTTTGTTATTTTACACTACTTACTATTTGAGTGCACGTTCCACCTGCAACTTGATCAAGTCTTGTTTGATGCTTCAATTTTGTGTTCACTATCCTATTTGCCCAATATGTTATTCAAAAAACAACAATACAATAAAATACTTTTTCAGAAAGATCATCATAGGAGTATCAAACACTCAAGATCCAAAGGTAACACAACATTATAAGACTCTTGCATTCAACCTTCAACTCATGCACCTAATAAATAGGATAAAAAATACATGAAATTAAAAAAATTGACTAATGAATTGTGTTTTTCTTCTCATCTTAATCAGCCAAATTTATATGAGATTCTAAAGAAGGCCTCACTCTTAATCAACCAAATCTTTCTTGTACCACACAAAAAAATGGTGTGATAACTATGTCTACACCAACCTTAATTGTTTAAGAATTCATCATATCAGATAAAGTATGTTTAAGAATTGTTGGGACTAGTCATTTGGCGTGTATTAAATAGAATACAATTTTCAGCATATTATTATCACTCTATTTCTTTGTTGTAAACATGCCATTGGTTCAGTTATGTAAAAAAAAATTGTGTTAGATGCATTTAAAATTATCTTCATTGTCTTCTGATTGTCTAAATGCTTCTTTATTTGTCAACCAATTAATACATGCTACTATATAAAGAAGATAATCAGAAGACAATGAAAATTTTTCTGACAAAAATGAATACACTAAACTGAACCAATGGCATGTTTACAAAAATTATCATAACTCGCAATTGAAACTGAAACAATGGCATGTTTATAACTCATTAAGAGTGAGGCCTTCTTTAGAGTCTCATGAGTTTTTTACTACGTATGCAACGTATTGTGAGTTTGAAGAGAATTTGTGCCATGTGTGAGAGGACCTACTTTATCTAATATGGTACATTGTTAAACAAATTAAGGGTAGAGTAGTTATTACTTAGTTTTTTGTGTGGGACATTGAAGATTTGTCTGACAAATAGTAGGTCTTCTTTAGTATTTCATGAATTTTTACCACATACTGTTTCAAGCCTTTGAGTCCTGGAGAAGAAGGATGGTGTAAGTTGAATAGATTAGAGTGAATGAGGTGTTGAAACATGGTGAATAGACCATGATGAGATGATACTTGATGTCGTGACTAATTTTCCCTCACAAACAGTGGCATAGACTAGTTTTACTAAGTTTCCTTTCTCTATTTTGAGGTTTCCTTTCTCTGCTGCAGGGGTACAATTAGGGGGTTCATTGACAAAATGATCCTTTGAATGGTTACTATGAATATGAATGATTTGATATAGCATATTTCTCATTTTCCTTGAAGTTTGGAATATCTTGTGCAAGGGTGAAAGTAGTTTTGATCATTTTGGTCGTGATTTTTCCTCTACACAGTCAGGAAATGAAAATGTCTAATGATTATATGTAATGTTTAATGGATTAAATGCTTTATTCTTGGTAGAAGTGAATGGAAGGAATAGTGTTGGTGTTAGGTTTGATTTATTATTGAATTCAATGGTTTCCAAGATGTGTTGAGGAGTTTTCTCCTTGTTTAATGTTAACTATTCCTACACAATCCACTCATACAAAAATGAAATGCTATGTGGAAGGGATGGTTGATAGTGTTACTTGAGGGAAGGGGGATTTTGAAAGACTTTTTATCATTGTATTGTGTATTTCCAATATTTTTGGATGCAGGGAAGACCTGGAGAATGAAGGATCACTCATTGATTGTATGATAACCCAATTTTGAAGGGTCAATGGAAGAGGGGAATGAAAGATCACTCACTGCTACATGATAACCCCACCAAGCATTCTTTCCTTTAAGTTTCCACAATATCTCAAAGTATGATCATTATTCTTTACTTTCTTCTATATGCTATTCTTGCTATGGTTTTGTTATCTCAGAAATATATCAAAAACATTGCAGATGTGCATATAAAAGTAAAATTTTGTCCTTCAATTGTTCCACATTGAAGCATTTCCTCTTTGGAGTATTCTCTTCATTTGTACAATATCTGTAAAAAATGGTTCCCATATTTCTTCAAGATCTATTTTAATCTTTATATTGCAATTTTGATTAGATTTGACCAATAGTTGATTTCATTAGTATTTTATAGCATATACTCCTAATGTGAAATGTGGAGAGAAAGAAAGAGACACACAAGGTATGAATTACATGATATACCCATCTTCACTTAGCACTTAAATAATAAATTATGGACAGGGAACAACCCCCTAACCTCTGGATGTTTGATTCATGTTGGCCTCTTATTATATGCAAAGGTAGGCTTGTTTTAGGTTAACAACCAAATTGTAGGGGCCATAAATTATGGATCCAAAAATAGTGCACACTTTTATTAAATTAGGTTCACTATACTACAAGGGAATGGGAACCATGCCATAGTGCCTCATGGGGATGGAAGAAACCCTTCACCAAGAAGATGATTGTGTCTGCAATATTTAGTAGAGGTAAAGAATATAATTTGGTTCTAGAAATTAATCCTAGAAGATAATGGTACCCACAAAACACTTGGAAAAGATAGCACTCACTATATCTTTTATCTCTCTTTTAAAGCTGGGACAATAAATCTCAAAGATTGATCAATGAATTCTTGAACACAAAGAACCATTAACAGATATGATTCATGTGTACAATAGCCAACAACCAGATGTTCCAATCATGGTGTCCAATAATTATGTTAGAAAAGGCATCTACAAATCCCTTAAACAACCATAATAGATTCAAACCATGAACTATAAGAACCTAACAATGAGACTAAAAAATATATAGCCTAAACAAATCTTGATCATATTCCACCTTATTTTAAGGCCCAAGAAATAACTCTATCTTAAAGCTACACATTCCTCTAGATGAAGATCAAAGGTTAGGTAGTTGAAGCATAACAATACTTGAATGAATATAGGAATAATTTGATGTACAATCATTTTCTATCTTGGTTTGTGGGATTTCCACATAATATTTTCCCTTAAACCAAATTTATAGTTTGAGAAAATCAGAAAAAATAAATTTAGATTTATATTATCCTTTTGAACTAGCATACTACCATCAAAATTCATAGTCATTGGTCATCTTATGAAAATTCCTATTGATTAGTAGGATATCATTATAAAAATTTGATGCATAGATTTCTTGTGAATTATCAACTGCTATGTATCCTGCAACTATGGAAGGAATAGTGTTGGTGTTAGGTTTCATTTATTATTGAATTCACTAGTTTCCAAGATGTGTTGAGGAGTTTTCTCCTTGTTTAATGTTAACTAATCCTGCATAATCCACTCATAAAACAGTGAAATGCTATGTGGAAGGAATGTTTGATAGTGTTCCTAGAGGGAAGGGGGATTGTGAAAGACTTGTTATCATTGTATTGTGTATTTCCAATATGTTTGGATGCATGGCAAACCAAGAGAGTGAAGGATCACTCACTGATTGCATGATAACCCAGGTATGCATGATAACCCAGGTATGAATGATCACTGGTTGAGGGGATAGTCAAGGTCCAGATGATTGTGCCATTGGAGGAACCTATTTCTTTGTATTAAGTTCTATTCAAGTTGGATGCATGGATTTCTTGTGAATTATTGGCTATTGTGTATCTTGCAAATACATTCATAAATTTTCATATACTTCTCTAGGGTTGTAAGCCTCTTAGGGATGAAAATAGAGAGACTAAATCAAAATCATTCTTTGTCCTATATTTCCTTTTAAAAAAGTCTCAACTATCAATGATACAATACATTTGATGCCCTAAGCTATCAAATATACAAATGGCATCTAGCTAGAAGCTTACGACCTATCCATTTGATAACCATAGTCAACATTTAAAAAAATGGATATTCTTGAGCACAAGCACCAATAACATCAAATAATGGAGTTAAAGCATAGGCTAGGGCATGACACCAGTAGAATGCGGTCATTCCATAGAGAATATGTGATCAAATAAAATGCAATGCATTTGAATATGATGCCAGAGGCTCGAAAGATGAAGAAATCACATAACTTCTCCCGTGCACAGCTTTCGCTCCTTCTCTATCCAATCAAAATAAAAATGAAGAGGTCATTTAAATTAATTTTTTTATCTATACACCAAATAATTTGGAATTTTGATGGTCAATTAAACAGCCATCGGAATACCAACACCATTGGGGCCTATTACAAAAAAACACCAAATTCATAATAAAAAATTACCCGTCGAAAGTTTCTGTTGAAATTTGGCCCCAAATGTAGTAGTGAGTGCATGATTAACAACAAGGGAGGAGAAATGATTGCATCAGGATCAAAGACTAAAGGTAATGTTTTTCAGCTTAATCCAGAAGCAAGTTTTTTTGTTGCTAAAGTAGATGATAGTTGGCTATGGCATAAAAGACTATGTGATATCAATTTTGATAACATAGTAAATATTAGCAATGTTGAGGTAGTAAGAGACCTACCTAGCATAGCAAAGCCAGTTGATACTATCTATAAGGAATGCATGATGGGAAAGCATGTGAAAAATTCATTCATAAGCAGGCATAATTCAGTAGAGATCAAGTTGGATCTAATTCATACAAAACTATGTGGACCAACTCAAACAAGATCATACTATGGTGAAATGTATTTCATTTTGTTTGTAGATGACTATTCTAGAATGATGTGAGTTGCATTCTTGAAAGATAAGTCAAAATCATTTGAGAAGTTCAAAATATTCAAAGCTAAGGTTGAGAATGAATTTGGACTAAAGATAAAATGTCTAAGGTCGGATAGAAGAGGAGAATTCACCTCTGATAGATTCTATGAGTACTAAAAAGAACATGGCATAAAGAGATATTTGAGTGCACCTAGAACCCCTCAATAGAATGGGATTTCATAGAGAAGGAATATGATCATCCTTGATACAATGTGCACCATCATGATTGAAGGAAAAGTTGCACATGCCTATTGGAGAGATGTAGTCAATACAATAGTCTATACAATCAATAGAATACAATTAAGGCTTGGCATAGATAAGATACCTTATGAGCTATGGTTTGTTAATGTTCCCATAGTGAAATACTTCAGAATCTTTGGAAGTAAGTGCTACATCAAGAGGGATGAAGCAATAGGCAAGTTTGATGCAAGAAGTGATGAAGGTATTTTTCTTGGTTACTCTACTAAAAGTAATGCTTATAGATGTTTTAACTTGAGACTAAAGAAGGTCATTGAAAGTGCCCATGTTAAGATTGATGAAAATATTATGGTTCAAGAAAGATATCATGATTACTCACCTATGATTGAAGAAGAACCCAGACCTTCCACTAGTGAGACAGTTGTTGAAGAGATGTTTGACAATATTAATGTATTGTTCAATGACCCTAAAATAAGTGAAGAAGAAACTCGAAAGGAAATGAGTTAGTATCACCTAAATTACCAAAGTATACATCTAGATATCACTCTAAGGATAACATCATTGGAGATCAGAGCAGCAATGTCACAACAAGATCAAAAGAAAAGAATTCAGCAAGCAATGAAGCGGTATGTTTACTATCTCAGATTGAACCTCTAAGTGTTGAAGATGCATGTAATGATTCAGATTGGCATGATGCTATGAAATAAGAACTAGATTAGATTATTAAGAATGATACTTGGGAATTGTTCCCAAGATCTAGTGATAAGAATGTGATTGGAACAAAGTGGATATTCAGAAAAAAGATGAATGAAGATGGTACAGTAGTAAGGAACAAAGCAAGGCTAGTATGTAAGGGATATGCACAAAGAGAAGGTATTTGTTATTCAGACAATTTTGCACTAGTGAGAATATTAGAAGCTATTAAGTTGTTTTTAGCTTTTTCAACATTCAAAAACTTCAAAGTTTATCAAATGGATGTTAAGTCAACATTCTTAAATGGAGAGCTAAAGGAAGAAGTATACATTGAACAACAAAAAGGATTCATCTTATCAGAAAAACCTGATATGGTATGTAGATTGAAGAAATCCCTCCATGGACTTAAGTAAGCCCCTAGAGCATGGTATGAGAGACATGATGGATACCTAACAAAAATTAGATTCAAGAAAGGAGCAGTAGATTGTAATCTATTCATAAGAGAGAGATCTAAAGGTCTACTACTTGTAGCTATATTTGTTGATGACATTATCTTTGGGGGTAATGACAAACTTAGTGCATAATTTTCTAAGGAGATGCAGATTTAGTTTGAGATGAGTAGGATTTGACTTGTCAAATACTTCTTGGGATTAAATGTGCAGCAGATAGAGAAAGGCATATTCATTAATTAGTCCAAGTATGTGAAAGAAATATTAAATAAATTCAAGATGGATGATTGTAAACTAGTGGGAAAACCTATGATAATAGGATTCAATCTTAAAAAATAATATGACTCACCAGAAATAGATGTAACATTCTATAAATCTATGATTGGTAAACTCATATATCTTACTCATTCCTAACCTGATATTTCCAATGCAATTGGCATAGTTGGAAGATTTGTAGCAGAGCCTAAACAAAGTCACCTCATGGTAGTAAAAAGAATATTCAGATATCTGCAGAGTACTATAGATTATGGTCTATGGTATCCTAATTTAGAAAATGTTGAGCTTCATGTATATACTAATGCAGAATGGGTAGGATGCATTGATGATAGAAATAGTACATAAGGTGGAGTAGTGTTTCTTGGTGATAGACTTATCACTTGGACAAGCAAAAAGATAAATTGTATCTCTCAGTCAACAAGAACAACAAAGTATGTTGCAATAGCCTTGAATTATTCTACAATTGTTTGGCTCAAGAAAATGATAAAGGATTTTGGAAATCAAATTGATTATCCTATTGTTATTCATTGTGATAACACTAGCACTATCAACATGTCAAAGAACCCTATGATGTATGCAATTACAAAACACATAGAGATTAAGTATCACTTCCTAAGAGAGAAAGTGGCAGAGAAAGAAGTCAAGTTGGATTATGTGAACACTAAAGATCAGTTAGTAGATATATTCACAAAGCCCTTGCCAAGGATACTTTTGAGTATCTCAAGGAGAAGTTGGGAGTAATTCCCTTCCCTGATTCTATTTAGAAGAAATAAGAAAGAGCATCAGTCCTCTAGGACTAATGGATGGTTGACTACTCTACTTCAGGAGTAGTATTGGTGCTTAAAATGTTTGGCACCCTTTTCCATTGATGTCAAAGGGGGAGTAATATATAGTCATGAAAAACATAAATAAATAAGGAGTAATATACAAAGGGGGAGTAGTATTCAGTCATGAAATAGTTCAGTTAAAGAAATGAAGAATACTGAAGAATATTGTAGCAGATGGAGGATTCTTCCTTGGGGGAGTTTTTGATGAGGAAATGGAGAATGTTATAAAATAAATGTTCATTTAGGTTGGTGTTTTTTTTCATTCCATATGTTTCCATCAATGCCAAAGGGGGAGATTGTTGGAGATTTTCCAGCAAGCCACTACTGACTGTATGTTTGTCATTGATAACAACATATGGTAAGTAGCATGCATGGAAAAATCATGTAGCAAGCTTTAAGTATAAATACCATAGACATGTTATTAACATGATATCATGGATACAGAGGTTAAATGTTAGTATACACAGTTATGTAGGAGCTTGTGTCAGCAGTGTTCTTGACAGAGTTACATGTAGTATTCTGTGAGTGATTGTTCATACAATCATAATGGAGCCTTGCACCTTTGGATATGTGACAAAGACATGTTAGTGATGTTACATTCATGAATGTAGAGTCTGATGATTAGTAGAAGTGAAGTTATGTAGTCACTATTCACCAGTATCAGTTTCCTATGTTTATTCAAAAAAGCTGACATAGATTATATTGGTTCAGGAGTTGTGCTTATCATTTCAGTATGTGCCCTTGGATTATGGATTGGAGAAGAGTTAAGAGTGCATGATGTAATTAAGCTTGAGGAGAAAGTTTTAGTTACTTTGGTAGAGCTGATAGTGTGTAGCGTGCCTCGACATTTATTAATATTAGACAGGTCCCAGATTGTGTTGCGTGCTTAGTAGAGCTGACAAAATTGTTATTGGAGTATGTTATGGTTTCTCTAATATGATTTCAAGGTGGTTCTAAGAGGCTGACTTGATTATATCATTTAGAGGTAAGATATTTATAGGCAGTCATTTGTGATTGCTAAAGTATGGTTCAAAGTTGATTATGAAGAGAAGAGTAGAGTGTGCAAAGTGTTGAGCCATCAACAGAAGGTCTATGTGACCAAGTGAAGATTTTATGCTATACATTAAAATTGATCCAGTCAATAGGTCAAAGCATAGCTCACAAAGATCCATATATAGTGTGTATATGTTATTCAGAAGGTTGTAGCCTTCATCCCTTTGAGCAGTGTGCTCTCAAATAGTGCGTCCTCACCCCTAACAGGGTTAACTATAAAAGATTCCTAACAGGGTCTGACCCTTGACTAGGTCACTGTACTAAATGCATTGTAAAGATAAATCCTAACAAGGTTAAGGATCTTCTAACAAGGATCATAATACACTAGTGCAAATTATTAGTGGGTGCCAATTCCCACCAGGATTTTTACCTATTTAGGCTTCCCCATAATCAAAATATTGGTGTTGTGTTCAAGTGTTGTTTCATTATGTTTATGCTTTATGTTTAAGTATAGTTAATTCGATAAAGAATTGAAACTTGTAGATAACCAATTCACCCCCCCCCTCGCCCTCTCATTTATCTCTTGGGACTATTCCTAGCAATATGTAGTAGACTCATATCCATGTGTGAAACATATTTTTTATAATCTTTTTCAAAGTAAATAATTAATTTTGATTTTCCACTATAAATTTTTGGGAATATAAGAACTCCAATGTCTAACCACCTTAACTTAGTATAAACTTCATCAAATTGAACCTTTTTTTTTTTTTCTATGTACTAGGAGAAGCAAAGAATGTGATGCATATTTTAGATTTTGAAAACATTATACCTTTTGAAAGTTAGTGTCTTTTTTCAATCAGTATATCAATTAGGACTAAAAAGATAAGAAGTTAGTGTATGTATGACCACCTTAATACAGTAAAATGATAATATTATTTTACAAGACACTAGATATAAGTAGTAGACTCAATTTCAGATGTGATACATATTTATTTGTAATTTTTTCCAAGTAAATATTTCATTATGATTTTTTGGGTATAAATTTTCTATAATATAAAAACTCTTATATATGACCACCTTGACTTAGTCTAAACTTCATCAAATTAAAAAATTATTTATTTTATATTATAGTAGGTAAATCATAGAATGTGACACATATTTCATATTTTTAAAAAAATTATATTATTTGAAATTTATAGCTATTTTTCAATTAGTCTATCAATCATGACTTCTTTTTCACATCACCACTCTTTGGCATACCATGATCCTGCACATACCCACATATGAAATGCTATTTGAATTTTTAGGAGATTTTAAGAAAAAATGAAAGAATCACATATGGTTGTTGTCAAGATAATTTTTAGATACTTGAAGGGTACAATTGACTATGAATTATGGTATGGAAAAGAGGATGATTTTAACTTGAGTGCATATACTGATGTTGATTTGGTAGGTCATGTGGATGTAGGGAAATTACAAGTGGTGGTGCCTTCTTTTTGAGTAAGAGACTAATTTCTTGGACTAGTAAGAAATAAGATTGTATCTCTCAATCCACTACTAAAGTTGAGTACGTTGTTGCTACTAAAAATTGTAATCAAGTTTTTTGGATGAAGAAAATAATGAAGGATTTAAGGATAAAAATTGATGAACCTATTGTTATTTACAATGATGGCTCCAATGCTATAAATATTTCAAAGAATCTTGTGTAACATTCAAAGATAAATCATATTTCTATTAAGTATCATTTCATGATGGATAAAGTTAGTTAAAATGAAATAAAATTGGAGTATGTGTCTAGTAAGGAACACAATTATAATATATTTACAAAGAATATTTTTGAAGGATACATTTGAGTATCTCAAAGATAAGATTGAGGTTTTGTCCCCTCTTGAGCAGAGCTAAGGATGGTAAGGATGGAATCAGTCCTAAAATATATTAGAATATCATTCTATGGATTTATGAGTTTTGAGACATCTCCCTAGTGGGAGAAATTATGTGTAGGATGATATGAAACACTTACCTATTACTCTTTTTGAAGTGACTTCAGCTATTTTTTATGTCTTTTTCCCTTCTTAATTCATGTCAAAGCGGGGGAGATTGTCTGAAAAACATAGAACATTTAGGAAAGGTTATATTTGGAAGAGATTATGTTGAGAGGTTTGAATCAGGATATATATTCAGAATAATTATGTGGATATATTTTTTGAGTGACCATTTGGATTATTATCAGAGTGATCAGGTGGATATATTGACGTCTTTCTACATTGATAATATTTTCACCGCATATCTTTCCATCAATTCCAAAGGAGGAGATTGTTGAGCATGTCAGAGATTGTAGATTATACATTGTATGTTGATACTAAAAAAAATTTCATTGATGTCAACATATTATTGTTATTGCAAATAGTCTATTTAGTTTGTTCAGAGAAGATGATTTTAGTTTACCAAGTTATGTATTCAAGATATTTTTTGTGATTATAGATGATGTTTAATAAATTCTTGTAATGAATTATGTTCAACTTACAAAGGTTTGCATGATAATTTTAGTGAGATATGATTGATTTACCATGTGAAATTATTTCGGTATTCCTATGTCAAATATTGAGTTACAACATCGACAAAGAATAAATGTGGATGATTCATTTGATGAAAAGCTGGTGGTAATTTTGAGATTCATTATTGTTCCATCAACTACTATTGTTCATGATTTAGAGTTCAACAAGATATCCTTTTGGTGTGATAGAGTTCTCTATTCAATATTGTTGGTATTTAGTAAAGAGATGAGTTTGGATTTTATCGAGTTGATTTAAAGGTTCATGATGATATTATTTCTTCTTGCTGGTATTCTTGGATCATTTTATGACCATTGTGATGGTTCACATTGATCATGGTGAGCACATTTTGTAATTTTTTAGCATGTTGGTGTTTCTTCATTAGGTCTTAGTTGACTTCATGAAGTAACATGTTGTGATTATTGGTGCAGATTTGGTGAATTTTTTGCATGTTCAAGGATGATACTTTGAGTCCTATCTAAGTCTTGACTGACATGATTTGTATCACATTATTGTTAGACTATAGTGTTTGTATAATTTTTTATTATAGGTCTTAGCCGACTTTGTTGTTTATTCATTGTAATATGAATAAATGACAAATCATTTTTTGATTGCGAGGAGAGTGTGTACAGAAGAGGAAGATAATTTTTATATTCTACAACTGAGGTAAAAATTATACTTCATTCAAACTATATTGGCATAGTCAATGGTATAAGTCAGTTCTCTTGTAGCAGACAATTTATCTACCCTTGTGAATTGTAATTTGATATTGAAAAATAAATGCAACTAAGGGATATATCTTTGTAAATTGTGAGTAGTGATATCTAGGAAGTGGGCTTGTGAATGTATTTTCATTCCACTTTTGATTTAAATTTCTCTTAATCAGGAATTAATTTTAACAAATTACATCTATCTAGTTTGTTTTATTGACACCGGGGTTTTCCCTTAATTGGGTTTCCTTAAAAATAATCTTGGTGTTCAGTGTCATGTGTTGTGGATCATGATTACTATTTATCTTTCAAATTATTAATTGGTTTAAGAAGTTTAAATTTTTAATCATTAGTATACAACTGATTCACCCTCCCTCTCTATTGTGCTTGCCTCCTTTTGGGTGTAACAACAAGCCAATCATAAGTAAATAATTTCATATTTTTCTATGACGTCTCCTAGAGATTCCATGTTGCTAATGAAAAATATATTGACATCATGATATTTTATAATATTTCCTTGATTTAAAAGTATTCACCTCATTGGATGTGTTTAAATAACAAAGATAACCTTTTAGAGTATTTTTGGTACTGAAATGAGATAAAATGAATTTCCCTTATAGCCTTTGCTAGTGTTTTATATTGAAAAACTTGGAGAAAGCCAGCAAAGGTTTATAATTGTCACTTAAATAAGCTAATCCTCATTTTATGTAAATTTAAGATGGGATTGGGAAGAGTCGGGACCCAAGGAATCTTGCTGCCCCAAAGTAAGAAAAGTTAAACTAGAGGCTTAAAATGCCAAGGGGATGCTAGAATTAAATTTGGAATTAGATTGTAATGTAAGGATAAAATACAGAGGACCACATATGTTTAAAATAGTCCCTAGGTGAGGAAGAGATACATAAAGAGATAAAATAATTAAAATGTGGATCTATAATTAAAATCCTAAATACAATTTTAGTGAGATTCAATTTGGAGAGGAGTCATATTTTGATATAATTATTTATTAAATGCATAATAAAGCCATATAATTTAATATAGAGTGAGACACACTAAATTGATTTCTAAGAAAACATGGAATTGGAAACTCTAACAAAGTTGTAGAATTTATGATGCTACAATAATAACTCACTTTAAGAAATACAATGTTAGAATTATTTATAATAACAAAGAGGGGGGTGAATCAGTTGTTCTCAAATCTAGATGTACCAATTGAACTTTTTATAACTTAAAGAATCATAGATCTAATCACCAACACAACTCAGTCTCTAAAGTATATATCAGAAACATATAACATGCATTCCACTATCCAAAAGTAGTTAACTTGTAGAATATAAAAAAATTCACACATGTATAACACCAAGATTTATAGTGGAAACCTAACTTGGGAAAAAACACTTTGTAACATGTTACTTATTTTTCACTCTTTTGAAGTGAGCTTTTTGAAAATCCAGCCTTGTTAAAGGTTTACAAACACACTTCTAGGTGTGACCCTATTAAAGGATTTAAAAACTCTATCAAAAGTGACCTGGTTAAAGGATTTAAGTACATTCCATTAGAATGCCACTTTGATTAAAGGATTTATATAATGACTATTAGGTCAACTTTTATAAAATGATTTAGATTGATACAATGGTTATAAAGTGTAAACACCTAAAAATCCTTTAGAAAATAAAGTATTTTTATTTTCTGAAAAATCCCTGATGACATCATCATTTATTAATTAATTTATTTATTTTTATGTCATTAAATCCCTTTTTCTTAATTAAAAATATTTAATTAAGAAATCCGTCCCAAAAATGTTTAAATCTTATTTAAACATTAATCCCCTATTTATTAATTATTTTAATTAATAAATTGACCAAAAATCCCCCAAAAAATAATTAATTTATTTTTTGACCAAAAGTTGGCCTTTTTTCCTAAAACCACTAACCTCTTCCAAAATCTTCTAAAACCCTCTTTAATTACGATTAAAGGCTAATCCCATCATTTTCTAATCCTGACCCCAACTCAAAATATTTAATTAAGATTAAATATTTAATCCTTATGTTTATTAAATTTATTCTAATAAATTTTCTCAAACCTAAACCCATGAAAATAAATAAATCTTTATCTATTTCCTAAAAATCCTTATTTATCCTAAGGAAGTGCTAGACTCTTCTAGAAAGTCCTAATCCTAATCCTAATCCTAATCACCTCCCTAACCTTGTCACATTCCTAACCAAGATTAGCCAACTCCTAAACTTTAACCAAAGTCAACAAACTTCTAGAGGCTTCTCTTACATGCATTTATGATGCATTTAAATCCTCCTTATCCCTCTTACATGCATTTATGATGCATTTAAAGCCTCCTTATCCCTCTTACATGCATTTATGATGCATTTAAGAATCCCCTCACCCCTTTCTTACACCCTTTGACCTTAGGCACATTTCCCAAATTGTGCACATTCCCCCCATCTTTCAACCCAATGCCCTTGTGACACTTGTCACAAGGAGGTGGCCTTGAACTAGCACAATCCATGTGCTCCCCTTTGAATGAATCTTGGCCTCTCTTAAGGATTTTGATCCTAGCCACTCATTCATCCTCCCAAAAGTCTATAAATAGTCCTCATTTCCAAGAGCAAAACATCCATTGACCTTTCATTTTATGCATTGTTATCATGTCCATTTAGCTCTAGACTTAGCATAAACAATACTAATTGTTAGTTTCTTTTTATCATCTTCAAGCTTTCTTAAAGAACATCATAGCTTAGCAATAATGGATTAATATAGTTTCTTTCATTATTTAGCATAGCATATAGCATCATATCACACCTATATTTGGTCTAAAATCAATCTTAGTATGCATTAGAATATGCTCCAAGTGCTTAGAGAGCACAGCCACATCCCTCTAATTGAAGCGAATCAAACATTTGCTCTATAGCACTTGTTTTTAGCAATAATCTTGAGGTGGCTTTGGTTTTGTTTTCATGTCTTATGCTATTTTTTAGTTCATGAACATGTTAGATTAGTCTAATATTTGAATGTTTCAGCCTTTCAAGATAGGTAATAGGTTCAAAATCATAGTCTACATTCTGGCACGCCCGGTGGGACCCACTTCACGGGTTCTTTGCAAACATTTTGATTTTTCAAGCTTATAGGTGGATGAAGCACTTCAAATTCTTCTTCCTCTTCTTGTCTATATTCTTCTTCTATTCTATCTACTTCTTTTTCCTCTTCTTGTCTATATTCTTCTTCTATTCTATCTACTTCTTCTTCTAGCAAGGTCATGGCCATTTTTTTTCAAAAAAATCCATAAGGAAGCAAAATCATACAAACCTTGTTTTAGTGCTTAAAATAAACCCCCAAATCATTCTTAAATGCATTAAGAACTAAAACTTGCAAAATTTATTCTAACAAACAAGAAAAAAATCAATCAAAACATTTGCATCCTTGCAACATCAAGGTTTTAAATGCATTCATGCAAAGTAGGAACATTTTATGATTTGGGAGCATAAAAAGAACATCAAGTTTGCATTGGAAAGCTAAGTGGTCCCTAATCAACTAAAAAATCATCCTAAATGGTCCTAAATCAAAATTAAAAAGCATCAAAGAGAGCTAAAAAAGAACTTCATTTGCAATGTCTTCAAAGTTTTGTTAAAAATCTCAAAGCAAACTAGGAACAAAATCATCAAAAAGCTTTGCTAAAACTTTTCAAATTTGGTTCCTAAACTTTCCTAAAGGTTTCAAAATTTTCCTAAATCAGTCCTAAAGCTTTGTTATTGATGTGAACAAGTCTCTTATTGCAAAATCTTGAATGCCTTTTAAAATTCATGCATCAAACTAAATCTAGGCAACTTTGTTTTTAAGTCTAAAATGGACCAAACCAAATCTTGAATGAAACTAAAGGAATGAAGCTAAGTCCTAAGTGTCATTGTCAATTTGAAAATCAAACCAAATCTCGAATGCACTAAAAGGAACGAACAACTCTATTCCCTCTCTTGTTTCAGATTTCAAAGCAAGTAAATGAACACAATCTTGAATGATCTAAGGATAAAAAGCACATTTTCAAAGTTCCTAAATCAACTCGCAAATATCAATCTTGAATGCCCAAAAGGAAAGAACTTGCAAACGCTCAAATCATTTACGTTTTTGAGGAAAAGAACAAATCAAAATCTAAACATGTGTGTCTTCATTTTTCAAAGTTCAGACAAACTTAATCAAATTGGAAAAATGAACAAACTTGCTTGATGTGCATCTAGGAGCTTTCATTTTCTGTAAATCCTTGTTAAAGTAAGCAACGTAGAACATTTGGACTCGGACAAGTTCACTTGTTCTACTTTTAGCGAGGCCTGTCTGGGGAGAAAAGTGCTTCCTCCTCGGAGAACGACCTCAAACCGGTATCCCCCCCGGCCGGTATATAAATAAAGTGAAGGCAAAAAGTACTCACTTACATCTCCTAATCGCCGAGTGTCTTGTGCCAAATACAAATGTCTGGGGAAAGGTAAATATTCCTCCCCTAGCGTTGTTGGCTAGGCTCTTAAGTGAGTCACAGGCGGTCAGCATAACCGGGTATGGAGACTCCACGGAACTATTAAAAACCTGATAAAATAGAGGCTACCCTATCTACATCTGAAAGTATCAAAATCCTTGTGCAAGGACCGATTCCAAGGGGTTTACCGGGTCGCCTCAAGATTACTCACCATTTGTATTCCCTTCTGGGGGATACCAAGCTGTGGGCAAGTGATTTTGATACTCACCTTCCTTAGGTAGATCTGTTTGAAGTGCTTGACAGTCAAAGACTCCGTGAAAACACTTGTTGAAACATACACTTTCAAAGCTTTATCAGAGTCAGTCATCCTATTTGTATCCCGCAAGGTTGCTTTGCCCTTTGCAGAGATTGCCTTGTCAGAAGTCTTTTTAATTTATCCTTTACCACTTGAGAAAATCAAACCAATCAACAAAATTGATATTCAGGAAATCTTGCAGAAATCAGATATCCAAAGAGCCTTTTGTTCTCAAACCTATCAAAATTTTCCAAAGATATGCCCAATTTGATCAAACATCCAAAAGCCAAGTTGCCCAAATCCAAAGATTATCAAGAGAAGAAAGTTGCAGAGAGGAACCTTAAAAGCCATCAATCCTTTGTCCAAGCAACCCAAGCAGAAAAGCAGAAGAAAAATATCAAGAAAGACTTGATAATATTGGCTATAATGCAAGAGTCAAATAGTTTGCCTACCATTTCTGAGTAAACCATCGCTACATCAACCTTGAAAGAGAAGATTAGCTGGATTCATAACATGTCCATTCTACCTTCAGATCTCACAATCTTATCTCGGCAGTCCGTCATCCTAGCTTCATCCTAGTTTCATCCTTGCATCATCACCAAACCTTAGTTACATCCTAGAAATCCTTCTTAGTTGCATGTACCATCATCCTCTTAGCAGCATCATAGATCATCCATCCCAGTCGCATCTGCATCATCCCTTTAGAAAGAGCATTATTCCATCATCCTCCACCATCTTTCCATCAGCAATCCACCATCAGAATCCCATATCCTTCATCCAAAATCTAGCATCCATCACCTAAATCAGAACCCACCATCTTTTGTACCAAATCCAGAGACCCAAAATCCACAAACACTTAGTGTTCAAAACCTTTGAGTTGTTTCCATCCCTTATCCTAAATCAGAAAGCATCCCCTTTTTTGACAGAGCATTGTCTAAAGGAAATCCAACTTGTCCTTGCACAGCCTCATCATCTCGAGCAAGAGATTGGCTTGTATTGATAAGCATCCAGTTAACCGAAGATCATCAGTCTATCCTAGGCTGGCCCAAGTCCTATCACTGATCCTCCATCAGGGAAAAATAACAACTCATTATTGACAATTAGTAATCTTCCACCAGCATCCCACCAATCCTCCACCTAATCTTGACCCAAATCAGAGCATCCCACCAATCCTCCATCATCACCAAGCTTTTTTACCAATTTTCCACCATCTCCCACCAATCTTCCACCATCCTTGATCCAAATCCGATCAGTTCATCCATCCTTGCATTGCATTCTAGAAAGTCATCATCTTTAGAAGTTCATCAACTTTGCATCCATCAACATCTTTTAGCCAAACATCTTGCATCCATTTAGCACTTGCATCTCCATGCTTGTTGAGACCAGATCTTGAAAAAGAAGAAGCATGAATCCTTATCCACCAACAACCTCATCTAATCCCAACCTTTTCACCAACGCCATGATGACCTATAATCCCCAGATCCAAGCCAGTAACCCATGTGAAGATCCAAACATCCCTTCATCCCCGTTGGCAATCCAGGCATTTGCAAGTCCTCCAAAAAGCCCACCAGCGACCAATGCCCTTGTATCGCAACATCAGCAAAGCACGTTTGCCCACTATCTACCAGAAAGTACCTCCATCCCACCATCTCTCTATCCATGCATCCCCATCAATACTATCCAAGTTCCAGCACAAGCATATTCTCCGTTTGTCCAATCATTCCCCGATCCTATCATGCAAACACCCCAAGAGCTTTCCACCATTCCCCTTTTCTTGCAAGAAAGCCTCACCAGTCCCACAACACAAGCTGCAGCGCCATCCACTCCATCTCCTACCCCTTTTGCTTCATCATCTACTATGGCTGCCCAAGCCCAAATCCAACGCTTAACCCAAAGTCAGCTTCCACCTCTCACGCAAGCTTTTACACCAAAAGCTTCACCACCATCCGCAAGTCAAGCAACGCCTTTCACCATCAAAGGAGCACCGTCACCCTTCACCCCCCAAGCACCCATACCTTCTTCTTTGGGGTTAGCGCAATTGCTTCCCATTCCAACCTCATCTTTCTCTTGGGTGTTTCCTTCATTTTCCTCCTCACAAGCATCCACTCAACCACAACCTCAACAAGCTCCTTTCTCTCAACCATCATTCGTGTCCCAAGCTCCCATTGCTCCTACCATTCCATCATCCGCTGCAGTGCACCCTAACACAAGCTCTCAGTGGGGCCTTACACAAGAAGAAATGAAGGCATGGGGGATCCCATCTCAATCCCCTACATCTATGGTTGCAAGTCAACAAACCGCCTTCACCCAAGCAGCACAGCAGCAACTACCCCAACCACCGCCGGCTTCAAGCTATTCGTCCCAAATCTCAAATACCTTCCAGCAAGTTCCACCACCTCAACAACCAACTTTCCCCAGCTATCTTACCCCATCACCCTTTGCTTCTAGCTTCCCCACATTTGTTCCACCTCTAAGTAACGCAGGCATGCACCCAGCTTATATCAGCCAAACCCAAAGCCAACCTCAGCAACTACCACCATCATACCCGCAAGCAGCATCATTCCAATAGCCTCCCCCACAGCAACCACATGTCCCCTTTCAGCAAACACCCATCATTCCTCAACAACAGCAAGTCCCTTGCTATCAGCCCCAGCAACAAATCCCTATCATCCCCCAGCAACAACAAGTTCCCACCCATCAGTTACAACAACAAGTTCCAAATGTCCAATATCAGCAAGTAGTCCCACAACAACCACCAGTTCAACAACAGCAAGCAGCCCAACAACATCAAGCGGTTCCATATCATTTACCACAATATCCCCCTATGCCACACTAGCAATATCCCCAGCAACCATTGCCCCAAAATTAGTTCCAACCCATTTATCCACAGCAAGCGCCATATCCAGTTCCACAGCTTCCATCACAAGCAGAAGTCTCAGTTCCCTCGCCACTCAATGCTGAGTGGGAAGCAATGAAAAATGCTCTAGAGGAGCTACAAAGTGGAATAGAGAATAAAACATACAAGTTCGAAGAGGTGTGCTCATATCCCTTCGATCGGTCCATAGCAACTATCCCTTTCCCCAAGCATTTTGAGATGCCTAAGTTTGACAAGTATCGGGGGAAAGGAGATCCAGTGAACCATATCAAAGAGTTCTACATGGTGTGCCAAGAAGTAGCTTACAGTGATAACTATCTCCTGTGCCTGTTTCCCAAAAGCTTGGGAGGAACTGCTGTTGAGTGGTTTTACAAAATACCACATGGGACAATAAAAACCTTTGCTGAACTCTGAGAAGTTCATCACACACTATGCCCATAATGTGGAGAATGAGTTGTCCTTGCTAGACCTATGCAACTCAAAGCAGAAAGATGGAGAAAGCCTTGCGGAATACTTGCAAAGATGGCAGAATCTTACAACTAGGTTATCATATCAGCCGCCAGAGAAGCATCTAACAAAGATCTTCATTGATAACCTGCATCCAAAGCTATCCCATCACATGCGAATGAACTATCTCCAAACATACCAAGACATCAAGAGCAAAGGCATAGGCATCAAGAAAGCTCTCCTAGATGAAGGCACTATTCGTCACTTCAAGGATGATTCCAAGAACAAACTCAACAATGATAAATCCCGTTACTGGAATCGTAACAAGAATGTTGTTATAGATGGAGCCACTGACACTAAGAATGTACAATTCGTTGTGGCTAGTCCTACACCAGCTCAAACATACCAACCGCCACAAGCACCCATCTATCAGCAACCACCAGCTCCCGCATATCAAGCACCTATTTATCAGCAGCCTCCTCAAGCTCATCAACCACTTGTGCAACAGTATCGGCAGTAATACCAACAGCAACAGCCAGCACGTCAAGGCAATCCTGTTAATGCAGTTAACGTTGCCCCAAGGCAGAACAAGCCCAACAATCAGAACAATCCAAAGAGGACTTTCACACCTTTGGGTGAGCCTCTGGATTAGATCTTTTATCGGCTAGCCAAGGCAAATATGATCACATATCCGCCCATCCCACAGAAAGATGACAATGCACCAAAGTCTGATTGGTATAAAGAACATGAATACTGTGATTACCATCGTGTGAAAGGACACACTACCCTGAAGTGTATGAGACTCAAGAACTATATCCAAGATCTCATTGATCAAAAAGAGATTCAAGTAGATACACCTGCTCAAGCCTCACCAAATGCCAATTTACAAATATATCAAAATGTGTTCCCTCAACACAATACCGGGAAGAATCAAGCCAACGCCAATCAGCCCCAAAATCATGGCAAAGGCAAGCAAGAAGATCACACAGCGGCCTACATCAACTACGACAAGTATGTCAGATGCATAACTCAAGTTGAGCCCATCCAAGATGAGCCCACCATCAATACCATCCACGTCAGAGGGCCGAATCAACAATGTGATGCAACTACTCGCAGTAGTAGGATAACTGTTGCCAGTGCTCCTTCGAGATCAGTTGCTCCTCCAAGGCCAACATCTACTGCATCCACAGCATAGTCTAACACCAGGCCAGCATCAAATGCATGCGCAACACAGCATAATGCACCAAGTGCACAATACAATATCATAGAGCATCTTGGGAACATGCCAGCCCAAATATCTATCTTGGATTTGCTCCGCACATCACCCATCCATTATGAGATCCTGGACAAAGCTCTAAAAGAAGGCCATGTCCCCATGGACATTAACACAACTCAGTTTGAAATTCTTGTGGGACACCTATCAGCAGTATGTGCCTTATTCTTCAAAGAATCTGATATACCAGATGTCGCTTCTGACCATACTCTTCCTCTCCGCATTGCCGTCATGGTCAGAGACTTTGCCATCAAACGGGTCTTAATAGATAATGGGTCAGCTCTAAACTTATGTACTTTAAAATTCATTCAGTAGATTGGGTTCACCCAGGCCGATATAGCACATGAAGTGATCACTATCAAAGCCTATGATAACTTGGAGCATACCTCAGAAGGTACCATTACTTTTCTCATTCAACTGGGCCCAGCAACACAAGATACTATCTGCCATGTTGTTGATCTTGACCTACCATTTAATATCCTCCTAGGCCGACCGTGGATTCATTCCATTAAGGCTGTACCATCTACTTACCATCAGTGCATCAAATTTTTGCATCAAGGCACTGAGGTTACCATCCATGCTGACCCCCAACCCTTCGCATACTATCGTGTGATGGAAGCATCATTCCCTCACTCCACTCATTATCCTGGAACTGACATTGGTACTTCTATTGCCAGCTCATCCCAATCCCATTGCGATCCAGAAACCATTCTCACCTCCACCCTCTCTTCCGTCAAGATCAATAACCAGGGTTGTGGTGAATATAGCCTACATGATGCATTTTCCGTAGGGGCCCTTCCGCTTGATTCACATACTCAAGGGCACCCAGATCACCAAAGCAAGCCTATTGAAGAGCATCATGAAATCAAGAAAATCAGATCTATGACTTTTGAATCCCATGGCAACATAAACAGCAAAGAGATGGAGCCGGATATCAACAGATGGTTGTACAAAGATCCCCCATCCCGTGACACGCAACTTCTTGAGTACTTCAAAGAGAAATATCCAATCCCATACAAGAATGTCACAGAATAATATAACTATCAGGGTGGTGGTCTAGGACCACAAGAAGATGGAAATCTATTTCCTATCACACCATCACAAAATCTTGAACATCGAGGACTTCGCTTTAATATCCCTCACCTGCCTGAACAAGAGCCCAATACCACAATTGAGGGCACCAACATGACTAGCATTAACTTCTCGAATAGCCAGGATGACCTCGTGGAAATCGAAGACATCCCCGAAGAGAAAGACATCCCATCCTACGATGATATCTTTGCGGATGACACCCTCCTGGGGACTTCTGTCCTCCAACAACTATCCATCAACCTCATAGACCTTCCCCTCACACACCCTGAACTCATAACTTGGGACCAACCAAGAATCGCGCACATCGACGAGTTCCAAAGCGCACAAGCACTCCTAGAATTCATGGGGGCATCAGATCCAGTAGTCAACCAGGATCCAACATCGACATCTATTTATACGCTTCACCCGAAAGGATATTTTGGGGAAGAGGCAAACTTTAGTTGAAAAAATGATAAAGCAAAAGAACATCATGAGTCTTTATGTGAAAACCCTTCTGGGGCACATTCTGATTCCAAAATAGTAAAAACAAAGGGCATATCTTCTAGCGAAAACCTGGCAATTCAGGCGCTAGAAGATGAAGCCTTGCCTCTTCCCCCTATCCAAGATTATAGACTAGAGCAGTCACCGATCATCATAGAGGAAACCAAGCCAATCAACTTGGGAACAGAAGAATGTCCAAGGATCACCTACATTGCAGTCAACCTAACAAAAGGAGAAGAAATGGCTCTCAGCACCTTGCTCAAGGAATCAGTTATCAACTTTGCATGGTCATACGCCCACATGCCTGGGCTTGATCCAAACCTTGTTGTTCATCATCTATCAGTAGATCCAAACGTCAAGCCAGTGAAGCAGAAGCTAAGGAAAATGCATCCAAAGGTAGCATTACTAGTTAAAGCAGAGCTTGAGAAGCTCCTTCAAGCAAAAATCATCAGAGCAATCGACTACTCAGAATGGATCTCTAACATGGTGCCAGTCACAAAGCCTTCTAGTGACATCAGAATCTATACTAATTTCAGGGACTTGAACAAGGCATGCCCTAAGGATGATTTCCCATTGCCAAACATAGACATGTTTGTAGACCTCACAGTGGGTCATGAAATGCTATCACTCATGGATGGCTTTTCCGGCTACAACCAGATTCATATAGCAGAAGCAGATCAACATAAAATAGCATTCACAACCCCATGGGGTACCTTCTGCTACAATATGATTCCCTTTGGGCTAAAGAATGCAGGAGCAACATATCAGCGAGCAATGACAGCGATCTTCCATGACATTATCCACAAGATCCTTGAAGACTATGTGGATGATATCCTTGCAAAATCTAAAATAAGGGATGAACACCTCAACATCTTAGAGCATGTGTTTGATCATCTGAATCATTATGGCTTAAAGCTTAATCCAAAGAAATGTGTCTTTGGTGTTACATCTAGAAAGCTCCTAGGTTTCATAGTATCGCGACGAGGCATAGAGATAGACCCCAAGAAGGTCAAAGCAATAACAGAGATGCCTCCACCAAGAACACTCAAACAACTCAGAAGCCTACAAGGAAAGCTTCAATCAATGCGTCGGTTCATTTCTCAGTTAGCAAACAAGTGCCAACCTTTTACACATCTCCTATGCAAAGACACAAGCTTCAAATGGGATCCCATATGTCAAAGAAGCTTTGATAAGCTCAAGGAGTATCTTGCCAATTCTCCAATCCTAGTACCACCAATTCCAGGATGCCCTCTCATACTCTACATCTCGGCAACCACTACAGCATTGGGGGCACTCTTAGCTCAGCATGATGATGACAACAAGGAGAGAGTCATCTATTACATCAGTCTCACTCTTGTCGGATATGAGCTTAATTATTCACCTATGGAAAAAGCATGCCTTACAGTGGTCTTTACCACTCAAAAGCTTAGACATTACATGCTCAGTCACACAATCAAGCTCATTTCAAAGGTGGACCCCCTCAAATATCTACTATCAAAGACAACTCTCATAGGCCGCATGGCAAAATGGGTCATGATACTCAGTGAGTTTGACATCCAGTATATTGATCGCAAAGCAATCAAAGGGCAAGTCATTGCCGATCAGCTAGCAGAAGCACCACTGGTGGATGCCTATCCACTAATCATGGAATTCCCTGATGAACACTTATGTGTGATCGAAGAACAACCCATGTGGAAACTATACTTTGATGGCTCCTACACATCACATGGATCAGGGGCAGGAATCCTATTCGTCACACCTCAAGGTGACTACATCCCAAAATCATTCAAATTGGGATTCCCATGTACCAACAACATTGTAGAATATGAGGCACTCATCTCAGGTCTCAGAACAGCCATTCAGTGGAATATCATAGACTTACAAGTGTTTGGAGATTCACAGCTGATTATCAAACAAGTCCTAGATGAATATCAGATAAAGGATGACAAGTTGCTACCTTACAAAGAGCTGGTGAACAAACTGAAAGAGCATTTCCTACATCTACAGTTCACACAGATCCCAAGACTTCAGAACAAAGTAGCAGACGCAATGGCAACCATTGGATCCTTGTTAGAAATCCCACGCGACGCATCACAGTATGAATTCCTAGTCGAGCAGCTACATATGCCAGCTTATGAGAACGCTGAGGTAGAAATGGTGTGTGTCTTGGTTGGTCCTCAATCCCCATGGTACCACGACATCCATGCATATCTAAAGAATGGTATCATATCTCCCCATCTCACCAATAACCAATGCCAAAACCTTATTCGTAGAGCTTCCCGCTACACTCTTGTAGCCAACACCCTTTATCATCGTGGGTATCACAATGTCCTATCTAGATGTTTAGATTCAAACGAGGCCATCCTGGCCTTACAAGAAGTTCACGCTGGAATTTGCGGTGCCCACACGAGTGGCATGGTTCTAGCAAGGCAGCTGCTTAGATTTGGATATTATTGGCCAACAATGGAACATGATGCGTGTGAATTTGTCAAGAAATGTCTCCCATGTCAATAGCATGCCAATTTGATACATGCACCAGCACAGGATCTATAGCCTATTGCACCACCATGGCCTTTTTCATGTTGGGGCCTCCACCTCGTTGGCTTGATCACCCCCCTCTCTTCGGATGGACACAAGTATATCATAACAGCCACAGAGTACTTTACCAAATGGGTTGAAGCGATTCTGCTCACCCTAACTACTGGCATCCAAATATCCAAGTTCATCCTTTACCACATCATCTGCTGCTTCGGAATACCATCTACCATTTTCACAGACCATGGCACACCTTTTGAAAACCAGCATGTGGATGATCTGTGTGCCAGACTCCACATCCATCACCGTTTCTCCAGTCCATATTTCCCTCAAGGAAATGGCCAAGCTGAGGCAACCAACAAAACTATCTTGAAAATCCTCAAGAAGGTTGTCAATGATTTTGGTCGTGATTGGCACTCCAAATCAATCCTGCCCTTTGGGCCTACCGCACTTCCTATCGCACTCCCACAGGCACCACCCCATATTCCCTTGTATATGGTGCAGAAGTCGTTCTGTCGATCGAGGTCGAGCTCCCATCATTGCGAGTCTCCATGAAGAACTATACAACTGATGAAGACTATCGTGTGGCCTGGCTCACACAGCTAGATCTGCTAGATGAAAAGAGACAGCAAGCCTACGATCACCTGGTTGCATACCAGAATCGACTCAAAAGGAGTTATAACAAGAAGGTCCATCCTAGACAGTTCCAAGTTGGTGACATGGTTCTCAAAGAAAATCAAAAGGTCCAAGCAAATCGTGAAAAGAAAGGCAAGTTTGAGCCTACTTGGCTGGGCCCCTATGTGGTCACCTCATGCTTCAGCTCCGGAGCTTATCAGCTATCTACACCAGAAGGAGAGCCTTTGAATGATCCAATCAACATCATACATCTGAAGAGGTTCTATGCCTGAACCAGATCCTACATATTCAAAAAATCCATAAAAATTGGAAAAAGCAGCAAAAAGTCAAAAAAATAAAAAAAATAAAAAAAAGCAAAAAAAAGCAAAAAAGGAAAAAAGAAAAGAAAAAATCATCCAATGGTGAAAACTTGGCAATTCAGGCACCTTGGACAAGTATGTTGGTGAAAACCTGGCACTCAGGCACCATACATAGTGGACCGAGTCATTATCTATCAAACTCCCATCCCCCATCCCACCATCTCAGTCCTTTTTCTCCCATTTCCATCCCCATCCACCATCCCCCAGCATTCCTTTTTCCATCAACCTTCAGCAACACCACAATCCCTCTTGCACATATCCTGTACCATATCTTGCATATATCTTGTACTCTATCCTGTATAGCGAGATCTTCCTATCCCCAATCCTGAGCTTTTGTACATATCCATTGTATATCTTTTCTCGTCCATTGTACATCAGTCTTTGTCAGTCCTGCAACAGCATTTTGATCAGCACACTTTGTCCTACCCAGCCTTGTACTTCAACAACCTCAATTATCGACTATTCTTGATCACCGTGATTATTCTTTGACTTCATCATTTTCCAGCGAACAACACCACTCATTCTCTCATCAATCAGCAGGTCCTTGAGGATGTATCCTTCCTCCTGTCCGATCTAATCTTCCTGCCATCAATCAAATCAAATCTCTCTCCTTGGAAAAGGATGTCTTTTTGGAGTTTTCATTTTGACCTTGGATTTTGTCCTTTGGGTTTTGTTAATCTTTTACAGCTTCTCATTGTTCTCTACTCAACGTCACCATGATCCTTTATATCATGGTGTGCTGCGAATGAGGATAATCTGGGGCAAGGTCTTTTGATCTTTTGCTTCTGCCTGTGAGTCAGTCGTGTGTTTGTGGTTTCTTCAACATCATTTCCACCATGCCTCCTTCGGGTTTCATGTGCGATGCTGGGGCAACCCTGCGTGTCCTTTTCATGTCAGTCCTATGCAACGCTGGTGACAAGGCCTCGTGATCCCAGTATCCTTGGCAGGTCTCTAGCATTGCTATATTAAACTAGTTTGTGCTCTCCACATTTGCACTTGGAGCTTCCCCATTTCCCCTGCATCCTGCATCATATAGATTAATCTTGCATCCTCATGTAGCTGCATCCTGCATTTTGCATTCCATCTCATCTTGCATTCACTCATCTTTGCTCTTGGACGCTTGTTTATTTATCTCCCCTTCTTCCTAGGTCCTTCCTTCTCTGTTTCCTTTCGAGAAAATTCCACAATGTTTACTCCTTACGTTATTTTCTCGAGGGGGCACAATCTCCTATTCCTCTAAATTCTAGCCTGGGGCATCTTATTTTCTTGTCTTTGAAGCCATGCCACTTGCAGCATCGCATCAAAGAGGGGCAAAATGTAGACACCTAAAAATCCTTTAAAAAATAAAGTATTTTTATTTTCTGAAAAATCCCTAATGACATCATCATTTATTAATTAATTATTTATTTAATTTATTTATTTATTTTTATGTCATTAAATCCCTTTTTCTTAATTAAAAATATTTAATTAAGAAATCCCTCCCAAAAATGTTTAAATCTTATTTAAACATTAATCCCCTATTTATTAATTATTTTAATTAATAAATTGACCAAAAATCCCCCAAAAAATAATTAATTTATTTTTTGACCAAAAGTTGGCCTTTTTTCCTAAAACCACTAACCTCTTCCAAAATCTTCTAAAATCCTCTTTAATTATGATTAAAGGCTAATCCCATCATTTTCTAACCCTAACCCCAACTCAAAATATTTAATTAAGATTAAATATTTAATCCTTATGTTCATTAAATTTATTCTAATAAATTTTCTCAAACCTAAACCCATGGAAATAAATAAATCTTTATCTATTTCCTAAAAATCCTTATTTATCCTAAGGAAGTGCTAGACTCTTCTAGAAAGTCCTAATCCTAATCCTAATCCTAATCACCTCCCTAACCTTGTCACATTCCCTAACCAAGATTAGCCAACTCCTAAACTTTAACCAAAGTCAACAAACTTCTAGAGGCTTCTCTTACATGCATTTATGATGCATTTAAAGCCTCCTTATCCCTCTTACATGCATTTATGATGCATTTAAAGCCTCCGTATCCCTCTTACATGCATTTATGATGCATTTAAGAAGCCCCTCACCCCTTTCTTACACCCTTTGACCTTAGGCACATTTCCCAAATTGTGCACATTCCTCCCATCTTTCAACCCAATGCCCTTGTGACACTTGTCACAAGGAGGTGGCCTTGAACTAGCACAATCCATGTGCTCCCCTTTGAATGAATCTTGGCCTCTCTTAAGGATTTTGATCCTAGCCACTCATTCATCCTCCCAAAAGTCTATAAATAGTCCTCATTTCCAAGAGCAAAATATCCATTCACCTTTCATTTTATGCATTGTTATCATGTCCATTTAGCTCTAGACTTAGCATAAGCAATACTAATTGTTAGTTTCTTTTTATCATCTTCAAGCTTTCTTAAAGAACATCATAGCTTAGCAATAATGGATTAATATAGTTTCTTTCATTATTTAGCATAGCATATAGCATCATATCACACCTATATTTGGTCTAAAATCAATCTTAGTATGCATTAGAATATGCTCCAAGTGCTTAGAGAGCACACCCACATCCCTCTAATTGAAGTGAATCAAACATTTGCTCTATAGCACTTATTTTTAGCAACAATCTTGATGTGGTTTTGGTTTTTTTTTCATGTCTTATGCTATTTTTTAGTTCATGAACATGTTAGATTAGTCTAATGTTTGAATGTTTCAGCCTTTCAAGACAGGTAACAGGTTCAAAATCATAGTCTACATAAAGTAACAGGAGTTTATGATCTGAAAAACATACAACTCAGTTTGCAAATAACAGATCCACTTCACACATATATGTTGATTTACTAACTGAGCTTCATTTCCATCTCCATCAATGATATTCTAGGAATTCTCTTCAAGAAATCACAACTTTATTAAGATCCTTCACTATTTCACCTTCAGCCTTATACTAAGACTTATCAGTCAATAACATCAACAACTTCAGCCCATGTTGTAACCTCACACTTAGGTTTTCCTTTATACCTATTCAATTAGGTAGATCCATCTTTTTTCTCTTAATATCCTCCATAGATCTTAGGTTTAGGTCAGATCCATTGAATCCTTACAACGTTTATGTTCTTCATCCTTTCTTCTAGATACATCTTCAAACTTCTGTTTGAATCCATAATAAATTTTTTAAAATTCATTAAATGCTCCATACAATCAATTAATAAAGTCAAAATGATTTACATATTCAAAGAATTTAGCCATGTCAGTTGGGAATCTCAATAATTTCTCCAAATGTAAATGACTGACACTCCATCAATATTGTGTCCTTCTCCTCAGTCATCTCTACAAGTTGTCTTCCTCAACAAATACTGTCACTCGGTAATTTCCTATCACTCAGCATAAACTATTGTTTGGTAAACACTAAATGTACTCGGCATACACTAGCCCTCGGTTGACACTAACATCACTTGACTTAGACTAGATTTCTACACTTTTTCTCAGTTAAGCCTACTTCTTTAGTCTTTCTTCTTACATAAATAAAAAATACAATATTTTATCAATGTGCCAACTAATCAAGTATCCATTCAAGTATCAAATAACTCAACCTTTCCTTAGGTTCTCTTGTTATCTCTTTTCCCTAATCCTCTTCATCAATCAATAGATATGGTACTCTCCTAGATAGCAACTGTCTCACTAGTTAAGGTTTGACATCATGGTTCAGGAGCACCCTCATTAAACTCAGAGTGTTTGACACTCTTTTGGATCTTTTGATGGTCCTAGTAGTCTATAGGACATATTAGAAATAAAGGTTTACAATTGGACCCTATTTGTAAGACCTAGTTCCAAGATTGGCATTGATAAGCCCTTGGTCAAATTTTGTCAACAGGTGTCCCAAACCTTAGCATAGGTTATTTTCCTAGGAATTGATGTTTGAAATTTTTGGATCCATGTTGGATCATTAGACTTGGGTTTGGACCAAGTTTGGTCACCTAGGATGGAAAAGATGCTTAAAAAGTTGTAAAAGTTCCTATGCAACTTTGACAACTTTTGCTAAAAGTTATAATCAACCCCCCAATGACTATATTGTCTAAAAATCAGTTTGTAACTATTGGAGGAGGCCTTCATAAGCACTACCAGGTAGGTGGAAGGTAGAATGATGTAATTTGGCATTAAGAATAAATAAAAATATAACCATTTCTCTGCAAATCCTGAGGATAGTTGAACAGTACGGATTGGTATGGACACAAGGAAATGAAATTATGAAGCCAAAATTTTTTATAGTGAATCTTCTTCCATTTTCAATTGGTCTCATGTTTTGATCAAGTCTGGGTTGGAAGTTATCAAGTTTTTAGTCTCACTGCCTGGATTGTAGGCCTAAAACTAGGGTTTCAATTGATATTGAGTGTTCTACTCAATTCCACCATGGGAATCTTATACCCCCTTGGTGGAATTCAATTTTTTTTTGTGTGATTTAAGAATATTTAGGTTAGGAGTGGTAACTTGTAGGGAGATGGATTTTTCATGATGCCCTAGGTGTACATCTCTATGTGTGCACCCTCTAGCGACTAAGTACAGTCATCATAATTATTGATTGGGGATTCACCAAGACCTCTAATTTAGCATATAAGATCCTTATGTATGCCCTCAAATTTTACCATAATTGGTTTGGGTAGTTGTTCAAGGGAAATAGCACTTGTAGTGCAATTGCAAACCTACTTAGGCCTAATTGCCTTGCCTAGATTAGGTACTTTCCTACTTTCCATTATGTTTCATATCTTGGTGCTTAGATATGATCCCTTAGGCCCAAAAGGGTATCTAAATCTCAAATTTTTTTAGTCTATTCTATGGGAGTGTTTTTATTTAGGATCAAAATCACTTCTAGGAAGGGCTACAAACCTAAACTTGGGTTTGTGAAACAAATATGTTGTATGGGTTTCTAGTGAGTGAAAGAACCATTGGAAATAATAGAAGAGGACCTAAATAGGCCAAATCCTTGAGTATAGGTCACCCCTGGTCTTGTGAGTCATTTCATGGGGATTGTTCATAAATTGGGTTAGAGTTCTTCATAGCCAATCTTTGTTTATTGGCATTTGGGACTTGGTGAAACCTAGTGATTAGGTTTCCCTTGGGGTCTTGGGGTTGTGATAACATCATTCCTTATCCTTGCTACACTTGTGATATGTGTAGGGAACTTTTCCTTATAATTTAGGTTTACAAGGGTATATTTCCTTATCCTTGTTCATTGTTTGAAGCTTCCTGCTGCCCACTTTGCATCAAGTGGTATCAGAGCTATGTCTACTCTTGAGGATGAAGAGATCCCTGCAAGGGTCACAAATAGTGAAATAGAAAAGATGGTGAGAGAACAGAGGGTAGAAAATACAACCCTAACAAAAAGGCTCCAAGAACTTGAGAACAAGTTAGATAAGGATAAAGAGAATGAGTCTGGTGATGGAGTGAGGGAAGAGGAGGAAGACACCCCTGAATAGAACATCCCTGCAAACCAAAGAACCTTCATAGATGCCTTAAAGTATATGGGAAGAAGAACTATGGAGGAGAAGATAGACTTACCAGTTTTCAATGGTAAGATGAATGCAAATCTGGCCTTGGATTGGATAGAGGCCTTGACAACCTTCTTTGAATGTGAGGACATTCCTGAGAAGAAGAGGGTGAAGATGGTAAGATCCAAGTTGAAGGGAGCAGCCCTAACTTGGTGGAACTTCATCCAAATAGAGAGGGTGAAGAATGGAAGAAGGATGATCAATTCATGGAACAAAATGGTATCCCTAATCAAGGAAACATATGTGCCTGAAGATTATGGGGTACAACTCCATAGGAGGAAGAAAAGATTAAATTAGAAAGACATGGATGTAGGCTCATACACCGAGGAGTTCCTAAAACTATGTATGAATAAAAATGTGATAGAAGATGAAGAAGAAAAACTCGTAGGGTATATGAATGGTCTAAAGGTGTCCATTCAAGAGGAACTTAGCCTACACTTCCCTACCATAGTAAACAAGTGCTATTAAATGGAACTCAAGGTAGAGGAGAGGTGGAAGAGAAAATAGGAGTTTGGAAAGGGAAAGAGTAATGATAGTGGGAATAACTTTAGAGGGAGATGAACCTCTTGGAATAGAGGACAAAATAGTGGTAACAGCAGTAGGACCCCTCACCAAGGAGACAAATAAAATAGTGATTCAAACTTTAGAGGGAATCATAGAGGGAGGAGACCCTTCAATACAGGGAGAAAAAAAACTTGAAGAGGGAATGGACCCCTAAAATATTACTACTGCAATCAGTTGGGACACCATGCAGGAAGGTGCCCTAAGAATAGAAATAATAACAATCAAGGTGAAAGAAGAGCACAACTCATTCAAGAGGAGAAACAAGAACACAATGCAGATGCAAGAGAATTAGAACTAGAGGAGGGAGTATGTTTGATGATGAGATAAGTCTTTCTTCAAGTACCACAAAGCCAAGAACCTCCACAAAGGAAAAACCTCTTCAGGACAAAGATCAAATGCCATGGAAACCTATGTAATTTTCTCATAGATTCTGGTTCAACTAAAAACTTGGTATCTAGTGAAATGGTTCAAAAACTAAATCTTCCTAAGAAGCCACACCCTTTCCCCTACCATGTCTCTTGGTTAACAAAAGGTCAACAAACCTTAGTAACTAAACAAGCATGGATATAATTTTCAATTGCAGACTTTAAATATAATGTTCTTTGTGATGTTGTTGAAATGGATGTCTCCCACATTCTTCTAGGAAAGCCTTGGCAATATTATGTAGATGTCATTCATCATTGTAGGAAGAACACCTACTCCATCACCAAAGATGGAAAAACCTTCACTATGAAGCCCCTGCCTGACAATAAAATAGAGAAAGAACCTAGTGTCATCATCATGGGAGAAAAAGAAATTTTGAAAGTGTTGAAGGAACCTAAAACTGAAGCCTTTGTCCTAATCTCCAAACCCAAGGATATTATAAGGTCTAATAAGGAGGATACTATACCAGATGAAGTCAAGGAATTTCTTGGAAAATACAATGATGTCACTGCTAGTGACCTTCCCACAAGCCTCCCTCCCTTAAGAGATATCAGTCACCAAATTGAATTGATACCTAGTTCATCCCTACCTAACAAGGCCCCATACAAGATGACACCATCTCAGAATGTAGAGATTGTAAGGCAAGTCATTGAACTATTGGAGAAGGGACTCATACATAAAATTCCTAGTCCATGTGTTGTCCCATCAGTCTTAGCCCCTAAAAAGGATGGCAAATGGAGCTTGAGTACTGATAGTAGATCCCTAAACAAAATAACTATAAGATATAGGTTCCCCATCCCAAGAATTGAGGATTTTCTTCATCAACTTGGCACTACTGGTTATTTTACAAAAAATGATTTAAAATCAAGCTATCACCAAATCAGGATAAATCTAGGAGATGAATGGAAGACAACATTTAAGACAACTGAAGGTTTGTTTGAGTGCCTTGTTATGCCATTTGGCTTGACAAATGCTCCAAGTACATTCATGATGCTCATGAATGAGATTTTCATTTATTTTATTGGCAAATTTATAGTCATATATTTGGATGACATTCTAATTTACAGTCATAGAAAAGAGGAACAAATTGATCATGTTGAGCAGGTCTGGAGGAGACTCCATCAACACAAGCTAGTGATTAACTTGGAAAAGTGTACGTTCATGAAGAAGGAACTTATCTTCCTAGGATTTTTCATCTCCCAAGGCACTCTAAAAATGGATCCAAAAAAGGTTACAACAATCATCAACTAGCCAACACCAAAGAACCAAGGTGATGTTAGCAGCTTTCATGGTATAGCAAATTTCTATAGGAAGTTTATTAAAAACTTTAGCCATGTGTGTGCTCCTATGTTGGACACTATTAAAGGTGGTAAAAAGAATTAGTTTGTATGGACTAAAGAGGCTAATGATGCCTTCCAATAACTCAAGAATAGAGTTTCTCAATATCCAATCCTAACTCTTCCTAACTTCAACAAAGTGTTTGTGGTGGAGACAAATGCAAGAAACTTGGCCATAGGTGTTGTTTTAAGCCAAGAAGGTAAGGCTGTGGCATTTATCTTAGAAAATTTAAATAATGCTAAGAAAATATATTCTACTTATGATTTAAAAATGTATGCCATGGTCCAAGCACTTAATAAATGGAGGCAGTACATGCTTCCCAAGGAGTTTATAGTCTTCACTGATAACCATGCATTGAGTTTTCTTGATACTCAAGATAAACTAGGGGTGAAACACATAAATTGGATGGAACAATTGTAGGCTTACACCTTCAATATAAAGCACAAAAAGGGAGTGGCCAATAAAGTGACTGATGCTCTTAGTAGGAGAGTTGGATTGATTAAAGAAATTTAGTTTCAAAGTGTGGAAATTTAATCACTAAAGCACTTATATGTAGGAGATCTAGATTTTGGAGAAGCCTTTGAGGTATGCACCAACTTAACAGGGAAATACCACATTGATTTTTGTGAATTTCTGATTCAAAATGGTTTTTTGTTTAATGGGTCACAATTGTGCATCCCCAAGTGTTCCGTGAGAAAAAATATCATCAAAGAGAAGCATTGTGGTGGCTTAGGTTGTCATTTTGGGATAGATAAAACCACTGATTTAGTGAAAAGGAGTTATTTTTTGCCAAGAATGGGGAATGAAATCAAGAAATTTGTAGAATCTTATACTATTTTCCAACAAGAAAAAGGACATCCACTAATCAAGGACTATACCAACCCCTACCAATTTCCCCTAGGCCATGGGAGTCAATCTCCATGGATTCTGTAATTAGTTTGCCAAGAACCAAACAGGGTCATGACAACATTTTTGTCATTGTGGATAGGTTTAGTAAGATGGTACATTTTGTACCTTGTAAAAGTAGTAATGATGCCTCTCATATTGATCATCTCTTCTTTAAATAGGTAGTGAGAATACATGGTCTTCCTAAGACTATAGTTTTAGATAGAGATGTAAAGTTTCAGGGCCATTTTTGGAGGACTTTGCACAAGAAACTAGGCACAAAACCTTATGTATAGTTTAGCATACCACCCACAAATAGATGGAAAAATGGAGGTGGTAAAAAATTCTCTTGGAAATCTTTTAAGATGCCTAACAAAATAGTATAGTCAGAGTTGGGACATGATACTTCCCCAAGAAGAATTTACATTCAATGATTCATTGGATAGGTCCACTAGTAAAGCCCTTTTTCAAATAGTGTATGACATTCACCCTAAAGGTCCTTTGGATTTGGTAGACTTACCCCATGACTTTAGAGTTAGTGCACAAGGAAAAGAGCTAGCAGAACTCATCACCAAGGTACAAGTAGAGGTAAGACAATCATTGCAGCAATCCACCATGAAATACAAAGAGCAGGTTGACAAGATAAGAAGAGAAGTTCATTTTAATGTTGGAGACAAGGTTTGGGCATACTTAAGGAAGGAAAGACTCCCTAAAGGTAGATATTCAAAGCTACACATGAAGAATATTGGACATTTCACCATCCTCAACAAGATGGGTGAAAATACCTATGAAATCTCATTGCTCCCCACTTTATTGATTTCTCCTATTTTTAATATTGCAGACCTTACCCCTTACAAGTGTGTTGCAGATGTTTCTAATGTGCAGGGTCCACATGATGAAGATAATGGAGACTATGTGATAGATCTCCCACCAAGAAAGAAAATGGAGTTAGATAAAATTATGGAATCTAAAGTGCTAAAGTAGACAAGGAAAAATAAATACATGCAGTACTTAGTCAAGTGGAAAGGACTCCCTCCAATAGATGCTACCTGGATGACAAAGGCACATATCCAACAACATGGAACCTCTGTTGAGTAGTTAACCTCAAGTGGGAACTTGAGTTCAAATCTCATGGGGAGTATGGTGCAGGAGAATCATCATAAAACTAAGAGTCTTTGACACTCTTTTGGATATTTTTCTAGTCCTAGTAGTCTATAGGACATATTAGAAATAAAGGTTTACAATTGGACCCTATTTCTAAGACCTAGTTCCAAGATTGGCATTGATAAGCCCTTGGTCAACTTTGGTCAAAAAGTGTCCCAAATCTTAGCACAGGTTATTTTCCTAGGAATTGATGTTTGAAATGTTTGGGTCCATGTTGGATCATTAGAATTAGGTCTGGACCAGGTTTGGTCACCTAGGCTGGAAAAGATGCTTAAAAAGTTGTAAACAATGTTATTCAACTTTGACAACTTTTTCTAAAACTTGTAATGAGCCCCCCAATGACTATATGGTTTAAAAATCATTTTTTAACCATAGGGGGAGGCCTTCATAAGCCCTACTAGGCAAGTGGAAGGTAGAATGATGTAATTTGGCATTAAGAATCAATAAAAATACAACCATTTCTCTGCAAATCCTGACAACAGTTGAACAATATGGATTGGTATAGACACAATGGCATGAAATTATGAAGCCAAAAGTTTTTCTAGTGAATCTTATTCCATTTTAAATTGGTCTCATTTGTTGATCAAGCCTAGGTTAGAAGTTATCAATTTTTTAGTCTCACTGCCTGGATTATAGGCCTAAACTAGGGTTTCAATTGATATTGAGTGTTCTACTTGATTCCACCATGGGAATCTGATGCCCCTTGGTGGAATTCAATTTTTTTTTATGTACTTTAAGAATATGTAGGTTAGGAGTGGTAACTTGCAGGGAGATGGATTTTCTGTGATGCCCTAGGTGTACATCTCTATGTGTGCACCCTCAAGCGACTAAATACAATCATAATAATTATTGATTGGGGATTCAACAAGACCACTAATTAAGGATATAAGATCCTTATGTATGCCCTCACATGTTCCCATAATTGGTTTGGGCATTTGTTCAAGGGAAATAGCACTTGTCGTGCAATTGTAGACCTAATTAGGCTTAATTGCCTTGCCTAGATTAGGTACTTTCCTACTTTCCATTTAGTTTCACATCTTGGTGCTTGGATATGATCCATTAGGCCCAAAAGTGTATCTAAATCTCAAATTTGTTTAGTATGTTTTGTGGGAGTGTTTTAATTTAGGATCAAAATCACTTCCAGGAAGGGCTACAAGCCTAAACTTGGGTTGGTGAAGCAACTATGTGTTAGGAATGGAAACACTAGGGGGGGGGGCCATGAATCAATGTTCATTGTATTTTATCTTTTTAATTTATTCTTTAAACTAAACTTGAATACTTAAATATTGAAATGAACATCAACATAAACATGAAAAATGAACACAACACATAACACCAATATGGTTATGAGGTGAATAGGGGTAAAATGTAATCACACCTATTCAAATGTATATGTGTATAAATGTATGGGGTAAATATGCAATCCACTCCTAAATCCAAATTCCCAAAGGAGAGATCCAATTTGATTAGCCAAAAGGTTAATAAATAATCAAATCAATCTATGGAGAATATGGAAGACCGATAAAAACCCTATATTTCCCTATGGAGAATTATGCTTGAAATCTTAAATAATTGAAATACAAGTACTAGCCTAAAATTAGGGAAAATTTGGAAAATACCAATTTTTGATGTCTTTGTGCACTTTCGGGCAATTCTGCAAGCTATTTCGGGCTGGAAATGCCGAGACAAAGAAAACCCAAAAATATTTTGTCTTTCCGACGGTAGGTAGTCTTTGACCCTCACAAAAGGTCAAAGGCTACATTCTTTATTTGAAGGTCGATTTTGACTTTGTTCATAGATCTCGCTTATGTTGAAGTCCTTATTGAGGATTTGAATACTCAAATGCACAAGTAGGAATGCTTCAATGGATGTAGGATGTCTCAAATCAATGGTATTTGATCTTCAATGCCAATCTCAAATTGATCTTTCCATATGAGAAGGCTTGGATGAATGTAGAAGGATGGATCTTCAAGGGGGCTCCAAAGAGATTGAATCCTTCAATGGCTAACAATGGTTCTCCTTGATGAATGAATTCTTGAACACTTGAATGCTTGAAGGCTTGCTTGAATTCTTGAATTCACTCGCTTGCACTTGAGAGCTTGATGGAAAAGGAAGATATGAAAAAGTGATGTGAAAATGAGAGAGGAAAGGCCTCCTTTTATAGTGAACTAGGGCAGAATCCTCTAGAAGGGCCACCTTGGAGAATTAAATCTCAATTAGGTCTTAACCTTTAGAAAATATACCTAGATTAAATTAAATTAAAGGATTTACCATTCCAAAACCTGAAATGGCTGACCCAGAGGTGGGAAACAAATATCCCCAAAACCTGACACCCAGAAACCAAGGAAACTTGAAATCTGGACAGGGGGTCAAGGATGAGGTTGTATCTGACCAGGTCAGGATCAAGGTCAATCTTGACTAGGTTAGGAGAGAGGTTGACTTTGACCCCATAAGGTTGACTTTGACCTTATGGTCAAAAACCTCAGGATCTTGCCCCAAAATGCTAGGAAATGCAAGCATGAAGTGAAAAATGGGTGCAGAAGGAAGCAAAATAGTGGGAAAAGCCTAATACATGAAAAGATGCTATGAAGGCACTTAACATGATGCTAGATGACTTACTCAGAGGGATAAATGCTCTTATCATGGAAGTGCTTCCATTTTAAGATGATACATTAAGCCCCCACTTTAGCAAGAGTATGGACTCGATGCAAACTCTTGGTAAAGGAGATCATAATGAAAAGATAATATTATCATAATCCAAGGGACAAAGAGAAACCTTAAGGCCCTAGGGTGTCAACTCTTTGTTGACTCCTAGATCAAAATAAGAGAGACATCTCTAGGGAGAGAAAGAAAGGGTGTGATTACCTCACCCAGTGAGCACTTATGTCCCATTGTGAACCACACAAGGAAATGACACAACTGAAAAGATGGAATTGAACTGGCTAGTGAATGTGGCTACTCACTAGTCAACCCACCAAGGATTCACCCTTAGGAATATTCTATTCCATAATAATAAAACCAAAAAACTAAAGAGATCTAGTCTTAAGCACACCTTCGACGTTAAGGGATCAAAATATATGTATATTTGAAACCGGAGGGATCAAGAGATCCTAAAATATAAATCCATGCTTTAAGGATTAGTTACTAATCCAAAAAGGGAGAAAAGATATTTTGAAAAATATGTGCATATTGAAAAGTGTGTGTGTACAATAGGTGAGTAGAGCATATGCCCCCATGTTAAAGTCTTTGTTGACACTTTAACATGAGCAATGGCTTTAACAAAAACATAAACAACTCCACTGATTACGTTTCCATGTTGAGATGCCCCCAGATGAAGACAAATCAAGGGAAATATCACAAAAACATAAAAAGAACATAGAAGGGATCTACCTACCGTGGGGTCAGTATGATCATAAGATAATATATATATGATATTATTGCAAATGAATTGACATCATTCCCTAAAGAAAGTAGAACTAGGCTCACAAATGAGGAAAGATTACATAAGACATACAAAGGAGAATCTTTTCAGACCATGACATGGAGACCAAAAAGAATTAGTGCTACCATATCCCGAATCCAAGCAGATTACACAAGGAAACATTTATGAACAATAGCACAATTACAACATAACATTGAACAACACATAGAAGAATAGAGATACATATAGAGGAATTTGAACAATAGTTTCGATTCCTTTATCACCTTGTACCAAATGAGTAACAAGGATCATATAAAATAATCTAACAACATTTAGCAATCACATTATGGGAGAAGTATAGTACAGCAGGAAAACACACAAAAAAGCTACCATGAAGGACAAGCCAATAAAGCATGCCACCTACTCTCCCCATCTCGTTGTATATCATTAAGGGAAGGTGGGTAACTCGCAAGAGGGACTATATCCAACATAGTAGGAATGATAGCTAGTTCCAAACAAGGATCCTCTTGAGAGTCACAATGTTTGACACTAGGTGTAAGAGTTAATTGTGAGGAAAGAATATTAGGTAAATAAATGTCAATGTCAATTTCAATAGTCTCATATTCATCATTAACATCATCAATATCATCAAGAGTATCTTCTTCATCCAAATTAATCAAAATAGGATATAAGATACGAATAGAACCATCATAATCATACATCTTAACATCATTATTAGTAACAAATTCTTGTAACACATCATGCATAGGTTAATCCGAAGAAGGTGGAGATCTTTGAAGAATATAATTAAAAGCTTTAGCATTAGAACAATGCTTTTTACAACATTCATTAGTAAATCAATTTCCTTTTTCTTTGTTTGAAACAGGTTGAGAACTAGGAGGAACAATCATATGATCCTTCATAGGTTCTTTAGGAAGATCGATAGGATTATCAACAATAAGAGGAACAATCACAGGATCATTGATAGGTTCTTTAGGAAGAGCGATATAAGGAACTTGATTAACATAACTAGCAGCCATAGTTACAGGAGGTATAGAAGGTGTAGGAAAAAGACCGTGATTAAGATCCATTGGAGGTATGCTTACTTCAAGAATCTTATGATGTTTATAAGTTTTATATGAATGAAAAAGATTATCAGGTCGAGGAGGACATGAATTAGGTAATTAAGGCCAAAATAAATCAAGAGCAACACAATCTCTAGGCCTAGAAGGTTGATATAAACTATGATTAATCATCTTCACTTCTTCATCATGAATGAAATTAATACACTTATGGATAGGTGAAGCAACATCATGCAGGGCATTCAACCAAGGCAAACCTTCCTTAACTTGAAATTGATTAGAAGTAGGAACAACAACAAAGGAAGTGTTCACAATTTTTCCACAAAGTTCAACCGGTAAAGTAATAGAACCAAATGATGGATAAAGAAAACCATTGCAAGTTTTAATCCACACATATGATGTATCATAAGAATCATGTTGCAAGCTTTTCATAAAAATATTTTCTTCAGTAATAACATTTACTAAGGATGTAGGCTCAACAAGACAACCATGAGTAGGTTTCTGAGAAATCCTAGCATAAATGTAAAGGGGACCATCAGGAGCTTTAATAGTCTTAGAGTCATCAAAGGTAATCAAAAGTTCTTGAAGTCTTTTATTCTTAGGTTGTTGTCAAGGTTTAGGTTTTGGTCAAGGTTGAGATTGAACTTGAGACTGAATCTGAGGTTGAAGTTGAGGTTGAGGTGGAGATATAGATTGACCAACATGCTCCACTTGATTAACAACATGATTGAGATCATCCATCTTTGAATCATACATAATTTCCATAGTAGATGGCTGAGCAATAGTATTAGTATCATGCATAAGTAAAGGATTCATATAGATTTGAAGGTTTTGATTAGGAGGAGAGATAGATTTGTTCCGACTACCATCAAGATTATCAACAGATAAGGTATTAGAGTCAATTAAGTCTTGAACATTATGTTTTAAAGAATAACATTTCTCAGTATCATGACCATTCTGACAATGATATTGACAAAAAACATTTTGATCAAAATATTTAGAGGCAATCATAACATGTAAAAGAGGTTGAATAGGAGGTAAATTAATCATATTAGCAGTTAACAACCTATTCATAATAGCATGTAAAGGTTTAGAAAGAGGAGTAAATGTATTGTTTAATCAAAAAGCAATGGATGTAGAAGTGGCATTGTGAGATGCAACAACAACTTGATTAGGAATTGCATTCACTTGTTTGATTATCTTTACATAGTTGTTGAATTTTTTAAATTTGTTTGGATTAGGAGTAGCATCACTCTTATCAACTAGAACATGAACCATTAGAGTGTTGCTCTCAAATTGACTCACTTGTAATTGATAATGACGAAGCATTGCACAAAGTTGTTGAAAAGAGGTAAATTCAGTAAGAAAAATCTTATCTATAATACTTTTTGCAAATTTGAAATAAACATATGTTAATATCAATATTAGGAACAAGATAGGAAATCTGAGCATATAAATGCTTAAATCTAGCCATAAATTCAATTAATTTTTCTTTAGCACTTTTTTACAATGCATCAAATCAATCAAAGACACTTGCGGGCCAATGTTGTTTTGAAATTGTTGAATAAAGGCATTAGCAAGTTTTGGAAAGGAATCAATAGAATAAGGAGGCAAGGAACAATACCATTGTAAGGCCTTGTCATAGAAAGTTATAGCAAGTAGTTTGGCTAAAATCCTATGGTCATGAGGGTAATCACTACAAAGGATTTGGAATGTTTTAACATGATGAGCAGGATCTCCTTTTCCATTATAATTCTCAAGACAAGGCATATCGACTTGCTGAGGAAAAGGAGTATGAATAATATCCAAGGACAAAGGACTTCCCATGTCACATGTAGGAATACTAAACTTGTTTTGAGTTAAATAAACAAGTTGTTGTTGTAAGGATGACATTGTTTGAAGCAAACTGATGATTGTTGAATCGTTAGAGGAAATAGTAGGCATAGCAACATTAGACACACTAGGTAAAGTGTAAGAAGCTATGAGAATAGAAGACACAACTGGAGGAACACTAGGAACTATAGTTGGAAGAAGATTGGAATAAGTAAAAGGAACATTATGATATTAAGGTTGTGATGTAGGAATGGAAACAAGAGGAACACTAGAGGGAATTGTCACAGTCACCAAAGTAGGGGTATAGGTAGGAATACTAGGTAAATGATTAGAAGGAGGTTCAACACTAGTGATAGGATGAATCAACCCTAAATCTTCAGCTTCTTGAGCTAAAGGTTGAACATTTGAATGCACAAGGTGAGTAATACCATGCAAGAGGTTAGCACCTTGATCACTATCATAGAGAACTTTCTTAAGAGCCTCTATAGCTTGAAAAGAATCTTGATTATGGTTCTCTTGAATAAGCCAATTACCCATTTTATCAAGTTCAGTTGAAAGTTTATGAACTTGTTCAGGAGGAACTCTAAAAGCATCATCCTCATCAGGAGATGAGTGAGAAGATTTTTGCTCCATTATAGGATTGGAATCATGAAGAAAAAAAATTTCATCCAGGACCCTAAAGAAAGGAGAGGAAGATTCATAATCAAATGCACCAATCAGTCTATGACTTCTTCTAATCAGAATATTATAAGTAGGACTAGTAGTATTAAAGCTCATAAACCAATGTAATGCAAATGAACTAAAAAAAAACCACATAAAGCATGAATATTTTTGTATTTTTGAAATCTAATTAGCATGAAAGATCTAACACAAAAGATAAATCTAATACTAACAAGATAAAAGGAAATCTAACACCAAAAAGAAAGAGAGTAAGCTAGTCGGGTTCACCAAAATGAATAGGGGTAAAATGGAATCACACCTATTCAAATGTATATGTGTATAAATGTATGGGTGAAATATGAGATGCACTCCTAAATCTAAATTCCCAAAGGAGAGATCCAATTTGATCAACCAAAAGGTTAATACACAATCGAATCAATCTATGGAGAATATGGAAGAGAGAGAAAAACCCTATATTTCCCTGTGGAGAATTATGCTTGAAATCTAAAATAATTGAAATATAAGTACAAACCTCAAATTAGGGAAAATATGGAAAACGCCAATTTCTAATGTCTATGTGCACTTTTGGGTAATTCTGCAACCTATTTTAGGCTGGAAATGCCGTGATGAATAAAACCCAGAAATCCTTAGTCTTTCCGACAACAAATAGTCTTTCACCCTCATAAAAGGTCAAAGGCTACATTCTTTATTTGAAGGTCGATTTTGACTTTGTTCACAGATCTCAAAAGTTCACCAAAAAGGATATCCAAATCCGATCTTAGATCCAAAATTTTGAACTTGTACCTACAAGAAAAAGGTGGTTTTTGTTTGTATGGGGGGTTTGCCTTGGTCAAACCCCAAATTAGGAATTAACCTTGAAATTGAATTGAAATGTAGTGTGCATAAATAAAGCAATTGAAACAATTCACCTCGCTTATGTTGAAGTCCTTGTAGAAGATTTGAATCCTCAAATCCACAAGTAGGAATGCTTCAATGGATGTAGGATGTCTCAAATCAATGGCATTTGATCTTCAACACCAATCTTGAATTGATCTTTGCATATGAGGAGGCTTGGATGAATGTAGGAGGATGGATCTTCAAGGGGGCTCCAAAGAGATTGAATCCTTCAATGGCTAACAATGGATCTCCTTGATGGATGAATGCTTGAACAATTGAATGCTTGAAGGGTTGATTGAATGCTTTAATTCACTCAATTTCACTTGAGAGCTTGATGGCAAAGGAAGATATGAAAAAGTGATGTGAAAATGAGAGAGGAAAGGCCTCCTTTTATAGTGAACTAGGGCACAATCCTCTAGAGGGGCCACCTTGGAGAATTAAATCCCAATTAGGTCCTAACCTTTAGAAAATATACCTAGATTAAATTAAATTAAAGGATTTACCATTCTAAAACCTGAAATGGCCGACTCAGAGGTGTGAAACAAATATCCCCAAAACCCAACACCCAAAAATCAAGGAAACTTGAACTCTAGATAGGGGTTCAAGGATGAGGTTGTATTTGACCAGGTCAGGATCGAGGTCAATCTTGACTAGGTCATGCTAGAGGTCAACTTTGACCCCATAAGGTTGACTTTGACCTTATGGTCAAAAACCTTAGGATCCTGACCCAGAATGCCAAGAAATGCAAGCATGAAGTGAAAAATGGGTGCAGAAGGAAGCATAACAGGGGTAAAAGCTAGATACATGAAAAGACCTGATCAAGGTGCTTAACATGACCCCAAACCACTTACTCAAAGGTATAAACACTCTTATGATGGAAGTGCTTCCATTTTAAGATGATACACAGGAAAACCCAAATAGGTAAAAACCTCAGTGGGAATTGACATCCACTAATATTCTCTACTAGTGTTTTATGATCCTTGTTAGAAGATCCTTAACCCTATTAGGAGTTCCTTTACAATATATTTAGTATAGAGAGCTAGTCAAGGGTCAGACCCTATTAGGAGTCTTTTACAATAAACCCTCTCGAGGGTGTGGATGCACTGTCCTAGAGCTCACTGCTCAAGTGATGAAGGCTACAACCTTCTAATCTCAGATACACACTATATCTGCTGGAACAACTATCACTAGGACAATTCTTGTCTGATTAGTTCCTTTGATGTGCTGATGCATTGACCTCTTGCAATTCTCTAATACATCTTATCAACTCTTTGCACACTTTTTCTTTGCTTGTCTCAATTTTATATCAACTCCCATGCATAATTACAATAGTGTATCTATTATTTATATATGTATACAAAACAAATAATTGAATTGGCTCAAGCGTGTTTACAAAAAAACATAATTTCATGTTAGAAACATAATTAAAATAGGCACGTAGCCTTTAAAACATAATAATATAACCACAAACCAAAATACCAATAGTCGGCTGCTTGCTCTGTTCTTCTTTGGTATTCACTATCAGTGCAACTTGAACTCTCTGTATCTTCCTCATACTGAATCTTCTGATCATGTGCTCTTAGACTTAGGATGGATAGGATTTTACCATCTTAATCTAGGGTGCATACCATAAGTCTATCATATGCACGTGCACTGATGCTCTGATCTTCAGATACTCTGTAAACTATCCAGTCCTCAACACTTAGACAATTTTTTATCTTCTCATCAAGTGCGCTAACTCTAAAATACTATATGACTTGTTTCTATAATGAAAACACTATGTTAAGTCATATACACCAGTGTATTCAACTTGCCAATAATCTCCCCCTTTTTCATTGATGGCAACAAAGGAATATGGCACAATTACTAACTATTCTCTTATACAAAAAACTTTTGTTATACTCTATCTTATATCTCCCTTATATTATTTACTGTACATCTTATTTATATATCTATAACTCCATATTATATACATACTCCCCCTTTGACATTAATGATAAAGGTGCTTCAAAAATGTATCTACAAATACTTACAGTGAGAGAACATCCGAAAAACCTATCTGTAAGTTTTGGATCTCTTTCTTCCAAAATGTAATCAATAAATTTACAATATGGAGATGGGTGCATAATGGATATAGTAGCTTCTCCATCTTCTCCAAATCTATGCTAGGACCATCAACATATGTCACCATGGTGGTGTCTATCTCCTTGATATTTTGATTATATATATCTATTGAGGGCGCAAGAGCATTTCTAAGCTGAGTTTGCCTAGCCCTTATTTTTGACATCTCCTTTTCCACCTTCTCAATCTTGTCAATTTGTCCTTGATATACATTATTGCACATATTTACATTAGTGGATGGATCTTTCACTGATTTCTTTACTTTCTCTATCATAGCTTCTGCCTCTTGTATCTTCTTGAAATGGTCATCAGTTAACTTGTCCTAATCCATACATTCAGCAATGATTTTTATTCCTTTTTCTACAAACTTCTTCAAAGATGCTTGTCCAATCTTTAGTGAGTTTAGGTCAAGTGTAAAGTTACTGACCAACTCACTGAGCCTTTTCTCCCTATACTTATCTTTTGTAACTTGAGCTGTAGATGCTTACAAGCTAGAAAAGTTAGTTTTAAAGGCTATGAGGATGTTGCTAACATCATCAACTATACTGACCTTGGATACTTTATTTTCTAAAGACAACAGGTTGTTCAATATTTTCACTGACTCAACAAATAGGGGATTCCTCATTACCTATTTCTCCTCGGCCTTCTCCATAGCTAAGATACTAATCTTGAGCAGGTCTTCTTCTCCCCATTAATCCAAACTGGTTGTGTCAGGAATCAAACTTGACAAAAATGTTGCTGAGGGTAGTGGAGTGATAGGATTATTGTCCTCCACTTCTTGTTTTACTTTGATTAGCATTTCAACAGATGGCTTATCTGTTGTCTCACTTCTTTTTACCTCTTTTTCTCCTTTTTCTTCTTTTGACTTTTCTTTCTCTTTCTCTATTTCTTTTGTCAATTTCACTATACTTCTCATAGAACTTCCCTACCTAATCTATCCTACCTTCATCAACAATTCTTGCACTTAACACACTAAGACTAGGTTTGAAGCTTACTTCTGGAGGTGCTTGAGTGTTCTTCATGTTCCTTGTTACTCACAAGGATGGATGACCAGTTCTGATTTCTTTCTTCCTCTTAGGCATTTCCTTATACTTAGGAGGAGAAGTAAGGTCAACTGTTACTATGGGCGTAGGAGGAGTAATATTAGTTTTACCCTTCTTGTCATCTGATTTCCCTATTTTAACCTTCTTCATCTTTCGATCCTCATATTTTGTCTTTGTTGTAGCTGTGCTCTCTATTTCCAAAGCAATATTCTCTTGCCTTGCTTTGTCTAAATCTTCTTGTGATACTCCATGAGTTCTTACAATCTCTGAAGTAACCTTGGCAACCTTCCTTTTTGTTGCTGCATTGTTCAAAACTGCATCAACTTCTCTTGTTTTCTCTTCATAGGGTCTTTCGGTGGTGACAGCAGAACTTGATCATAAGCCTCAATAATTGGTTCCTTAACCTCATATCCAAGTGGATGAATCCACTTTGTAATTGGTTCAACTACTTCCATACATGTATCAATCTTAACCATGAAACAAATACTATCTTTGTATTTCTTTACAATACTCTCTGGTATTCTATATATCATCTCCATCTTAACCTTGAATGTCTTCAATTCCAGTGTTATGTAATCCCTTAGAGTACTCTTAGTAGTTTCTTTAAAGGATATATGTGGCATTGTAGGAAAACTCTTGTCCAAATACAAATCTGATACTTTTCCAAGAATGTGGAAGTACACGTATATGATCAAAGACCCAAATCTGGATATGTTGGTCTTGTCATGTTTAATAGGTTTGATGTTGTCTATTAGCTATGTCAGTAGGATCTTGCACAAATTGAACTCTCCATTCTCTCTCACAAGTCTTATTGTTGCAATATTTGTGGCTGCAAACACACTATTCACCCTGCTAGTGTGTTGAAACCTATACCCTAGTATCATGGATATCAATTTGATGTCATTTTTCTCAATAGGATCTATAGTCATTCCACATCTATCACTTCTTGATTTGCATATTTTCTCAATAATATTTCTTACATCCTTACCCACTGGAAGAATAACACATGTTCTTAAGAGGCCTATCATCTCATGAATAAGGTCTCTAGTGATCCTTACTAGAACTTCACCTATCAAGAATAGGTCGTCATGAATTCTGCTAAGTAGAATCTTTATCCATTCTGACTCGTAGAACTCATATGTCATAGCATATTCCACTATAGGATGATTATTTGACTGTGCATACTCATCCATGAAGTTTTTATCAGGTTTCATCATTGTTTCCATGTGCACTCTTATTCTATCCAAACCTACTGGTTCCTTTTTGAAATGTATGTATGCCCTAATATTTTCCACATGCATAACACCCATGGGACTACTAGAGAATGCACCTTCTAGGTCATCTAGAGTGGACTTGAATGGATGTCTTTTAAACACATATCTCTTATTTTCTACCACATCAAATACAATGGGAGTAGCCATTACTTGTGTATCACTTTCCAAATGATCTAAAAGACTTCTGAATCAGTGTGATGAAGTAGGGTTTCCACAACCAATCAAATGCACTGCTAATCACCGATGAATCAATCTGCAATCCTACACAATCAAATGCTAGGGCTCTTCTACTCTCCAATCGCTCTAAATTCAAATGCAATGGGAGATCTACAAACTTCTATGTAATTTAAAGAAGGAATTCTTCCATTAATGCTTGCCGCGTAAACTAGGTTGTCACTGAAAATTTATAACTTTCATTCTACAAACAATCAGCTAGTGCACTCTTGCACATAGGATCTGCTAGTGTCCAAAAGCTTAATTCCAAAGGTGCATACTCTCAAGGTGATTATACTAGCCGTGTATGGGTTAGAGCTAAATTATCTCCCCCTATGATCCTGAGGGCCATTCATCTAGATGTAGAGGGTGTGTCCATTATGGATTCATGCAATACATGCTCATTAACCTTACCCTTCTTTTCCTCTGACCAAATCAAGCTCACAAACTTGACTTCTCCTTTGGTATCCAATACTAGTTTTTCAATCTTTTTAGGGCTTTCTTGACCTTGCATCCTTGATCTACAAAACTTTGAGATGTCTCTAGCCTTGTTACAAGACTGACAAATGACTGGGGGCCTTATATTCCTTGGCGCACTGACATGGGTCACCAATTTACATTGTCTTGCTGAGTGACCATTATAATTACATATCTGACATGTAACATTCTAAGAACTTCTTACATTTGGTTGATTTTGATTTCTCTAATTATGTTAAGTCTTTTTCTTCTGACTTGTCTTACAATTCATAGCTCTATGACCAAATTTATTGCATGAATAACAGTAACCATTGAAAGGTCTTACCTCTATATAGTTCCTTGCTATATTTCCATGTTTGTTACATGCATAAAAAGTTTGATCTACTAGCTTGCACTCATAATTGGATGGTTCAACATGATTTTTAGTCTAACTTCCAATCTCCTTAGCATTTGAGGTGTCTTCTGGTGCTTTCATTCTTGCTCACATATTGTAAATATGATTTTGTGCTTCACTATATAAAATGCAACTGTTACCTCCTTTAACTCTTCTTTCATACAACTGAGTTTCTATCAAATCAGAAATGGTGTGAAATTTATCAATGTGATTCTTTGCCTCTTTTAATTTAGATTCCAAGGTTTCTTTGTTGTTCATTGGATCCAAGATTTCCATGTTTTCTTGCCTCAATTCTTCATTGAGTTGAAGGTTCTCTTTGATCTGTTCATCATAGAATTCCTGATCATTATCCCTAAATCACTGGTAGAGCATTCTTTCAAATCCTTTCTTAGCCTTTTGATGACTACTTGAGCATCACTGACTTTTTCTTTTAGTTCTTCAATTTCTTTTTCACATATGTCCAAGTCTTCAAGAGCAGCTTCAAGATTTCTTTTCAGATATTTTATTTATACTCTGTCCATGATCTTCTCAAGTGGTTAAACTTCTTTGCTAAGGAATGGAGCTCTGATACCAATTGTTAGGAATGGGAACACTGAGAGGGGGTGGGGGGAATCAATGTTCACTGTATTTTATCTTTTTACTTTATTCTTTAAAGTGACCTTGAATACTTAAATACTGAAATGAACATCAACATAAACATAAAACATGAACACAACACATAACACCAATATGGTTACGGGGGAACCCAAGTAGGTAAAAACCCTGGTGGGAATTGACACCCACTAATATTCTATATTTCTATTTTATGATCCTTGTTAGAAGATCCTTAACCTTGTTAGTAGTTGCTTTACAATATATTTAGTACAGTTACCTGGTCAAGGGTTAGACCCTATTAGAATTCTGTCACAATAAACCTTATTAGGGGTGTGGATGCACTTTCCTAGAGCTCACTTCTCAACTGGTGAAGGCTATAACCTTTTGATCTCAGATACACACTATATCTGCTGGATGAACTATCACTAGGACACTGCTTGTCTGATCAGTTCCTTTGATTAGTTGATTCTTTGACCTCTTGCAAAGCTCTAATACATCTTATCAACTCTTCACACACTTCTTCTCTTCTTTTCTCAACTTTATATCAACTCCCATGCATAATTACAATGGAAAATCTATTATTTATATGCACATACAAAAAAAATAACTTGGTTGACCCTTTAATCAATTACATACAATGCTTCCAATTGAATTGGCTCAAGCGTGTTTACAAAAAAACATAATTACATGTCAGCAGCCTAATTACAATAGGCACATAGCCTTTACAACATAATAATATAACCGCAAACCAAAAAACCAATAGTCGGTTGATTTCTCTGTTCTTCTCTGGTATTCACTTTCTGTGTAACTTGAACTCTCTGTATCTTCCTCATATTGAATCTTTTGATCATGCGCTCTTATAATTAGCATGAATATAATCTTAACAACTTAACTTCTAGGATGCATACCATAAGTCTATCATATTCATGTGCGCTGATGCTCTCATCTTCAGGTACTCTATAAACTATCCAGTCTTCAACAATTAGCCCATTTCTGATCTTCTCATCAAGTGCACTGACTCTAAAACACTATATGACTTTGTTTCCATAATGATAACACTATGTTAAGTCATATACACCAGTGTAGTCAACTTTCCAACACTATGTTGTATGGGTTGATAGTGAGTGAAAGAACCATTGGAACTAATAGAAGATGACCTAAATAGGCCAGATCCTTGAGTATAGGTCACCCATGGTCCTATGAGTCATTTCATGGGGATTGTTCATAAATTGGGTTAGAGTGCTTCTTATCCAATCTTGGTTTATTTACATTTTAGACTTGGTGAAACCTAATGAGTAGGTTGCCCTTGGGGTCTTGGGGTTTTGATAACCTCATTCCTTGTCCTTGCTACACTTGTGATAGGTGTAGGGCACTATTGCTTATAATTTGGGTATAGAAGGGTATATTCCCTTATCCTTGTTCATTGTTTGAAGCTTCCTGCTGCCCACTTTGCATCACATCAACAACAATACATCAATTGTTTCAATTGGAGTTTCCAACAATCTCCCTCTTAGCATTGATGGAAACACCACGTGAATAACACATGATTTACCAAAAAATCCAAAAACTTCAGATTTGTATGATATCCTTAGCTTCATTCTAATTCACAAAAAGTTACCCTTGCTTGACTGTTTATACAGTTACTCCCTCTAAATCTCCCCCTTAGGTTCAATGAATCCTCTATGTTTTCTTCTGAACCTCTCCCTCCTTGAAAATAATGCCAAATAATTATCTATCACTTACATCTTCCACATATAGATGTCTTCTTATGAGTTTAGTATTTTGTATTTCTCCCTGATGCAAGGGCAAGGAGCAAGAGGGGTCAAACTATGGTGCACCCTAATGATCCAAGCTTGTTCAACACATGTTGAAGAAAACAAACACAATAGTGAGTGAGAGAATGTAGAAACTTTCATATATTTTCATCAACTAGAACCATACATGTCAGGCTGTAAGGCCTTCTTAGTTAGGGCCAGATATTACAATTAATTATAGAGTCCTCAAACATGTGAGGATCTACCAAATCTGTACTTCTATCTCCTAAAAATCCTCTCCCCAAAACTCTCCCCTAAACTCTAAACCAACAACTACATTTATACAAGAAGCTACCGAACTGAGTCAGCCTTCAGATCCACAATCAATGGAAGGAATAGTCAGATTTGGGACCACACACTTCCAAATGATGGATTCCAACATTAAATTTGTGATCCAATATAAATGCACAAGTCATCCACCATATAAACTAAAACTAAACCCATCGATAAGCAAGATAACTGAGCAATAGACAAGTAATGTCAAGCATCAGTGAACCAACTGACCGCCCAAGAGATAACCAACCAACTACTGACCAACTTGGTCAAAGCAGGAACCAAAAAATGTAGACAAACTCCAAATTGTTTTTGGTGCCATAGGATTGCCAAGGACCCAAGATGCTCCTGCATTAGACACCTGGGGTTATTTTTAAATGATTCTCTGAATCATTTGGTAGGTCTGGTCTGAGCTGTATCCAACTCAGATTGTTAAATCCAAGAACTATCTTCCATCGGTTTATTCTTCCACTTTACCAGATATTCCATATATTGTTTTCCTCTTGTACTCTTGCCACTTCTTTCCTTCAAAAGATGTTAAATTTTTTTATTCTACTTCTTAGGATATTATGTCGATACTACCACTTCTTCATCAAGTTCATGATACTCATACAAATTAGCAATGTTGAAAATAGGTGATATGTCGATGTCATCAGGTAACTCAATCTCATATGCATTTCCACTGTCAATATTTTTCAAAATCTTGCAAGGTCCAAACTTCTTCATCTTCAACTTCCCATATGTTCCAATAGGAAATCGACCTTTCTTCAAATGAACCATCAATTCATCACCAACATCAAAATTTTTATGTCTCCTTGATCTATTAGCTCTGTCTTTGAATTTATGATTACCATCTTCCAAGTTCAACTTCACATCTTCATGCAATGTCTTCATGTACTCAGCAAATTTTACTCCTTCAACACTTTTCTTATTCTCATTAGCAATGTATCTCAAATTAGATATTCCTCTTGGTTGTGTGCCATTCACAATCTCAAATGGTGTATTTCTAGTACTCCTATTCATTGAATTATTGTATGTAAACTATGTTTGTGCCAACACAAAATCCCAATTACTCGATGTGTCTCCAACTAAACATCTCAAAAGATTTCCCAAAATTTTGTTCACAACTTCAGTCTATCCATCGATTTGTGGGTGAAATGTAGAACTATATTTCAACTCAGCACCCAATTTCTTCTGAAGGGTTTTCCAAAAGTATCCAACAAATTTACTGTCTTAGGTAGAGATAATACTCCTCGATAATCCATGTAATCTAACAATTTCCTTAAAGAAAAGATCTACTACATGTACTGTATCTAATGTCTTTCTACATGGTATAAAATGTGCCATCTTAGAAAATCTATTGACAACAACAAATATAGAATCATTACCTCTTACAATCTTCGGAAAGCCAAGAACAAAGTCCATACTGATGTCAATCCAAGGTTCCTCAAGAACAACAATCGGTGTATACAATCCGATGTTCTAACTTACTCATTTTGCAACTTGACAAATTCCACAGCTTTTCACAAATTTATGAACATCTTTATTCAACTATGGTGAATAGTACTTCTCCTTGAGAAAATTCCATGTTTTATAAATACCAAAATTGTTGGTGTAATTAAATATTCCTAATTACACTTTACTTAATCTTACTTAGGATAATGCATTGCATAGTAGTTAGTGATTGAGACACCTAGGAGTGTGCACCTCCTTCAAGCACATGGTGTAGGAGAAATTCCACTTTAGGTGTGATAGTTGTCATCACATACCTCTTTGTGTGTGAGATCCACCTTTCATGCTCTTATCACATTATCATCCTAATCCATTGCACATACTTTATTGCATAATGGAGGATGATCCACATTTGGTGGACATGTGATTACACCTAGCATAGGTGATAGCTTATCAGCTCCTTATCATTGTCTCTTATCTCCTTTCTTATATGAGGAGGTCTATTATGTACATTGTAATCATGTCCATGATCAATAATATCATTCTTGCATCTTAATGCAATTGTCTTGCCAATCTCTTCTGGAAGTTATCTTGGTCTTGCATTTGATCCTGGGGGTGTTGTAGAGTCACCTAAAACTCTAACATGGTATCAGAGCTCTCAAAGTGTGAAGACCTCTTCTCAAGAAGTGCAATCTTGGCTTCATTCAATTGCGGGTGTAGAATAAAGGTATTTGGACATCACCATTACATAGTCTATTTGGAGAAAATTTGAGGTTTTTTATTTTGTGGCTTTCTATTGCAGGTCAATATTAGTGCTTGCTGGTGCAAATCAGAGGTTGGTATCATATTAAGGAGGTCCAAAAACCCCTAAATAAAATTTTGTTTCATCCAAATCAGACACCCGAGGCCAAATCTAGAGCTATTTGAATTTTGGAAGTGCGGCGGCGGTGATTTAGAAAAAATAATTTCAGAGGCGATTTTCAAACAGCGATATCTCAGTCATCTGGACACCTTTTTTCGAGCAATTTTTTTTGTTTTGGGGTAGAATTTCATGATATACAGAATGGTTTAGGGGGTTTCTAATATCTATTCCTGAATTTTTTTGAAAATCACAAATCTCAGGTTTTGCAACTTCCAAGGCCTCATTTGAGCTCATATGAACTCCTTTTTACATGCAATTTTTTTTGAAAGTGCATAATTTTTTCTATATTTTCCAGATCTGGAATCAAATTTCAGTGACTGTGACCAGAAATTATACTTTTAGAAATTGGCTTAGTTTTTTCATTTTTAATGCATAAGCCTTAGCTTGGTCTTTTGCATAGTGATCTACGTCTATTATAGCCTAATTGTGGAGTGTAATAATTTGTTGATCTCAATTTTTAATGAGAGAAGTGTATCATTCATGTAATCATGAGTTATGAAACACATCCTGTAGTAGTACTTTTGACTAAGGATAATTATGAGTCATGGGCAAAAGGAATCATCACACATTGTAGATGGCTTAATCTCTTGCCTCATCTTTATGGACTCATTCTTGACCCAAAGTCACAAGGGAAGCAATATGTTTGGGGAGAAAAAAATACTCATATTATAAATTTGATTATTAGTAGCATCATTTTGTGTCTCTTCTATGACATCTACCTCAAATTTAGAGGTGTTTAGTGTCCACGCATAATTTGGACAATCATTTGGGAGATTTTTGGTGATCCACATGTTCCTCCATTCCTAGATGATCTTGCTTCAAATTGCCTCATTCCTCTTGATGATGCAGATAATATTCCCTATGATGATTATACTATAGATGCAATTGAAGAATTTGCAGCAATTGAGAGTGAGGATGATCCAGTGGCTCCTCCTATAGCTCCTACTTCTTTAGTTGAGATCACACAATCATCTCTTGTTGTTGATTCTAGTGATTCATTGCAAGAGATATCTATTTGTCTTCCTGATTGGGATTTTTACTTGCCAGATATTGGTTCATTATTTGTGGAGTCTCATATTTCAGATTTGGGAGACATACTTGAGGGGGTTTCTCTTCTCTTTGATGACAGTTTCATCACAGTTGGAGATACTTCTTCACATTCTTTAGAGATTGGCATTCTCGATTCTTCTTCTGCACTTGGTTTGTCACATGATCTGATAGATTCTTTGAGATTGGAGAGAGCTATTCAATCTTCAAAGATGCATATTTGGAGACCTTCTTCCTTCTTTCATTTGGATATGGATTGGTTCATGGCATCATCATCATACTTCATTTGGATTCCACTTCCTAGTTTCTATCCAAAATGGGAACCACACCTACATTTGTACTTGGTATATCTTCTTCCCAAGGGGAGAAATGTTGTTTGTAGTCATTGGAATATACTTTGTCTTCAAGCACTCACCATTTTTGTAGGAGATTCTTCATTATGGGGGGATAATTATTTGTATATAAATGATGTATGTAGTTCTTGGGGGGTCTTGAGCACTCCATCCATCCATGCATCTTGTTTTCTTCTCTCTTTTTGGGGGAGGGTTTTTCCCATGAGGTTTTCCCTCTTTCTCCAATTTATGAGAGTTATGCATTTCATGTATTGTATTTTGTACATGGGTACCTAACATGGCCTAGTAGCTGGGACCCATCTTGCATTGTGAGTTTAAGTGCATTCCCCTAAGTTGCACTTAAGGGGGGATGTTGGTGTAATTAAATATTCCTAATTACACTTTACTTAATCTTACTTAGGATAATGCATTGCATAGTAGTTAGTGATTGAGACACCTAGGAGTGTGCACCTCCTTCAAGCACATGGTGTAGGAGAAATTCCACTTTAGGTGTGATAGTTTTCATCACATACCTCTTTGTGTGTGAGATCCACCTTTCATGCTCTTATCACATTATCATCCTAATCTATTGCACATACTTTATTGCATAATGGAGGATGATCCACATTTAGTGGACATGTGATTACACCTAGCATAGGTGATAGCTTATCAGCTCCTTATCATTGTCTCTTATCTCCTTTCCTATATAAGGAGGCCTATTATGTACATTTTAATCACATGTCCATGATCAATAATATCATTCTTGCATCTTAATCCAATTTTCTTGCCAATCTCTTCTGGAAGTTATCTTGGTCTTGCATTCGATCCTGGGGGTGTTGTAGAGTCACCTAAAACTCTAACAAAAATGTCCAGCCAGACCACTACTACATTTCTCCTTTATTAGATTAGTTCTCATTACTCCTCTCGATATAAAAAACTGAATAACATTAAACTACCTTCCTAAATAAAATATTCATCCCATTTAGTGTCTTGTTGATCTTGAATAGGTTTTCTACACTTTCTCCATTGCACAAAAAAATTAGGGTCAAAGTCATAAGTACCTCTCATCTCATCAAAACCAAGAACTTCAATTTTCATCTCAGTCATCAAGGATCTTCTTCTACTCAATGCATCAACAACTCAGTTAGTGACTCCACTCTTATGCTTTATCACAAATGTATAACTCTTCAAATACTCAACCCATTTCATACGTCTCTGATTCAACTTATTCTAACTACCCAAATATTGTAAAGCCTTATGATCAGTATACAACACAAATTCAATCGATATCAAATAATGTCTCCATTTCTTCAGTGCTTGAACAATAGCATATAATTCTTGATCATACACAAAATATTTCCTTCTAGCATCATTCAACTTTTCACTAAAGCAAGCAACAGGTTTACCTTCTTGACTCAACATAGCTCCAATTGCACTTCCACTTGCATCACATTCCACTTGAAATACCTTACTAAAATCAGGTAATGCCAAAATAGGTAATTCAACAACCTTCTGCTTCAGAGTCTCAAAACTTTTGTCAGCTCCATGTGTCCACTTGTATTCTCTTTTGTCTCCTCTCATAGTCTTAGTCATAGCATTACAAATTGAACTGAAATTCCTTATGAACTTTTGGTAAAAACTTACCAAACCATGAAATGATCTTACCTCACTAGCATTCACAGGTGTAGGCCAATTCAAAATATTTTCAACCTTTTTAAGGATCTATCTTCAAGCCATCAGCTGAAATAACAAATCCCAAATACACAATCTTCGCTTTCATGAATGAACACTTTTTCATATTTATGAACAACTTTTCCTCTTTCAATCTTTGAAAAACTTGTCTAAAATGCAACAAATTTTCTTCTCTAGTCTTACTGAATATTTGAATATCATCAAGATGTACAATCACAAACTTACCCAAGAATTTCTTCAAAAATTCATTCATCAGTATCATAAAAGTACTCGGTGCATTATTTAAATGAAAAGGCATAACCAACCACTCATACAAACCTTCTTTTGTATTGAAAGCAGTCTTTCATTCATCACCCTCTCTGATTCTGATATGATGATACCAACTTTTCAAAAAAATCTTTGTGAACTACTTTTCTCCAATCAAGGTGTCCATTATATCATCCATTCTTGGTATAGGAAACCTATACTTCACTATTATTTTATTTATTTCTCTGGAATAAGTACACATTCTCCATTCTCCATT
>BSBK01004356.1:142500-395000 GCA_027943335.1 Chamaecyparis obtusa
TAGTAATTAATTATTTAGTTATTATAAGAATAATTATTATATATATATATATATATATATATATATATATATATATATATATATATATATATATATATATATATATATATATATATATATATATATATATATATATATATATATATATATATATATATATATATATATATATATATATATATATATATATATATATATATATATATATTATCATCAGTATTATTTATCTGACCAATGCTACAAACATCAACAACAATGGTCAAGAAGCTAAATGAAGAAAATAGGTCCTTAAAAGAACAACTTGAAGATTTTGATGATAAGATGACTAACAATCAGGAAGTCTATGATGGATAGGTCAAAGAGAACCTTCAACTAAATGAAGAATTAAGGCAAGAAAACATGGAAATCTTATAACTAAGAAACAACAAGGAAATCTTGGAATCTGAACTGAAAGAGGCTAAGAATCACATTGATAAACTACACACCAATTCTGATTTAATAGAATCTTAGTTATATGCAAAAGGAGATACTAGCTGCATTGGATACAATGAAGCACATAATCAGATTGATAAAATGTGAGCAAGAATGAAAGCACCAAAAGGCACCCCAAATGCTAAAGAAATTAGTAATCAGACCAAGGATCATACTTAAGCACCTAAGAATGAGTGCAAGCCTATAGACCACACCGGTTATGCATGTAAAAAGCATGGACACATAGCAAGGAACTGTACAAAGGTAAGACCTTCAAATGATTACTTTTATTCATGCAATAATGGTCACTCAACTAAACAATGTAAGATGGTGACTCATGTCAATGCACCAAGGAATATAAGGCCTCCAGTCATTTTTCACTCTTGCAACAAGGCTAGATATATCTCAAAGTTCTATAGATCAAGGACACAATGTCAGGAACTCCCTAAAAAGTTAGAAGAACTAGTTTTGGATCTCGAAGGAGAAGTCTATTTTGTGAAAGCTTCAGAAGATGCGAGCTTGATTTGGTCAATAACAAAGAAGGAAAATATTGATGAGTATGTATTGGATGTATCCAAAATGGACGCACCCTCTACATCAGGATGAATGGCCCCTTAGGGTCATAAGGGGAGCTAATTTAGCTCTAGACCCCTGCATGGCTAGTATACTCACTCTCAAAGTATGCACCTTTGGACTTAAGCTTTTGGAGACTAGAGAAATCTTTGTGCAAGAGCGCTCATGTTGATTCTTTGTAGAATGAAAGATAGAAATTTCCAAGTGACAGCCTAGTTTATGTGGCAAGCATTAATGGTAGAATTTTCACTTTAAGTACATAGAAATCTTTTTGATTACTCATTTCATTCAAATTTAGAGCATTTGGAGAGCAGAAAGACCTTTAGAAGTTATTGTGAAGATTTTCATATTGATGTATCAATGATTAGCAATTCATTTGATCAGTTGCAGAAACCCTAGTTCATCACGTCGATTGAGAAGTCTTCAGATTATCTCAGAGAACATTTGGAAAGCATTAAATCAAGTAAGTGATGGCCACTCCCATAGTATTTGATGTTGAAAAAAAGAAAAGATATGTGTTTAAAAAGCATCCATTTAAGTCTACCCTAGATGACTTTGAGGGAGCATTCTCCCACACGCCTATGGGTGTTATGCATGTCGAAGACATTAGGGAATACATTTACTATAATAAGGAACTAGTAGGATTGGATAGACTAAGGGCACACATGGAAACCATGCTAAAACCAAACAAAACCTTCTTAGATAAATATGTGAAGTGGAATGATCACCCTATAGTGGAATATGCTACGACATATGAGTTCTATGAGATAGAATGGATTAAAATACTTTTGAGAAGAATTCATGATGACCTATTTCGGGTAGGTGATTTTCCAGTAAGAATCACTATTGACCTAATATATGAGATGAGAGGTCTATCTAAGTCTTGCACCATCCTTCCTATGGGAAAGGATGTTAGGAAATTTTTTGAGAAAACATGTAAGTCAAGGAGTGATAGGCGTGGGATGACAATTGAGCTTATTGAGCAAGCTAACATCAAATTGATGTCAATGATACTTGGATACATGTTTCATCACACCAGTAGGGTGAATAGTGTGTTTGAGGGCACAATTCTAGCAGCCATTAGACTTGTGAAGGAAGATGGAGAGATCAATCTTTGTGAGATCTTGCATGCATAGTTGATTGACAACATCAAGCAAATCAAGCATGATAAGACCAAGATATTCAGGTTTGGGTCTTTGATCATTTACATGTACCTTCATATTGTACACTCAAAATGTACACTTCTCTAAGTCATTACTTCCAAGGGCATCCATGAATTGGAAGCCTTGAGAAAGTGACTGAGAGCTCCCTAGGCATGGAGTGCAAGGGTGTTTAGAGAGCGCTCAGCTAGAGCTATTAAGCATATAACCTTGCTAGTAAACCATGCAATGGGAGATTCAAAGAGACAAGGGCAAGAATGCCAATATCTTCAAGAATCATAATGAAAGATGTAATGCAAACTATGCTATAATGAAGATGCAAGAATACAACTAAGCTATGAAAAATGAGAGTGTTACAAGCCTTTTCTAATAAAACTATGTGGATTAAGCTGGAACATGAAAGGAAACTAAACTAAAATGCCATGGAAACTAAGCTATAATGAAAGAATGAAGACTAGAATGCAAAAAGCTCTCCAAAGCTCCAAAGTCACCAACAAAACCTCCAGGACAACATTAGCATCAAGAGTGGATCCTTTGAAAGAGAAAAGAGCTCTCCTTTTAAAGATAAATGGACCATGGAGATTACGAGGCAAAAGATTTGATCAAGGGTGGAGTTTGAAAGTGGGAGCAATCCTTGTGCACAAATCTCCTCCAATAAGAAATAAGTGTTGAATTTTGTGCCCCGTGTGAGAAAAAAAGGCCTTTTCTTCTTTTTATAAAATAGGAATAATGCTTTATTTGTGAAACTTAGGATAAGAGGTAAGTGGGGACTTTTTATTTAATAAAAGGGGGGGGGAATTCCTTTTAATTAAATAAAGACTTGGGATAAAATGGTTAACCCATAGAATATAATCGAATAAATAATAGAATTAGGATTTGATCAAGGAAATTGATTTGAATTGAAAATATTGCAAAGCATTGATTTAGAGAATTGATAAATTGAAGAATGGGGGCCCAAAGTCTAGGCAACCATTTTAGGTTGCATACATTTTCCCCCATTTGACTAATGTGTGATCTTCATGGGAACACATGTAGACAAAGAATGAACTTCAAGAGTGAGATTGATTTGGGATGGCAAAATAACCCGGACGTGTGATCGACAAACAGGAACATATCAAGACAAATATAAGTTGATTCGAAGAAGACAAGGTCAACACCCCTATAAATAGCTAATTTTCAAGTCTCAAGAAAGGTTTGATTGATAGGTTTGATAAAGTTAAATCAAGGATTTAAGTTTGATAGGTATTGCCCTCTTGTGATCGAAATCAAAATGAGATAGAGGAGAAATAGTGAATTGATAAATTTGATCAAATCGAACTAAAGATAAGGTTCCTGATGTAAGATGAAATATATAAGGATCACATAACCAAGGTAGATCATTAAGCATGAAAGAGTATTCCCCAAGGTTGAATTAGAAGAAAAGAAGTGAGGTGAAAGTGAATAGAAGATAGAAGTTTGGAAGAGGTGCAAATAAATGAAGAGAAGAAAGAGAATTTGCCTCAAGAAAGAGGATGCCTCAAAATCAATCAATTGTTTAAGATAGAATATTTCGATTGAGATAATGAAAGAAGATAAGGAAATGAAGATCAAAACATGACCATAGTTGATTAAAAGTCCAAAAGAAAGTTGAAGGAAAACCCTCTCAACTCATAATGTAGCCTAAAAATGAAAATTAACATGAAGTCTAACAATGCAAGCTACATGAAAAGTGGTTCACTTGCAAGGTTACAAAGCCATTAGACTCTAATAATCATCATCAAACTTTATTGGTAGTGTCGCAAGATCATACAATACACACTAGTATAATTATGGGTATTTGAATATGATATGTAACAGATAGGTATGTGGGAATCCCACCTAAGCATCAAAGACATGTAGGTCAAGATGGATAATGTAGTGAGGGTCCCTAAGTTTAGTATAGCAAGATTTTTCTTGCATCGAGACACAAGAAATTTAGGATGACTATAAGCATGAACTTGTGGAAAATAGTCAAGGATAATATATTGTAGATCCTAGTGTCAAGTGGAACATGCATGAATGCTCATGATAGTTAAGATCAACAAGATATACCCACAGGAAGAAAATAAATAAAACATGTCCTCATGCCCCCAGTCTTCTAGCTAGGCATCATCGAAAACTATTAGGGAGAGAACACTTAGCAAAGAAATCATCATAGACAGGACACAAAGAAATAAATTCAAGCAAGTCTCAGCGAGTCAAGTGTTTAAGTGTGTGTGTGTAGGTCATAGAGTCAAAGTTTGAGTATCACATCTGCCAGTGAGAAATATCATATCATTCTAGACTACGGGTAGGATATCTGATAAGTGTTAAGAAATACTTGACGCTAGGGAAGTGTTTAAAAAAGACAGTCGGGGTGGTGTTGCAAAACACCATTTGCAAGGTGTCCTAAGGACTAATGCATGCAAAAGACCAAAGCTAACATAGTTATGCCCCCTAGACAAATACAAAGACCAATTCCAAACCAAGGCAACAAAGACAAGGCATGATGGAGAAAGGTTAAGTGTCAAAGACACGTTCTAAGAAACAGGGGTGCAAAGGCCTCAAGCAGCACCCGTTTCTAGGTTTTCACCACTTGGAAGATTTTTTTAGGACTTTTTATAATTTTCTTTTTATTTTTTCTACCAAGGCACCTGTTTCCAGGTTTTCACAAGGCACTTTTTCTATTTTTTGTTTGAATTTTTGAATTTTTTGAATTTTTTTTTTTTGGTATTTTGTTGGAATATATAATTTTTTTTTGGAGATACATCAAAGTACCTATTGCTAGGTTTTCACTAAGATGATCATTTTTTCAAGATATTTTCTGATTTTTAGAATTTGTAACAATATACCCTTTTTTTGAATTTTTTCAAGATCAATAAGTATGCACAAAGGATGCCCCTAGATAGAATGGGCCTCAAACTCCCAAGCAAGATCACATCATGTAGTCCCAAGGTCTAGCAAGGTGGAGAACAAGAGGGATTAGCAAGCTAGTGGAAGAGATGGAAGACACGAGAATGAAGGAGAATGAAGGGAAGAAATCCTCAAGGGAAAACTTCTCAATGTTAGAAATAGGAAATACTGAGAGGGAAGGGTGAATCGGTATTTCAAAAACTTTTACTTTTGCCCACTTATGGATATAAAAAATTACTTTAAATCATAAGAGACTAAATAGCATACATAACAGTAAATGTAAAGAAATCATAACACATGATATGTTCTCGAGGAAACCCTGGCCAAGGGAAAACTACAGTGGGGATGGTACCCACAAAGATCCACTAATCAAAAGATATCCTGTTAAGGATGTTGACCCTGTTAGGAGTCTATTACAAACATATAGAGTATCAATCCTAGTTAAGGGACTATAGGCCTTATTAGAAGCCTCAACCCTATTAGGAGTTATAGATACAAAACCTAATTACAAGATGAGCTCACTACCCAAACAAGTAATACAAATGATTACTGATTAGAATATGGTACTTCTTACAACTTTGCATCAACAACTTTCACTGCTATCACAATATACAACTATTACAACTTACATTTCAAGTATGTTCGGTACATCTTTATTTATACAAGATACAAACATAATATCTTTCTCCAGTAGGATTTCATATCTTTATCCAAGATTAAACATCTAGGATGTCATCTCTTTATAATATTAAGTCATTATTTTGACAAGCAAAATAATCCCTTAATTCATTTACTAGTTTTGCCTTCAAAACTATTATGTCGGCTGTACACTGTCATTGGTAAAACAATCATAAATTTGTCTGTACTATCCATACTCTTTTTCGCACTGAGATGGGGTATCCTTAGACACCATAGAGTCTATGTTCAACTACTCAAACTTTGATCATGCTCCCAATGAACGTCGTCAAAACAAATTGTATCGGGTGCTCTGTCAAAAACATTATTTCATACTTAGACAATTTTAGTCTACGATCTTCCATACTTACTTTCTAGCTTATGTGATCTTCATAGGGAGCATATGTTTCCATAATGACAACATCCATGTATGAACCTTAGCCAAATTTCCAACAATCTCCCCCTTTGTCATTGGTGGCAACATATGAGAAAATTGGCTAAGTGTACAAGTCAAAATCTCAAAAATTGTATCAAAATTGTGGCCATAGTATAAAATAAGTATACTATCCTTATATCTCCTCAAAATATACACATAATCTATAATACTTCATAATAATCCATAGAACTCCCCCTATGAGTATCCTTCCTTATCATATATAGATAATTTTCTAAGTATCTCTCCCCCTTTGACAACAATGACAAAATAAAGGGTGGAAAGGGATATACAAAATTGTGTCAAAACTTTTACCTTACTGTCTTATTGCAAAGCCAATAGGCTTGCAACACAATCTGCAAAATCTGACTTCCAAGCCTCAAAATCTTTCTCCCATGCCTTCTTAATTGATTCTGCTACATTGAGTAAAGTACTCAATCCGTATGCTGTAATCTGACAAGCTTGAAGGGACTCAAAATTGAACTTCTAAAATGATGTCTTAACAGTAAGACATTCTTCTAGCTTCTCTTCTATTATAGTCAACTTGATTGAGACATGCTCTCTCAAGATGTTTATCCTGATAATTTTCCTATTATTCTCATCATTCAAAGTCCTTATCTCATCACATAATTTTCTAATCTTTTTCTCAACTGCACTGATCTTTATGTTTGGGCTGGCCATTAAGTTTGTCTCTGCTACAATTTCATCTTGCTTCTCTTTTATCTTCTTCTCTTCCTCAATTATTATATTTTCAGATTTTGTACACTGAATGTACAAACACTTTCCAGTCTCAAGATATTTCCTTAAGTGCTTAATGTGTTGATGAAGGGTGCTCCCCTTAATACCACAAACACATAACAGAAATAGAGAAACAACAACAATAATATGCAAGAACAGAAAATTGGCTTCTTATTATCCCCACAAATGTGGAATTACAAACTTTCAGAATTACAATATGCAAAGCCACATGGGCATTCCTTACAATATTCTGTAGGACAAAGCCTCGAACTGTTACCCAGATCTACTACCCCAGAACTATTATGAACTGCCTAAGACAATAATACAGTCTTCCTTATATAGGCAATTTCCACCGCCTGGGAAGGTTCCAGAATTTTAGCCAATAAGGCCGACCAAACTTAGAATTATTTTATTTTACATTTTATTACATCATAGTCGGCTCAAGATAACCTTGGAAACTCGAACAGAAATTTTGAAGAAAATTATTTTCCGCCATTTCAGGTGGCCCAACTTCCGAAGACCATAAGTCATCACCAGTTGACCCGATCGGCTATTATAACCCCATTTCAGAAATGCCACGAAGCGCTCTACAGGCTTGACCCGCGCAAGCTCCCGTCACCCAAATTTTTGACCTCATCTGGGGCCTCTAAAGCCTTCAAAATTGAGTTCAAAGTTTTTGTACCCTACTGCCAATACCGAAAATCTTCAATATCTTCCAATATACACTTGATCTGGCAATGAAACTTTACTGGCAGACTTATATGACCAAAATAAACCTCCAAGAAAGAAATCAGATCATTCTTAGCACATACAAAAATTACCAAAAATAGTAACTTTCCATAAATAGCAGCTCTGCACAAAATAGCCCTTATTGAATACAAAAATAGAAATATTTTTGGGTGATGCAAGATTGCTCTTACACCCAGGATGCTCCTGCATCAGACACCCGGGGTAATTTGAGAAGTGACCCTGTCACGACTCAGGTGTGCAGAGGAAAACCAAGATGGTTAACCTCCTCCTTTGTTAGCCATGATGAATCTTCAACAGGTCATCCTTTCCATTTGACGAAATATTCTTCATATGTCCTATTCCTTGTGCTTCTGCCAACACGACTGTCCAGTATGTCTTCAATCTCCTTGATATCTGAACTGGTTGCTGGAATATTCCACTGTGCTGCTGCAACCTCATCTTCAACACCTCCTTCATGATACTCTGTCAAATCTGAAATGTTAAACAATGGTGAAATATTTAGCTCAGTAGGCAATTCGACCTCATATGCGTTTCGTGAATCATGTTTCTTCAGTATCCTACATGGTCCAAACTTCTTCATTTTCAGCTTGTTATATGTACCAACTGGAAACCACTCCTTCCGCAAATGAACCATGACTTCATCACCAACCTGAAATTCCTTATACCTCCTTTTCTCATCTGCCTTAGCCTTATACTGTGCATTCATCTTGTTAATATGCTTCCTCACCTCCTCATGGATGTTCTTCAAGTGTTTTGCAAAATCTTCAGCTTCAGCACTACTTATTTCTCCTTTAGCTATCTTCCTTAATTCAGATGAATTTCTTGGACTACTTCCATATACAATCCAGAATGGTGATTTACCAGTGCTCCTGTTGACAGAATTATTGTATGCAAATTCCGCCTGTGGTAAAATCAAATCCCATCCTGTTGGCTTATCTCCAACCAAACATCTCAGCAAATTTCCCAAACTCCTATTCACCACCTCTGTCTGTCCATCAGTCTGTGGATGATGTGATGAACTGAACTTCAAATCTATCTTCAACTTCTTCCACAATGTTCACCAGAAATATCTAACAAACTTAGTGTCCCGATCTGAAACTATGGTCTTTGGAAAACCATGAAGTCTCACTACTTCTCTGAAAAACAATTCTGCTACATGAACAGCATCATTAGTCTTTTTGCAGGGAATAAAATGTGCCATCTTTGAAAATCGGTCAACTACTACAAAAATTGAATCATGTCCCTGCTGTGTCCTCGGTAAACCAAGAACAAAGTCCATGCTGATATCCTCCCAAGGCTTCTCTGGTATAGGTAATGGCTAATAAAACCCTATATTCTGCTTCACTCCTTTCACCATCTGACATACTCTACAACTTTGTACAAACTTCTTCACATATTGCTGCAATTGTGGCCAATAATAATTCTCACCAACCAAAGCAAGGGTTTTATCATGACCAAAATGTCCAGCCAATCCTCCACTATGCTTCTCCTTGATGAGATTCTCCCTCATAGAACTTTGTGGAATGCACAACTGACTCCCTCTGAATAGCATATCATCCTGGATGATGAAATCCAACCATTTTGTCCTATCTAGAGTAACAGGTTCTATACAAGCTTTCCAAGCTTCACCAAAATTAGGATCCTTTGGATACAAATTCTTGAGTTCTTTGAACCCAACCACTTCAATCTGCATTTCTGTCAGTAATAGTTGCCTTCTACTAAGAGCATCTGCAACCCTATTAGACTTTCCACTCCTGTGTTTCAAAACAAATGTATAACTCTACAAAAACTCAACCCATTTCAAATGCCTCTGATTCAACTTTCCTTGACTATTCAAATATTGCAAAGCTTGATGATCAGTATACAAAACAAACTCCTTAGGAAGCAGATAGTGTCTCCACTTCTTTAATGCCTGAACTATAGCATAAAATTCCTGATCATAAACAGAATATTTTCTCTTGGCATCATTTAACTTCTCACTGAAATAAGAAACAGGTTTACCTTCTTGGCTCATAACAGCTCCTATTGCAGTACCACTAGCATCATAATCTACTTGAAACACCTTATTAAAATCTGGAAGTGCTAAAACAGGTTGTTCTATAACTTTTTGTTTCAACAATTGAAAACTCTTTTCTACCCCATTAGTCCACTTAAACTCTTTTCTATCCCCTCTCATTGTTTCAGTCAAGGGTCCACAAATACTGCTAAAGTTTCTGATAAACTTTCTGTAAAAGCTAGCTAGACCATGAAAAGATCTTACCTTAGTAGCACTCCTTGGAGTAAGCCATTCAAGGATAGCATGTACCTTCTCTGGGTCCATTTTTAGACCTTCTGCTGTTACTACAAATCCCAAATACACTAACTCTTTCTTCACAAAACTACACTTCTTCAAATTAATCAACAATTTCTCTTCTCTCAACTTCTCAAATACCATACGAATATGCATCATATGCTCATCCAATGTCTTACTAAAGATCAAAATATCATCTAGGTAAACAATGACAAACTTACCCAGAAATTCTTTCAGAACCTCGTTCATGAGCCGCATGAAAGTGCTCGGTGCATTGGTTAGCCCAAAAGGCATGACTAACCACTCATACAGTCCTTCCTTTGTCTTGAAGGTAGTCTTCCATTCATCTCCTTCTCTGATCTGAATCTGATGATATCCACTCTTCAGATCTATCTTTGAGAAATACACAGCTCCACTCAAACAGTCCATAATATCATCCATTCGTGGTAATGGAAACCTGTACTTGATTGTAATCTTATTTATTGCCCTAGAATCTGTACACATCCTCCACTCTCCATTCTTCTTTGGTGCTAATACCGTTGGTACTGCACAGGGACTCAGACTCTCACGGATCAATCCTTTCTGTAACAGTTCATGTACTTGTCTGTTCAACTCCTCACTTTCTGCAGGTGTCATTCTGTGTGCTGCCTTATTCGGCAAACTCACTCTTGGGATCAAGTCCATCTGATGACTGATCTTCCTGACTGGTGGTAATCCATCAGGCACGTTATCGGATACAATATCTTGAAACTCATTCAACAAATCTGCAACTTCTACAGGAACATCTTCTACTTCCTCTTTACCAGCTTTTGGAATTAAAGCAAAACATACATGCTCATGCCTCATACCATCTAGGAAATTTCTTCCATTAAAAAAATTTATCCTTGCATTACCACATACCTTTTCTTCAGTCTCCTTCAATGGTTTTAGCTTATGTCGCACTCCATCCTTTGTCAGGGAATAGGTATTCGCACGACCATCATGTACAGCACATCTGTCAAACTGCCATGGTCTACCTAACAACATATGACATGCATCCATAGAGATGATATCACATAGTACCTCATCTTGGTACCCGTCGATCTTGAACTTTACCAGGCACTGTTCACTGACCATGACCTTGTGGTCATCCTGCACCCAGGCAATCCGATATGGATGTGGGTGTTTCTGTCTCTTAAGCTTCAACTTTGTCACCATCTCTTCTGACACCAAATTGTCAGTGCTTCCACTATCAATAATCATATCACAACATTTACCTTCACACTTGCACCTGGTGCAAAACAGGCTCCTCCTTTGCTCAGGTTCATTCTCACCACTCAACAGAACTCTTCTGTTAATCAACGTTTCTCCTCTCTTAGCATCTTCTGAATTTGATGATCTGGCATCTTCATCTATATGTGCAACTCTGGCCTGGCCTTCATTTCTCCTGTTTGTTCTGCCTTGGTGCTGAGGACATTCAAATGCCATATGACCTTCTTCTCTACAGTGAAAACATGTTCCACGGAAGCCACCTCTTCCAAATCCTTGTCCTCTTCCTCTTCCTCTCTGATCTCTATTATTCTGATCCTGGAAGCAATTGGAATTATTTCCGTGCTGATTCTGACTGCTACTGACCTCATCCTTCTTTTTCGGATCTTCATTTCAGCCACCATATGACCGTCCACTAGATCGTCCACCGTGACCTCTTCCGTTTTGTCTGCTCTCGAACTTCTTGTTCAACTTTTCCTCTACTTTTAGGGAAAATTGGTATGCCTCTTTAATACTGTTCATTCGAACCATATTCAGCTCCTCCTGAATGCTTGGCCTTAACCCATTAAGGTATCCGGCAACTTTCTCCTTATCAGCTTCTGCATGGCCTGTTCTGATGAGAAGTCGATAGAACTCCTCTGTATACTCCTGAATAGATCTTCCTGCTTGCTTCAAACTCTGCATTTTCTTCAGTAGGTCAAGCTCATAATCAACAGGAATGAACCGTCGCTTCAATTTATCCACCATCCGATCCCATCTCATGATTTTCTCCTTTCCCCTTCTATTTCGCTCTAACTGAATCTCTTGCCACCATATCTTCGCATGACCTTTCAGTCTGGCCTTCACAAATTTGACCCTATCAGGATCCTCAACATCTTCATACTCAAAATATTCCTCACATTCATTGATCCAGTCGATCAATTCCTCTGGGTTAAGATTTCCAGAAAATGTAGGAACCTCAATCTTAGGTCTTTTCCCAATCTTGGAAATCACCCAAAAAAGTCTTTCTTCCTCCTGGTTCACAATTTCAACTTCTCCTTCTTGATATTCTTCTTCGGCTTCATCCTCGCTTTCGTCTCTGACATTAAGATTCATTCCTCTGCGAATCTCTTCTTGCAATGCTCTCACTTGTCTCTGTAGCTCTCTAACCTCAGGTGTCACAACACCAGGTCTTCCGCCACGTTCTCTTCATGGAGGCATTTTCGCGATGCGCGCTGAAACCCTAACCACGGTCCTGGTGCAAACTACCTCACAGTCAGCGATCTGTTTACACACTCAAGAACTCCTGCTCTGATACCACTTGATGAAAGGTGCTCCCCTTAATACCACAAACACATAACAGAAATAGAGAAACAACAACAATAATATGCAAGAATAGAAAATTGGCTTCTTATTATCTCCACAAATGTGGAATTACAAACTTTCAGAATTACAATATGCAAAGCCACATGGGCATTCCTTACAATATTCTGTAGGACAAAGCCTCGAACTATTACCCAGATCTACTACCCCAAAACTATTCTGAACTGCCTAAGATAATAATACAGCCTTCCTTATATAGGCAATTTCCACCACCTGGGAAGGTTCCAGAATTTTAGCCAATAAGGCTGACCAAACTTAGAATTATTTTATTTTACATTTTATTACATCATAGTCGGCTCAAGATAACCTTGGAAACCCGAACAGAAATTTTGAAGAAAATTATTTTCCGCCATTTCAGGTGGCCCAACTTCCGAAGACCATAAGTCATCACCAGTTGACCCGATCGGCTATTATAACCCCATTTCAAAAATGCCACGAAGCGCTCTACAGGGTTGACTCGCGCAAGCGCCCATCACCCAAATTTTCAACCTCATCCGGGGCCTCTAAAGCCTTCAAAACTGAGTTCAAAGTTTCTGTACCCTGCTGCCAATACTGAAAATCTTCAATATCTTCCAATATACACTTGATCTGGCAATGAAACTTTACTGGCAGACTTATATGACCAAAATCAACCTCCAAGAAAGAAATCAGATCATTCTGAGCACATACAAAAATTACCAAAAATAGTAACTTTCCATAAATAGCAGCTCTGCACAAAATAGCCCTTATTGAATACAAAAACAGAAATATTTTTGGGTGATGCAAGATTGCTCTTACACCCAGGATGCTCCTGCATCATGTGTCTATCAAGGCTCTCAATGTCATTTTTGATATTCTGACTTATATTCTGCAACATCTCAGCTTCATAAGCTACCTGAGCCTTAACCTTAGCAATATCAGTCAAATTAGTGAGCTCAACATCAAAAGAATTTATTACCATCTTTTCTCTTTCAAGTGGGTGTGAACCAAAGACTTTTGTAGATATAATACTTTGTAGCTTCTCAGTCAAATCTTTCAGACTTCCTTCCAAGTTCTTAACTTTCTTGTTCTTTCCAATAATTTTGTTCAAAGAAGTGATCAAGTCTAATTGATCATCGTCATCAACCTCCTTGCTCAAATCTTGAATCAATGTTCCTATTCCTTTCTCCTTTCCAGTCTTTGGAGTAAGACTGATGTCTTCTTGTGGTTCAATAGGTGTATGGGCCTCTATTTCTATTTGCTCTTCTATTCATGTAGTCTCTATTTCAATACTCTTTTCTTGCTCTCCCAAAGCCAAATTGTCAACAGTGTTATCCAAACTATTGAGTACCACATCATCTGAATCTAAAGTAACTTTTGTTCCTTCAATGTCCATAGATTCTATGCCAATGTTTATAGAAGAAGAGGGAATATCTTCAACTTCAACTACCTCTGCCTGTTCTGAACTCTGTTTCTTTGCTGGTTCTGCAACTAATTGATCTTTGCTATCTTTTCCTACTACGAGGTTTGCTAGCACTTGCACAACTGCCTGTTTAGTTTCAATCTTCACTTGTTCATAATGACCTCCCATTATTTGTATAGTTCTTCTTTTGGTTCTTAATAGGGTTTCAAGTGGCTTGAGGATCTATTTAAGGTGGTCATCATCTCTTATGTCACAAAACTATCTTATCACATTCTCTCTCATTTTAGTATCTTCTTCTTGTTCTCTCATCTTTCTTCTCACAAGTCTATTGTACAAATCTTCTCGTATCTTTCCATGAATAGTATCAAATTTCTTGTTTGTCAAAATCATATGTGTAACCATTGCATTCTCTAGATTTAATCTATCAGAGGATCCATATAAATTATAGTATTTGTTCATTTTGGTAAAGTCTCCATGCTGCAATATATCTTCATTAACTCTTTCTATCCTTGGTTTCCATGATTTCTTCTTTATTGTTACTTCATCATCTTTTATCTCTACAACTCTTCTAGGTACTGATGGAACAATTATTTTTGTCTTTTACCTGGTCCTGAAGCACTTGCCTTCATTCTTTTTCTTGGTGTTGAAGAAGAGGGTTTCTCTGTCTAACTAATTTCTTGCTCCTTCTCAGGTTCTTCAATCTTTACCTTAACTTGAATGGGTTCTGCACTTGATGCCAAAGGTGGGACTAATAGTATCTCACTTTTCCTTATTGCTTCTGCTGTCTTTCTTGCAATATCAAATTCCTGCTCACTCATACCTGATTCTTTTAGAATTTTCTTTATTGTAGTCTCCACTCTCTTCTTTGATTGTTTCTCTTCCTTAAGTGTCTTTGCTGAATCAAAGTTTTCATCATATGTTCCAAATCTGTTGATATGAGTATCCACTTTACTTTTCAACAATCTACTAACATATCCTTCTGTTTCAACTTCAGAGATTTCATAGCCAAGAGGGTCTATGAATTCATGTCTAAGTTTTACTACCTCAATGTAAGTGAGACCAGTATCAACCATAAAACATATATCTTCTTTGTATTTCTCAACTAGGGATGGGGGAATTCTTGATCTATTTACCACAATGTTCTAAAAAAATTTCAACACTAACTTTACACTGTCATTAACCTTCTCAATAAGATGATTCATGTAAACTTTATTGATTTTTTCCATAGTATTCTCACCATCATTCCAATCAATAGTGTAAGGAAATCTTAGTAAGTGGAAGAACATGTAAGTAACCAATGAGGAAAATCTAAAGTGAGTGTATTTAGCTTTCTTTATCTTTTCTAAATTCTCAAACAAGTGTATTCTCAGAATTTCACACATATCCACAGGCTTCTTCTCCACACACATCAAATAAGGAATGTGTACCATACCTACTCGCATATCATCTTCTCTAGAACTTCCATAGAATTTTGTTTTGAAAATCTTACACAAGTATTTTACATCATCTTGCTTAATCTTACTAATCACTATACCTCTTCCATTGTATATTGAACCAGTGTTATCAATCACAATCTTTCTCATGTTTTTCTCATTCAATGGAATTGTACCAACTTTTGATAATCCAGTCACATCATGAATTAGGTCTGCAGTTATGTCTATAACTCTGTCTTCTAACCAAAATTTACCATTATGTATCCTACTCAAAATGATCTTAGTACACTCCTCATCATCAAATTCATATTTCATAGGGTACTCAATGATTTCATTGTTTTCTAGATGTTCATAACCTTGTTTCACTGACATATCCTTGTTGTACAATTTTTGATATTCACCATTAAAATTAATCTCCCTTAGGGTTTCATATTTGCATCCAAGATAACTTTTAACATTCTCTAAATGAAGAACTCCGTCTAGTACGGATGATAAAGCTAAACTAGCATCTCTTTCTGAGGGTTCAATTGGATCTTTCTTAGTTCTAGGTCTGTTCTTATCCTTGATGTTGTGAATTAATGACACATCCATGATTATATCTGATTACTTGAGCTGATTCAAGATCTTAGTCAAATAAATACCTTAAATTCACAAAATTAGGGCTTTCGCTAGATCCGCACTTCAAACTTCTGCAAATCACTTCCAAACTTCTTTCTTCACTCTCCAAATCACTTCTAATCACTTGATAATCATAATAAATTTGATTTCAATCTTTTAATACTTAGCATTTACTTGATTTAACATTGCATTCAATTCTTTTGCCACTAAAATGCCAAAAAGATGATTCTGTAAACCTGTAACCATAAATCTTCTTGCGACCTTGCAAAACACAATATTTCTTTTTGTGCACTTAACCGTAGCATTAGTATAACATAAAAAATCTTCATCAGCAAAACTTAACACATTAAAAATCTAATTCTACACTAAATCTAAGTTCCTAAACTACAAAAATTTACATAATTTAAGTGCTTAAAGAAGGGTTACGTAAAGACTCGTTCTTACCATCAGATACATTACCTTCCTGATTACCTTTAGTGCTGAATATACCTTCTTGATCTATTCCTTTAACAAATTTTACTTCATCTTAATTGCTACAACAACCTTTCTCTTTGTTTCTTGCATTTTAATTCCTTCTTGCATAGTTTCTAGGGTTAGAGTTATGATGATAACCTCCATTGTTCATTCTGCAAAATCTTGTTGTGTTTCCAATCTTGTTACATATCTAAAAAATGATTCCATTGGTTCCATATCTAGGTGTTTTCTGATTGATTTGTGTCCTACAATTTCTAGCAATATGTCCAATTTTGTTGCATCTGTAACATACTATTCCATTTCCTCTTTTCATGTATTCAATTGATCTCTGATCTGCATTGTTAGTATTTCTAGGCATTCTACTATTGTAATTATTCTCAATAACTTTAGATCTTCTACATTCAATAGCTCTATGTCCAAAACCATGACAATTATAACAATATCCATTAAGAGGTTTGAATTGTTTACCTATACAATCTCTCTTCATATGACCAATAGTATTACAAGAAAAACATCTACCTTTGAATTCTCTTTGCATACCTTTGGATGGTTCATCTTGCATTGGTGGTTCTTCTTTCTTTGGTGCATCTTCTTGCTTCGGTGATTCTTCTTGCTTAGGTGCATCTTCAGATTTGTTCTCATCTAACTTCTTTTCTTAACTGCTTTCACATACATTCAGATCTGGTTTCTTGCTTTCACTTACTATCTTCAATATGTTAAATCCAAGACCAGTTTTTTCATAGAATGGTTTTCCATAAGATACTTTCTCATTAATCTTTTCATTTTTTGAATATAGCCTCTCAAGTTGTTGTTTGGATTGAGTCAATTCACCTTTCACAATCTTTTTGTATTTCTCAAGTTCATCATACTACAATTTGACTTTATCAAATTTAGATGTTACCTTGCCAAGTTTAGATTTCAAATCTTCATTCTCATTCTTTAAACTTTCATTCTCAGATCTCAGATTGTCATTTCCATTTTTCAAGCTAAGCTTTAGATTTTCCATCTTCAATTCATGTTTAAGGATCACATTTTCTTTTTCTAAATCATCATAATCTTCAAAAAGAATTTCAAATTCCTTCTCAGATTTTAGATCTTCTATCTTACCTTTCAATTTGTCAATAAGATTCTTTACGTCATCATAATTTCTTTTCAGAGTGTTTCTTTCATCAATAAGCATATCAATTTGTTCAAGAGCTTCTCAAGATTATTTTGTAACTGATCCATATCTATAGAGATCTTACTCAAGCTACTAGGCTTTCCTTGAATGTTCCTTCTCTGAGTAATTGTGCTCTAATACCAATTGTTAGAAATAGGAAATACTAAGAGGGGGGGGTGAATCAGTATTTCACAAACTTTTACTTTTGCCCACTTATGGATATAACATATTACTTCAAAGCATAAGAGACTAAATAGCATACATAACAGTAAATGTAAAGAACTCATAACACATGATATGTTCTCAAGGAAACCCTGGCCAAGGGAAAAACCTGATGGGGATGGTACCCACAAAGATCCACTAATCAAAATATATCTTGTTAAGGATGTTGACCTTGTTAGGAGTCTATTACAAACATATAGTGTATCAGTCCTGGTTAAGGGACTATAGGCCTTGTTAGAAGCCTCAACCCTGTTAGGAGTTGTAGATACAAAACCTGATTACCAGATGAGCTCATTTCCAAAACAAGTAATACAAATGATTACTAATTACAATATGGTGCTCCTTACAACTTCACATCAACAACTTTCTCCACTATCACAATATACAACTATTACAACTTACATTTCAAGTATGTTTGGTATATCTTTATTTATACAAGATACAAACATAATATCTTTCTCCAGTCAGCTTGCATATCTTTATCCAAGAGTAAACATATAGGATTTCATCTCTTTATAATATTAAGTCATTATTTTGACAAGCAAAATAATCCCATAATTCATTTACTAGTTCTGCCTTCAAAACTGCTATGTCGGCTGTACTCTGTCATCAGTAAAACAATCATAGCTTTGTCTGTACTATCCGTACTCTTTTTCAAAATGAGATGGGGTATCCTTAGACACCATAGAGTCTATGTTCAACTATGAAAACTCTGATCATGCTCCAGTGAATGTCGCCAAAACAAAGTGTATCGGGTGCTCTGTCAAAAACACTATTTCATACTTAGACAATTTTAGTTTGTGATCTTCCATGGGAACATATGTTTGCATAATGACAACATCTGTGTACATACCTTAGCCAAATTTACAATACTCAAGAGTACCCAAGCTAGGGAAAAATTGTCATGTAAAGCACATTTGGACAAGCAATGAAAGGCCAGCATAGGATGAGTCACAAAAGTGTAATGCAAAAGAAGGAAAGGATGCAGTCCAAATGAGGAGACATGTCAAGAGGCTTCAAAACATCATTTTTTACTCTTTTTTATTAGATCAAGACCAAAGGGTAAAAGGATAGAGAAAGGCTTGAATGAATGGAGGAAAATAAATATGAAGGCTAAACATGAATGGAATGAAAGCAAGATCATTATAAGATAGCTCATCGGATAGCCAAATGCTTGCGTATAGGTTAACATTGTCAAGATCAAAGAGAGAAGATGGAATGGATGAAATATGTACAAGAACTACGCATGATGCCTGATTGCCAAGTTTTCATCATGGTATTTATCCAAGGCACCACAAGGGAGTGTTTTTCACCATAGGATGAATTTATTTCTCTTTACTTTTGCTACCAAGGTGCCTGTTTCGAAGTTTCCACCAAGGCACTATTAGAAAGTAAAGTCCACCAAGATAACTGAGAGAGGGTTGGGGTGAATCAGTTATCAGATAATTATAACTTTTATCATCTTCAATAGCATTAAACCATGTAAGCAATATAATTACCAACCATGGAAAGATATTCATACACAATAACACAATGACACAAAATATGTTGACTAGGGAACCTCTTAATCAAAGAGTAAACCCTAGTGGGAATGATGCCCACAAAAGATGCACTAATATTAATATTGCTTGTGAAAGGATGGACTTTGTTAGGAGTCTTATGAAATACATTCAGCACATATGAATCCCTATTAGGAGATTTTGAATCCCTGTTAAAATATTCTAACCCCGTTAAGAGTTGTGGAAGACAAAAGGACTCACTACCCAAATAGCTTAAGAGTAAGATCACTAAATACACTATCCAAATAATCTTTGTATTACTCAACAAAATAATATGTTACCTCTTCTTTGACTATGCCAAACTGCACTCACTGTTACACCAGATCTCAATTTCAGATCTATGTACTTCGCATGTCTTCCTTCACAAATTCGCTTTCACATTTAGCTCTTTTATTCACTTTATATTCATCCACTCATATAAAACAAGGAAAAATATTCCTTCATTTGTACCACACTCAAATAATTACAAATGAGTCGACATACAATTACAAAATAAAATTTTCCACATGCTACATAAAAAATACACAAAAATGTCAGCTTCCAAATAAAATAAATCTTCACTCGTGTGCCCTCAAAGTTTGTGCTATCATCCATGTCACTATCAATGTGTCTTCAAATTCCCTTTAACTTCACAAAACTAGATTCCATCCTGATTAGGAGATATCATTTGATTTCCATAAACCGCTACTTAGGAACACTGCCTGAATACTACTTCCACCAAAATGCTCATAACTTCCATGAATAAAAGAATTACTATCTATGCTATTAACCATAGACATATAACTTATCAACTATTATATCCTCAACATCACATAGCTCCAACTACAATATCCCACGTGCGCTAATTCAAACTCTGTCTGCTTCTCTTCAAGTTTCCAAAAGATCACTATGTTGACATCAATGACAATCATAGTCATGAATGCAATAAGAGCTGCTATAGAATGGCTACCAAACATTTAGCATTCATTTCTAACAATCTCCCCCATTGGCATTGATAGAAATATAGATGGAAAAACATCCAATGTTCCAAAAATCCAATACTACTGCTCCAAGTCCTCTTCATCAATCAAATCTTGCTTCATTTTCCTATTCAGATAGTACAAATAGTTTTTTCATGTACACTTCTCCCCCATTGACATCAATGATAGAAATCTCATCGTCATGTCAACAAAAACTCCAATGTCAAAAGACACTATTCATAAAATACATTCACTAGAGTCCTCATGACTCAACTTAGATAAACATACTCCCCCATAGAGGAAGTACCAACATCCAGTCCAGAATAAAGATAAGTCTCATATACCACTAGATGGATGCAACTAACTACATCACTTCTCAAAAGTAGCCTGCAGCATAACCCCAAGAATACCTCTCATATATTCAAATGTATCCTTAGGCAAAGGCTTTGTAAATATATCTTCTATCTACTCCTTTGTACTTATGTAGTCAAGTCTGACTTCTTTCTCAGCAACTTTCTCTCTTACAACATGATACTTGATCTCTATATGCTTTGTCTTAGAATGTAATATAGGGTTCTTAGACATACTAACTATACTAGTGTTGTCACAATGTATGAAAATAGGATCAACAAACTTTATTCCAATATCCTTCAGCATTTGCTTCATCCAAATTATCTAGTTACAATTGTTTGCTGCTGCTACATATTCTACTTTTGTTGTGCTTTGAGATATAATTCTGCTTCTTTCTTAACCAAGAAACCAATCTTCCTCTATGGAAAAATGCTCCACCACTGGTGCTTTTCTTATCATCAACACTGCCTCCCCAATCAACATCTATATATGCACATAGGGTAAAATTATCAAATTTTTCATACCACAATCCATAGTCCATTGTGCCTCTTAAATATCTCAGTATCCTCTTTACTACTGCATAATGTGATTCTCTAGGTTCAGCTTGAAATCTTGCTACAATTCCAATTGAATGTGCTATATCACGTCTTGTATGTGTCAAATAATGCAATCCTCTAATCATAGATTTTTATTTCTTCTATTCCATTGCAAGAGTCTCATATGTGCTAGATAACTTATGTCTAGTTACCATAGGTGTTCCAACTAGTTTACAATTCTTCATTCCAAATCTTTTCAACAAGTCATTCAGGTACTTTGTCTGAATTACAAAGATACCATCATTGTTCTCTGTTATCTATAATCCCAAAAAGTATTTCATTTCACCAATCATACTCATTTCAAATTCAGACTTCATTTCATCAGCAAATTTGTCCCTAGCTTCATCTTCTCCTCCAAAAATAATGTCATCAACAAAAATAACTATAACCAACAAACTATTTTCAATTTCTTTTGTGTATATATTTCTATCAGTTGTTCCTTTTGTAAATCCCAACTTTAACAAATACTTGTCCAATCTTGCATACCAAGTTCTAGGTGCTTGTTTTAGTCCATATAAAGCTTTCTTCAGTTTACATACCATGTCTCCTTCTTGATTCAAAGGAAAACATTCAGGTTTCTCAATGTAGACTTCTTTTTCCAATTCTCCATTTAGAAATGTTGACTTCACATCCATCTGATATACTTTGAATGTCTTATAAGTTGCATAGGCCAAAAACATTCTTACTGCTTCAATTCTTGCAACAGGCGCAAAGGTTTCTTCATAGTCAATTCCTTCTTGCTGTGAGTATCCCTTACATACCAATCTTGCTTTGTTTCTTACTAGTTCTCCTTGTTCATTCATCTTTTTTTTGAATACGCATTTAGTTCCAATAACATTCTTGTCTCTAGGTCTAGGGACCAATTCCCATGTCTTGTTCTTTTCAATCTGATCTAGTTCCTCTTTCATAGCATTAGTCAAACTTTCATCTTCACAAGCTTCACTAGTAGTTTTAGGTTCAATTTGATAAATCAAACATAACTATTCTTGTACCTTATTCTGAGTTAGAACTCCTCTTTTGATGATTCCAATAATTTATCCAATAGGATGATATCTTAGCAAACTCTTGCTAGGTGTCACTATCTCAGATCTCACTTCAGGTGTAGGTTCTTTAATGACTTCACTATGGCTTTTATTCAACAAATCACTATCAGTCTCATAAAATAATTTAGTAAATCTAGTGTTAGGTTTAGGATGAGCTTCTTCATCTGATTCATAATCAAGCATTCTTTCCTGAATTTTGAACTTTTCATCAACTTTAACATTTACATTTTCAACAATAGTCTTAGTTCTTTTATTGTAACATCTATAGGCTTTTCTTTTCAAAGAATATCCAAGAAATATACTTTCATCACTTCTAGGATCAAACTTTCCAATATCATCATCTCTCTTTATATAACATTTGCTTCCAAAAATTCTAAAATACTTAACTGAGGGTGCATGTCCAAACCATAATTCATAGGGTGTCTTGTCTATGTCTGCTATGATTTGTACTTTGTTCATTGTATACATTGTTATGTTTACTGCTCCTCTCTAGAATATCTTCACCAAATCATTCTCAAATAACATAGCTCTTGCTACTTCAGTCACTGATCTATTCCTTCTTTCTGCAATACCATTTTGTTCAGGTGTTGTAGGGGATGAGAACTGTCTCTTAATGCCATTTTCTTCACAAAAGGTGTTTTACTCTCTAGAAGGAAATTCTCCACCTCTATCAGATCTCAAACATTTAATCTTCATTCCAGATTCATTCTGAACTTTATTCTTAACAATCTTAAACTTATCAAATGCTTCAGACTTTTCTTTAAGAAATGCAATCCACATCATTCTTGTAAAATCATCAACAAGAATCATAAACTACCTTTCTCCACAGAATCCTCTAGTCCTAGTAGGACTGCTCAAATCTGTATGAATAATTTCCAACTTTTCTGCAGATGTAAACTTCCTACAGGGAAAAGAACTTCTCTTATGTTTAGCCATCACACATTCTTTGCAAATCATGTTAGTAGGCTTCATAATTTTAGGCAAATCTCTTACTGCAAGTGTAGTACTTACTTTCACAATGTTGTCAAAGTTTATATGACAAAACCTTCTATGCCATAACCAACTATCATCAATTTTAGTAATCAAACATGTCATCTCAGTAGGATTCAACTGAAATACATTACCTCTGGTTCTAGATCCAGTTCCAATCAAATTTCCATCTTTATCCTTTATCACACAAGTTTTCTTAGTAAACCAAACTTGATATCCCTTATCAAATAACTATCCAACACTCAAAAGATTATGTTTCAATCCATCCACAAAATAAACATCATCAGTATTAGTCTTTCCATCAAGAGTAATAGATCCTATACCTTTAATCAAACAAGGTGCATTGTTTCCAACTCTAACAACTCCTTCATCATATTCATTAAATTTTATGAACTTTTTCATGTCTGTAGTTATATGATGTGAAGAACCATTGTCTATAATCCAATCAAATTTCTTTTCAACTTTAGAAACTAAGGCTTTTTCTTCCTTAACATCAGTTTCAGGATTCTCTTCTTTAATTGCTACAAATCCTACGTCATCATTATTCTCAGTATCACTTTCACTTAGAGTTCTCTCTATACTAGCTTCAAGATCTTCATCGTTAGCATAATAACATTACTTAGATCTTCTAGGTTTGAAATTTTTTCTATACTTTTTAACTCTCTTAGGACGTTTAGATCCAAAATGACCATATTCTTGACAAGTCCAACATTTAAAATTTTTCTTACCATCTGGTTCTCTCTTCAAAAGAAAGGTAATACCTTCTTCAATCTTCTATTGGAAATTTGGCTAAGGTATGTACATGGATGTTGTCATTATGGAAACATATGTTCCCTATGAAGATCACATAAGCTGGAAAGTAAGTATGGAAGATCGCAGACTAAAATTGTCTAAGTATGAAACAGTATTTTTGACAGAGCACCTGATACAGTTTGTTTTGGTGACGTTCACTGGAGCATGATCAGAGTTTGCATAGTTTAACATAGACTCTATGGTGTCAAAGGATACCCCATCTTAGTGTGAAAAAGAGTATAGATAGTACAGACAAAGTTATGATTGTTTTACCAATGACAGAGTATAGCCGACATAGCAGTTTTGAAGGTAGAACTAGTAAATGAATTAAGAGATTATTTTGCTTGTCAAAATAACGACTTAATATTATAAAGAGCCAACATCCTAGATGTTTACTCTTGGATAAAGGTGTGGAAGTCAACTGGAGAAAGGTATTATGTTTGTATCTTGTATAAAGTTGTACCGAACATACTTGAAATGTAATGTGTGATAGTTGTATATTATAATAGCGGTGAAAGTTGTTGATGCGAAGTTGTAAGCAGTAGCATATTGTAATCAGTAAACATTTGTATTACTTGTTTTGGTAGTGAGCTTGTCTAGTAATCAAGTTTTGTATCTACAACTCCTAACAGGGTTGAGGCTTCTAAGAAGGCCTATAGTTGCTTAACCTAGACTGATACACTATATGTTTGTAATAGACTCCTAATAGGGTCAACATCCTTAACAAGATACTTTTGATTAGTGGATCTTTGTGGGTACCATCCCCACTGGGGTTTTCCCTTGGCCACGGTTTCCTCAAGAACATATCATGTGTTATGAGTTCTTTACATTTACTGTTATGTATGCTATTTAGTCTCTTATGCTTTAAAGTAATTTTTTATATCCATAAGAGGGAAAAAGTAAAAGTTTGTGAAATACCGATTCACCCCCCCTCTTAGTATTTCCTATTTCTAACATCTTCTTGTCTTCTTCATTTCTAGATCTGCTACTACCAGCATAATCTCCACTCACACTAATGCTTCTTGAAAAAGTAGGGCAAACACTAAGAGCACTGAATGCTATCTCCATTCTAGGTAAGTCTCCTGATAACCTCAGGTTTATCTCTGTTGCTTCCAATCTTCCAAGAAGAGTCTTTCTTGTAAAGTTTGTAGTACAATGTATAACTTGTTCAATCATCTATGTTGTCTGCTTAAATACAGGAGTCAATGTCCTCAAAATTTTCTATATCACTTCATTCTCTATCTTTGTTCCTCCACAAGATTTTATGCTTGTAAAAATTTATGACATTCTACCAATATAGCTTCTAACAGATTCATCTTCCAACATTCTTATATCTTCAAATGCACATATGAAATTATATAACCTAACTCTTTTTGCATGTTAATCACCTTCAAAAGTAGAGTGTAAAGCTTTCCAAATTTCATGAGATTTTTTTAAACATTTTACCTAACTGTACTCATTCTCCAGAAGGCCTATCAAAAGTTATTCTTTTGCAAGTATGTTAAACATGAATAGATCTCTCTCATCACCAGTACATGTTTCAAGATTGTCCTCTTCAATGATAGTCTTATCATTCTTTGTAATCAACCAATAACATGGTCCTAAACACAGTAGTTGTGTCTTCATCTTTTCTTTCTAGCTATCAAAATTTACTCCATCAAACTTAGGTCTTTCTTTCCTAAAATTCACCATGGATCTCCTTAAGCTGTTAAGCTTATTTTTCTAGGACCTTCCGCTCTGATACAAATTGTTAGAAAGTAAAGTCCACCAAGATAACTAAGAGTGAGGGGTGAATTAGTTATCAGATAATTGTAACTTTTATCATCTTCAACAACAAGTAAAAACATCCCTTCCTTTATACTACACGCAAATAATTACAAATGAGTTGGCATACAATTACAAAATAAAAATTTCCACATGCTACATCAAAAATACACAAAACTATCGGCTTCCAAATACAATAAATCTTCACTTGTGTGACCTTAAAGTTTGCACTATCATCCATAACACTATCAATGTATCTTCAACTTCTCTTTAACTGCACAAAACCAAATTCCATCCTGATTAGGAGATATCATCTGATTTCCACAAACCACTACTCAGGAACACTGCCTAAATACTGCTTCCACCAAAATGCTTATAACTTCCATAAATAAAATAATTATTATTTGTGCTCTTAACCATAGATATATAACATATCAAAGAGTATATCCTCAACATCGCATAGCTCCAACTACAATATCCCACATGCGCTAATTCAAACTTTGTCTGCTTCTCTACAAGTCTCTAGAAGATCACTATGTTGACATCAATGACAATCATAGTCATGAATGCAACAAGAAATGCTATAGAATGGCTGCCAAACATTTAGCATTCATTCCTAATAGACACATTTTCATTTTTTTTTCTTGTTTTCTCTTTGAATTTTTCTATATATTTTTTTTTCTTTTTTGGAAGAAGGCGAGCTTTTTTAGATAATGCTCTTTGAAAGGATAAACCATGATATGCCAAGGATTCAAAATGATATGCTCAAAGATGCTAATAGGGAAAGGAAGATGGAAGAGAAAAATGGAGGCTAAGGTTTTATGTGAAGCGAGTGAGGATGGAAGATAGGAGGAATAGGAAATTGAGGAAAAAGGATAGAAGGTAGAAGGATAATGAATGGAAGGATTGTGAAAGGGTAGATGGGAAGGAAGGAAAGATCAACATCAACACACACCTTGAAGGGTGGCGAGAGGATGGAGGAAATGTGAATGAAGGAATATGGTGAATGAATAGTAGGGGTTGCGGTTTAAGCGCATGGAAAGAAAGAATGTTTTTGGAAGAAGATGAAGTGGAAGCCTTTTGAAGCTTGAATGTCAACTTCACTTGTTTCTCAACATTAGACTCTTTCAAGAGATATTTTGAAATCCATATAGCCATAGGCTTTTGATTTCTTTTTGATGATTTAGAGAGAATATCTTCAATGATGGATTTTGGAACCCATACTTGTCTTGTAGTTTTCTTCTTAGATATCTCTTTTGATTTTATATCTCCATGTCGATTAGAGGAGACATGGTGATTTTATTCTTTTGATGGATTTGTGTATTGTTTCTTTTTCTTGTATTGAACATTCAAGTTACTTCCAAAAGACATGGGACTTGTGGAAGAAGGAGGATATGACTGGTTTAGATGGGTGGGTGGATGAAAAGGATTCAAGGGAATGAATCTATGTTGATCTTGAGGAAAGATAAGAGATGGAGGGACATAAGGACCCAAGATGGATGACAAATTAGGAGAGTTAGGAGGGGAAAGTGAAGGGACATAAGTGCCCAAAATGGAATGAATCCGTGAAGCCCTTAGTATTGGTGGAGGAGGTCCAAGGATGGACGTGGAAGATATGAAAGGATAATTAATAAGTTCATCAACAACTATATGACAACCAAGGACATCAACATCTTTAGAGTGAGAATTAGGATTTGCAATAGGATCATGAATATCTTGAATAGGAGGAACTTCTTTGATAGGATTGTTTGAAGCTTGAAAAGACTTAGGAAGAGTAGAAAGTGGAAGCGAACATGGAGTAGTAGAACAAGAAGATGGAAGGCTGTGATCTTGACAAGGAGCTTTGGATATCATAAGCCTATAATTTTTCTCTTGATTTTCAATAGGCTTAACATTGGAAGTAACAACACTATTTTTAATAACCTTAATGGAAGTATCATCTTTGGAAAGTGCAAGTGTAGTGAGGTTATTTTGATTTCAATAAGCTCAATGGTGTAAGTAGTAGCTTGATCTTGCTTAGGAGAAGACTTAAGACATGGTGGAATGAATGAGAAAGGGCGTAAAGGATAAAAAGAACCATGAAATGGATAAGAGACATCATGAAAAGGATTGGATAACATGGAGGGTTCTTGATCTTGATCTTTCTTTATGTTCTTTTCTTTATTTTTAGATTCCTCTTGACATGGATCCACGTCTAAAGATAAGGAAGCATGTTGGAATTGTATGGAAGAATTTGGAAGAGATAGTGAAGGACTAGCTGAAGTAGGCATTGTAGTGTATAAAGGCATAGGCTCTTTAGGTTTAGCATTATTGAATGTATTTGTAGCCAAGTGAAGGTTAGCTTGAGTTTCTTTAAGAGGTATCCCTTGAGGATAACTATAGGGAACCACATGAAAAGTATTAGGACCTTTGTTGGATGAAGGATTTGTGAAATATTTGAAAGACTTAGAAGCTTTAGGAAATGTATGGATATTGGAGGAAGTAGGGGGTGGAAGGGAACCATCACAAGACAAAGGTTCAAAATTAACATGATCTTTCTTGAGAGTGTACTCTTTATTTTCAGCATGAGAGTTCTTAGAGTAAAGATTCTTATAGTATTTATGTTTTAGATCAGTGCGGAAAGCTTTCTCTTCCTCAAGTGAAGTAGATGTATCATCTAGGTATTGTTCACAAAAATAATCAAAATCTCTTTCAAAATTAGAGTCATATGGATCACCATCACAATCTATCCAATGTGATGACCCATTTCTAGTAAGCATGAGCACACGACAAGGAGGACTCTTAGGAATAGAGGTGTCATAAGTATCTCTATATTGTCCATCATCATAGTCATAATAGTCATCAAAGATGGGTGTGTCACTATTTGAGGGAGAGGTATCACAACGACTATCATATTGGTCATCATGGTATGTCTTGAGATGAGGAGAAAGACTCTTGGGAGAAGTAGAAGAGGAATGAGATTGTGAAGAAGAGGAAAGTGAATATCTAGTGGAGGAAGAAGACTAGGATAATTAGGAATGTGAATAATATGTAGAAGAGTCATGATAAGACTTAGAAGATGAATAATGTTTAGAAGAAGAAGGTCATGATAGGATCATGTCCATGACCCTAGCGAAGGCATCTGATTCATTCAATCTTTCTTTTATTTTTGTCTTAAGTTTATTGCCTGTGCCATATCTAGAAGGACTATTGGAGGATAAAAACTCATAGAATTGAGCAATGAGTTTGAGATCATCTATTGTTAAGAGAGGTTCCATAACAAGAAAGTTGAGATTCATGGTTCTAGAAGAGGAAGAATCAAGCATGGAAATGAAAGAAGAGATGAATAGAATAAGGTAAGACTAGATAATAAGAGGAAAAGAATCAAGAAGACGTGAAGAGTTTCCCATGGGAGTGGAGGACTAGAAAAACATGAGAAATATGGAAGAAAGAAGACCAATAGTCATTTTGTGCAGCTTGATACCATTTACATTCATTTGGGTGTTGAGAAATATGTCATAGCACCTAAGATTTGACCCGGACTGACCAAGGAATATTGGAAAGGATACGAATCAACTTTGGAATGCAGACAATAGTAAGACATCAAGATGACTCTATGCAATAGTTTGTAGGGTATTAGGATGATAAAAAATTTTCCAAATGATATTTCACACAAAGTAGTGTGATATTTTCTAGGCACTTGATGCAATAATATCCAGGTGGGTGGTGCGATATTTGTGTAGTATTGTATGATATTTGACCAGTGAAGGTGTAAAACCTAGTTTTGAAGGTAATTTGACCAAAGTTGTAGTTTGATAATTTCAATTTCTCAATTTTGAACATGATAACAGTAGAAAATAGATAGGTTTACAAATAGTAAGTGACCAAACGTGTCATAAAATAGTTGAACAAGGGCAAAGGCAACCTTGTCAAGACATGCACTTGGAATATCAAAACAAAAAAGAATCCTATGAACACTACCGTGATGGTTGATGTTTGAGAACATTTACATGGGTAGATCATAGGGAAGATAATTCAAGCACTCGCTAGCTTAGAAAGACAAAGGCTCAATACTCAAAAACTTGGCCCACACTTGATGTCCCATCACCTCACACAAAGTGGTTGCCCACAATAGATATTGGCTTTGTCATGGAAGTGACAATGACACAACCAAAGGAATATAGATGGTTAGTAAAATCTTGGGGTGATTTGGGTTAGTCCACTAGGATCGATCCTTGCACCAAGATGTTGAGTGGAAAAATCGGGTAGCTTCTATCTAAGGTTTTTAATAAGGACTTTCATTAATAATAACCCTCTTGCTCCCCAAAGGGACTCCTTACCTTGCGGCAAGTAACGGACCTTGCGGCCACAAGAGTACCTAAAGAATTCTTGCTTAGCATTTTCCTCATGGTCACAATCCCACAAGTACTCACACTAAGCGAAGACAAGTACTACATCTACCAAGGTTTTGTGTCCTTGATAGCCTTGAGTTTATAGTGGGTTGGAATAGCCAAGTATTAGCTTGTCCCCACTTGGGTCATTCCTCTTGATTGCTCAAGAGTAAGCCTGATAAAGGATTCTAAACTAAACAAGAAGTGGATCAACCTTTGAGGGTCAGGATATTTGGTTCACCACAAGGGTGAAGAGCATACTCTCCTATCTCAAAAATCTTTCCCAAACACACCATGCAATGTTCAATTAGCCCTCTTTCTTTCAAAATCTAAAGATGGGTTAGGATTTCTGGTTCACCACAAGGGTGAAGAGCATAGTTTCCTACTACAAAAAGACTCTAATGACAAGATATTAAGTGCCTAAGAAAAAAAAAAAAAGAACTAGTATATTGTCACAATTAAAAATGAAAGCCAAGACCAAGCACTTGATTGTTTTTATGCTTTGGGCAGCCCTGCAAAAAAAATATTAGTAGCCCTTGTCCATTTGAAGCTTTGACATGTGTTATTTTAGCAAATAATGCAAACAATTCAGGCACACCTACAAGAAAAAATCATTAGCACCACAAAGCTTAGTGCATCAAAATCAAATATAATCTACAAATAAAACTCTGTCCTAACACAACAAATCAAAACTAGAAAGCAGAAAATCTGAATCTTGCAAGATAAAAGAACTGAAAATAGTCACTTCCAGGCCTGGACAATAGTTTTCTATCACGAAAAGTTCACACAATACTTCACAGTATAGGAGTGTGATACTTTTTTTTTGTACGATAGTTCACACTATATCTAGGCAACAAAATTTTGTATGGTTGCGTGATAGAGTCTTGTATGGTCACGTGATACTTTTACTAGAAAAGTATCGCATGGGTATGTAAAGAACTATCGTAGGATATTGGAAGACTGTCATACAATACTCTACCATAAAAATGGAAAAATAGCTAGAACAACAAGATAACAGTGACAAAAAAATTAGTAGAAATGCAAGAAAATAAAGGCAAAATAGAATTGTTCTGCCCCATGGTGGGTGCCAAAAATGTACACTCAAAATGTGCGCTTCTCCAAGTCATTAATTCCAAGGGCATCCATGAATTGGAAGCCTTGAGAAAGTGACTTAGAGCTCCCCAGGCATGGAGTGCAAGGGTGTTTAGAGGGCTCTCAGCTAGAGCTATTAAGAATATAACCTTGCTAGTAAACCATGCGATGGGAGATTCAAAGAGACAAGGGAAAGAATGCCAATATCTTCAAAAATCAAAATGAAAGATGTAATGGAAACTATGTTAGAATGAAGATGCAAGAATGCAATTAAGCTATGAAAAATGAGATTGTTACAAGCCTTTGCTAATCAAACTATGTGGATTAAGCTAGAACATGAAAGGAAACTTAACTAAAATTCCATGGAAACTAAGCTATAATGCAAGAATGAAGAGTGGAATGCAACAAGCTCTCCAAAGATCCAAAGTCACCAAGAAAACCTGTAGCACAACATTAGCATCAAGAGTGGATCCTTTGAATGAGAAAAGAGCTCTCCTTTTAAAGATATATGGACCATGTAGATTAAGAGGCAAAAGACTTGATCAAGGGTGGAGTTTGAAAGTGGGAGAAATCCTTGTGCACAAATCTCCTCCAATGAGAAAGAAGTGTTGACTTTTATGCCCCATGTGAGACAAAAAGGCCTTTTCTTCTTTTTATAAAATAGGAATAATGCTTTATTTGTACAACTTAGGATAAGAGGTAAGTGGGGACTGATGAACTACAACTGATTTAGAACCAGAATGAAGAATATGTAACTCAAGATTATCGAGGAGATGATGATTAGATATGCAAGATGATTAAATTAGTATTATGTTGTCATTGATGTGAACTATCTTGACAGTACTTATCTTGTAAGTTACTATACCGACACATCTGAAGGAAGGTGAAAGAGATGAAGAACATAAATATCTACATGAGGAAGATGTATATTATAGATGAGGATAAGGAATACACTGAGTAACTTGTTGATTAGTCTATGACTTGATGAAATTGACTTTATTATGTTGCATTCATCTATGATGAAGAATAGAGCTGAAAGACACAAAGCAATGTTCTCGGTAAATAAAGCATATTAGTATACACCGACGAAGTGTAGTGTATACCGAGCGTAGTATTAACTGAGTTTGTGTTCACTAACACATTTCTTTATTAACTGAGAAAAATAGAAAGGAATTAAATGATCAGTTTAGTCATTAAAGTGATGAGCTATAAAGTGTATGAAATCGAGGTAACATATAATATTTGTTATAAAGATCGACATCTAACATAAATAAAAAAGGATCTAATGGAGTAGATTGAAATGTGTTATTGACACATCAGCCAAGGGAGCTTAAAGTAGCAAAATCTATGAATATGATTAGGCGGCAAAATCTGATGGAGGAAAAGAAAATGATTTACTTGTCTATGTAAGAGACATTGGTTTCATTATGAATATATGCCAAAAGAAGAAGATATTGTAGAATTATCATGTGGAGAAGTTTTCATGCATTCTGATCATATTGGTTAATAAGAATCGAGCTACAGAACATTTACTGAGCTATAGAGAGTTATTACTGATGGATAGTAAGTTGATACAGTATTGAATCTGAAGTGTTATATTGATCAGAAATATTTGAATGAGCTGAACATTGATTTGTAAACTGCAAACTGAAGTTGTATTTAAGCAGATCATCTACTGTTACATATTTAACCATTTTACATAGCCAAATATCTTAACCTAGTGGACTATGAAAGTCTTTTGATGTTTCATTTATAGAGTAAACATTGTTATCCTATCAACCCCAAAGTGACTGCTAGTTCGATGATAACTTCTGGTCTAAAATCCTCTAACAAGGTCACACCTAACAGTGTGTTTGTAAACCTTTAACAGGGTTGGGTCTTCACCGACCTCACTTCAGAAGAGTGAACAATTTTGGGTTGTTGGTCCCAGGTGGTTTTTTTATTTACAGGGTTTCCACATTAAATCTCTTGTGTTATGTGTTGATTGTGATATTTTTTTGTCATCATACTTTGCATATTACATGTTATATTTAATCGGTAATTATTACAAAGTCTAGACTGACAATTGGTAAATACACAGATAGTGAAAGTATTATATGTTTACCAACTTACAGAAGTAGTAGAATTGTTTTGGATTATACATTTTGAATTGGGACATTGGATAACTGGTTCATGCCCCTCTCAGTTATTCTAATAGGGACTTTTTATTTAATAAAAGGGGAGGGAATTCCTTTTAATTAAATAAAGACTTAGGATAAAATGGTTAACCCATAGAATATAATCAAATAAATAATATAATTAGGATTTGATCAAGGAAATTGATTTGAATTGAAAATATTGCAAAGCATTGATTCAGGGAATTGATAAATTGAAGAATGGGAGCCCAAAGTCTAGGCGACCATTTTAGGCTTGCATACACATATAGTTGGGAAAGTATCATACTCATATTTGGACAAGTCCATTCCAACCTTGCCACAGATATTTTACAAGGCATCCACTGAAAGTACTTTGAGAGATTACATAACATTGGATTTGAAGACCTCTAGGGTCAAGATGAAAATAAGGTACAGAATTTCAAAAAACATAGTTGATAAATACAAGGGTACTATTTGTTTTATGGTTGAAACATATACAACATCCATGGAGGTAGTTGTACCTAGAACAAAGTGGATTCATCCACTAGGATACGAAGTAGAGGACCAAGTTTTAGAAGCATATGCTCAAGTATTGCTTTCAGCTCCTACTCACCCTAATGAGCCAAGATGGGGAACTTATGAGGAGATGACAAGAGAGATAGATGCTAGACTAAATAGCATAGCAACTAGGAGGAAAGCATCTAAAATTACATCTGAGATACTCAGAATTCATGGAGTAACACAAGCAGACCTAGACAAAGCAAGAGAAGAAAAGATTTCTTTGGAAATTGAGAGCGCATTCATAGTGGAAGCTAAGTCTGATGATCCCAAGATGAAAAAGGTAAAGATTGAGAAGACTAATGATCCAAAGGATAAACAGTGTAAAATTGATGATATTAGTCTTATGCCCATTGTTACAGTTGATGTTGAGTCCAAAGATGCATCTCCTATGATGCGAAAGAGGAGAAAACAAACCACCACAAGTCACCCTTCAGCTAGAGCCACAAGAAGGAAATTGAAAAATATGCAGCCACCTCCAGAAGTAGGATTCATACCTAGTCTTCAAGTGTTAAGGACTAGAGTAGTAGAAGAAGGAAGACTAGATTAGATAGCCAAGTTCTATGAAAAATATCATGAAATTGATAAGTCAGAGATTCATGATATGCTGATCAAACAAATGATAAAATTCAAGAAGACGGTTCTTGAATTGAAGACAGCTATTCCAAATGAGGTATGGGAATTATGGATACATTGAAGAGACAAGCCACTGAAGACAACTTCAGAATCAAGGAACAAATACTCGATTCCAATCTTTCAGTATGTTCTATTGGAGAAAAGACACTATTATTGAATTTGGTGAAGCCGCACTTTAGGAAAAAGATGACAATACTACACATTATGAACAAAGACTATGAATTGATAACTAAGAAAACAAAGAAGGCCTTCGAGAAGGTATTCTTAGAGAAGAACATAAAACCTAAGTCAGCACCCATCACTCAAGCACCTAGCGAGAAATAAAAAGCAATAGAGACCACCAATATACCATTTACAGGTCCTCAAGATTCAACACCTATAGTGGTAAAACCTACAGAGGCAATAAAGTCTGCACCCATGACAGATACACAAAAAGATGATACAATCTTCATTGACAATGAGATATTTGAATGGTAGCCACAGACAATGACTTGGATAAGTTTGAGGAAGCTTTTGTGAGCACACAAGAAGCTAAAATGTTATGCAACAACACACCTCCCACTAATCAAGAAAAAGTATTGATTGATGATGAGAAAGAAGAAGAAAAAGAAAAAGGTAAAATAAAGTGAGAAAAAGGATGAAATTTCAATCAAGGTAAAACAATAAGTGATGGACAACACTCCCATCACTCCTTTAGCAACATTGCTATCAAGTTTGGCACCTGACACATCCAGTTTGGACTCATGGAAAGAAGAAGATCTGATAAAATTTAGCGTCCTAGCCATGGAAAAGGCTGAAGAAAAACAAGTGATGAGGAATCCCCTCTTGGTAGAATCAATAAACATTCTAAACAATTTGTTTCCAGAGGACAAGAAAGTGTCAAAAATACATTTTGTTGATGATGTGAGTACAGTCATCTCACATTTCAAAAGTAATTTCCCAAGCCTTGAAGAATCTACATCCCTAGTTGCAGAAGAAAAGTACCTAAAGAAGAGGTTGAATGATTTAATGAGAAACTTTTCACTTGACCTAAGCTCACTTAAGACTAGTCAAGCATCCTTGAAATAATTTGTAGATCAAGGAAGAAAAATCATTACAGAATGCATGGATCAGGATAAGCTTATTGATGCCCACTTCAAGAAAATTAAAGAGGCAGAAGCTATGATTGAGCAAGTCAAGAGTTCAGTGAAAGATACATCCATAGATGTAAGCATGTGTAATAATGTATACCAATGATAAATAGAAAAGATTGAGCAGGAAGAAAAAGAAATGACAAAGATTAGGGCAACGCAAACATAGCTCAGGAATGCTCTTGCACCCTCATTAGATATACTCAATTAGAACATCAAGGACATAGGTGCCACAATGGTAACATATGATCATGGTCTTAAAATTGACTTGAAGAAGATGGAGAAGTGACAGTATGCACTATGCACCCATCTACAAATAGTAAACTATTTGATCACATTTTGGAAGAAGGAGGTCCAGAACCTAAAGATAGCATATCCAGATGTTTTATCTCAGTAAGTATGTATAGATACAATTTTTGAAACACATTTTTCATTAATGTCAAAGGGGGATTTTTGTATAGAATATGGATCATAATATGTATAGGGAGATATAAGTGTATTTATAGATGACAAAAAGTTTTGTGTATTAAGGACAGTTAGCAACTAGGCCATATTCCTTTGTTGCCATCAATGATCAAGGAGGAGATTGTTTGAAAGTTGGCTATACTGATGTATATGAATTAATATAGTGTTTTTATTATGGAAACAAAGTCATATAGAAGTTTGGAGTCAGCGCACTTGATGAGAAGATCATAAATTAGCTAAGTGTTGAAGACTAAACAGTGTACAGAGTTCCAAGAGCTCAGAGTATCATCATACATGCATACGACTAATTTATGGTATGCTCCCTGGAGGTTAAGTTAGTTAGACTCCATTCATGCTTAGTCTATGAGCGCATAATTAGATATGCAAGTATGAGAAAGATACAAGCAATTGAAGTTTCACAACCAGTGTGTGCTAGTGAAGAATAGAGTAAGCAACCAACTATTAAAATTTTGAGTTGCGGCTATAATCTAATGATGTAAAGGCTATGTGCCTATTGTAATTAGGTTTCCGACATATGTATATGTTTGTTTGTAAACATGCTTGAGCCAATTCATTTGGAAGCATTGTATGTAATAGGTCTAAGGGCCGACTTAGTTGTTTATTTTGTATGCACATATAAATATGAGATGCACCCATTGTATTTAGTATGGAAGTTTACAAAGAGTTGTAATAAGTAAAGAAGAAGTATGTGAAGAGTCTATAAGATGTATTAGAACTTTGCAAGAGGTCAAAGTATCAACGCATCAAAGGAACTGATCTGACAAGAATTTTCATAGTGATAATTTATCCAACATATATAGTGTGTATCTGAGATCAGAAGGTTGTAGCATTCAACACTGAAGCAGTGAGCTCGAGGACAATTCATCCACTCCCCTAATAGGGACTATTTTAAAAGACTCTTAACAAGGTCTGACCCTTATCAAGGTCTACTATACTTAATACACTGTAAAGAAACTCCTAACAGGGTTAAGGATCTTCTAACAAGGATCACTAAACACTAGTACAAAATATTAGTGGGTGTCAATTCCCACTAGGGTTTTTACCTATTTGGGTTTCCTCATAACCATATTGGTGTTATGTGTTGATTTCATGTTTCATGTTTATGTGGATGTTCATTTTAGTACTTAAGCATTTAAGTTCAGTTTAAAGGTTAAAGTTAAAATTTGAAATACAGTGAACACTGATTCACCCCCCCTCTCAGTGTTCCCATTCCTAAAAATGATATCACATAACACCTTATCATAGTATTTTCCAATCTTCAAATTCACATAACATTGTTCACTTACCAGGAGTGTAGGCTCACCTTTAATCCATGAAATTTAATAGGGCTTTAGATGTACCAACCTTTCCAACTGCAACTTTGTGACCATCTCTTCAGATGTCAGATTCTCTGAGCTACCACTGTCAATGATTACCTTCCAAACTTTGTTAGAAACTCTACATCTGGTCTTGAACAAAATTTTCCTTACCGAATCTTCCTTCTTTCTTTCATTCCACAATGATCTCCTTACCATCAAGTTATTTTCTTTCTCAGGTTCATTCAGTGGCTCTTCTTGCACCAAAACATTTCTACTACTACCAGCCTTCTTACTAGCCCATGTACATTCAAAATATCTATGTCCTTCTTCTCCACAATTGTAACAAGTTCCTCAAAAACTTCCTCTTCTATAACCTCCTCGGTAGTTACTACCTCTACCTCTAGATGAACTTTCACCTTTCCACTCGGTCTTGCCTTTGTCTAGATTTATCTTTTCTAGTTCATATCTACCATTTTCACCATTGGATCTACCTCTTACTCTAGGGAATCTACCACCTTGACCCTCTTTGTCTTTTCTCATGTCTCTTGTTCAATTTCTCCTCGGCCTTCAAAGAAAATTGATAAGCCTCTTCAATGTTCTCCAACTTGACCATAATAATTTCCTCTTGGATGGAAACTCTCAAACCATTCAGGTATCTACTAGTTATTTCTGCATCATCTTCATCATGTCCAGATCTGATATCTAATCTATAGAATTTCCCAGTATACTCTTTTACCAATTTGTCTTTCTATCTCAAACTTTGCATTCCCCGAACTAGGTTAATCTAATAATCACAAGGTAAAAAATTTCCTTTCAATTTGTTCACCATTTTATTCCATACCTTGATTTTGTCTTTTCCTTTCCTCTTCCTATCCAATTGTAGATGTTCCCACCATAAGGATGCATGACTTTTCAACTTTGTGCTTGCAATCTTCACCTTTTTGTCTTTAGGGATGTTTTCATATTCAAAATATTTTTCCATCTCAGTGATGGAGTCCACCAATTCATCATAATCTAGGTTTCCACCAGACTCAGGAGGATTGAAATGTGGCATTAACTTCAGACTTGTCAAAGATTTCAAAAATCTTTCTTCACCTTGATCTATAACAGGTGCAGGTTCTACATTCACTTGTTCTTCTTCAACTTCATCATCACTAACATCTTCAAGATGTCTGCCTCTTCTTTGGGTTGTTTCAATAGCTTCTAAGCTAGCAACAATCTGCCTTAGCATATTTGCCAATCCTGGATCTACATCTCTCCTCCCATGAACCATCTTGACAACCCTCTACAATTGTAGGTCAAATCGTAGACTACTACACCACAACAATCAACTATGGCTTCAAGAGGAACCTACAAACCTAGATCTGTAGACCTAGAACACGATCTCACCTTGCTCTAATACCACCTAACACAAGGGCGGGGAGCAAGAGGGGCCAAACTATGGTGTACCCTAATTATCCAAGCCTGCTCAATACATGCGGAAGAAAACAAACACAATAATGAGAGAGAGAGAGAGAGAATGCAGAAACTTTCATATATTTGCATCAAATGGAACCATACATGCCAAGTTGTAAGGCCTTCCCAGTTAGGGCTAGATATTACAATGAATTATAGATTTCTCAAACATGTGAGGATCTACCAAATCTCTACTTCTATCTCCTATAAACTCCTCTCCCCAAAACTCTCCCCTAAACTCTAAACGAGCAACTACATTTATACAAGAAGCTACCAAACTGAGTCAACCTTCAAATCCATAATCAACAAAAGGAAGAATGATATTTGGGACCATGTTGAACACTTCCCAATGATGGATTCCAACATTAAATTCATGATCCAATATAAATGCACAAGTTGGCCACCATAGAAACTAAAACTAAACCCATTGGTAAGAAAGATAACCGATTAGTAGACAAGTAATGTCGAGTGCCAGTGAAACAACTGACCACACTTAGTAACCAAAAGAAACTGACCAACTACCGACCAACTCTATCAAAGTAGAAAATGATCAAAATAGACAAACTCCAAATTGTTTTTGGTGACACAAGATTGCCAAGGACCCGAGATGCTCCTGCATCACTCCCTTTGTCATCTTACTTATGACTGATTATCATCTTTGCTATACTTATCACAAATCTAGGATAATCCTAAAGTGTGACCTTTTTTGCATCAATTTGTCATATATTCCATGTTTCACTTTTGATGCAGTGCTCCTAGTTGACTAGGCAACCTCAATTAGGGGAATCACCCCTAGTTTACCTCCAAGATATTCATGAGAATCCTTAGGGAAATGTTTTTTGAATATGTTTTCTAGCTGTTCTTTTGTATTCACATATTCCATTCTTACTTCTTTATCTTGTACCAACTCTCTCAAGTAATGATACTTGATAGAAATATTCTTAGTCTTTGTGTGCATGAATAGATTCTTTGATATATTGATAGCACTTGTGTTATCAAAGAAAATAAAAATTGGCTTAGTGATTTCCTCTTTCATTCCTTTCAACAATTTCTTGATCCATACCAAATTTGAACAAGTCATTGCAACTGCTGCATACTCAACTTCTGTTGTAGATTAGGAAATACAGTTCTTTTTCTTGCTTGTCCAAGAGACTAATCTCTTTCCTAGAAGGAATCCTCCACCACTTGTAATTTTCCTGTCATCAACATTTCTAGCCCAATCTGAATCAGTGTAGACTCTTAGTTCGAATTTCTCATTCTTCTTGTAGAACAATCCATAATCCTCTATCCCTTTTAGATATCTCAGTATTCTCTTCACTACCATCATATGATTTTCCCTAGGATTGGAAGAGAATATTGCCACAATCCTAATTGCTAGGGCTATATCTTGTCTATTGTGGACAACATATTGTAGCTTTCTAATCATGGATATTTATATATATATTTTGATTCACTTCAGTAGTATCATCAGTTTTAGATAGTTTCTATCTAGTAGCCATAGGAGTACTTACTGGTCTGGAATCCTCCATACCAAAAGTTTTAAGTATCTCTTTGACATATTTAGATTGTGTGATATAGATACCTTTCTCCATCTGATAAATGTATGAACCAACAAAGAATTTTATCTCACCAAACATAGATATTTCAAACTCAGTTTGCATCTCATTTGAAAATTTTTGACATAGGACATCTTTTCCTCCAAATATGATATCATCAGCAAAAATCTTAGCTAACAAAATCCCTTTACCTTGTTCAGTTTTCATGTACATATTGGTGTTGTCATTTGTTCTTGCAAATCCAATATTTAACAAATAATTGTGCAATCTCTCATACTATCCTCTTGGATCTTGTTTCAATCCATACAACACCTTGTTCAATTTGAAAACCATATTTTTCTTTTTGGGGTCAACAAATCCTTCAGGTTGTTCAATGTATACTTCTTCTTCTAATATACCATTTAGAAATGTAGATTTGACATCCATATGATATACTTTTAAATATTTATATCCAACATATGTAAGTAAAATCCTCACTCCTTATAATATTGCTATAGGGGAAAATATTTCCCCATAGTCTATCCCTTCTTCTCCTACATAACCCTTGCATACCAATCTTGCCTTGTTTCTTGTGAATTGTCCATCTTCATTTAGCTTATTTTTTAATACCCATTTTGTTCCAATACCATTTTTATCTTTTGGTCTCGACACCAAAGTCCAAGTATCATTATTTTATATTTGATTAATCTCTTCATTCATAGCTTGAATCCAGTCATCTTTCTCTAAACCATCTTAATTTACTATTTTAGGCTCAAACTCACATAGTAAACAAGTAGGGTCTTTCAGCTTACTTCTTGTCAAGAATCTAGATTCTTTATCTCCAATCATTTTCTCAGGCTTTTGATTTTTTCTTACATACTTTTCCAATGTAGGTTCATATTTCTTTTCTTCTTTATCTTCAGGTTCATCATGCAAATTATCAGCTTCAGCTTTTGATTTCTTGCCAGCATCCTTCTGATGCTCGACAACACCCTCCAGATGCTCGGAAGCACCCTCCTGATGCTCAGCAACACCCTCTTGATGCTTGGCATCACCCTTCTGATGCTAAACATTTCTTACCAATGACTCTATGTCTGGTTTAAGTGTGTTACTTTCCTCTCCTTCTTCCATGCACACAAAAGATTTGTAATCTTCATGTTCTTATTTTCCTTCCAGTTCATTCTTTTTTGCGTATTTATCAACTCTAACATTTCCTTTTTTCACAACTTTTTTAGTATTAGAATATAAATACTTATAATCTTTTCTCTTAGTGGACTAACCTAGGAATATGCCTTCATCACTTTTTGTATCAAATTTTGTATTACTATTGTCTTTGAAAATATAGCATTTACTCCCAAAATCTCTAAAATACTTCACATTAGGTGTATAACCATGCCATAACTCATAAGGTGTACCATTTGTACCTTTCCTAATTTGTACTCAGTTTAGGATATAAATAGCTATACTTCTAGGTTCTCTTGAGTACTTTTGTGCAAAATTCTTTTCAATCATCAATGTTCTTGTGCAATAAATAATTGACTTGTTTCTTCTCTTAGCTATGCCATTCTATGGAGGTCTTCGTAGTGCAGACATCTATCTCTTGATTCCTCTATCATTGCAAAACATATTGAACTCATTTGATATAAACTCTCCACCTTAGTTAGATCTCAAACATTTCATCCTTCTGCTTATTTCTTTTTCAACTTTTTCCAAATACCACTTAAACAACATAAATGCATAATATTTCTCCTTCAAAAACATTACAATCATCATCCTAGTGTAGTCATCAACAAATAGAATAAATTAATTATCACAATAATAAATTTGTACACTCATAAGTCCACAAAGGTCAGTATGAACCAATTCCAAAATATTTTTAGAAGTATATACATCTTGCTCTTAAAACTAGACTTTGTCATTTTTCCCAGTTGACATTGTATACACATTACATTGTCAGGTTACTTCAATCTTGACAAACCTCTAACTTTATTCTTTTTACTAATATTTACTAGATTGTCAAACTTTACATCACACAACCTCTTATGCCATAACCATACATCATTAATTTGTGCAAATAAGAATGTCTCTTTAGATAGGTCTAGATAGAACAAGTTACCTATTTTTTGTTCTCCACTTCCAATTAGTTCACGAGTGGCATCAAATATTTAAGCCTTCTTGTGATGAAACTCCACTTGGTAACCAGTACTGTTCAACTATGCAACACTGAAAAAAATTATAGTTAAGACCTTCAACCCAATTAGCATTTTCATATGTGATCTTATCTGTCAGCTTAATTAATCATTTACCTCTCACAGGACATGGTGCATCATTATGAAACTTAACACTTCTACCTTTGTAGTGATCTAGTGTTTCAAATTTACTTTTGTCACCAATCATGTGATGTGAGAAACCACTATCAATAATCCATTTATCACCTTTACTCGCATAAAAAATAAGTGTAGTTTTCTTATCTTTAGAAAAATCATCTTTCATAGCAACATAAACTACTTCAACATCACATTCATTAGATTCACTAGTGTCACTATTAGTTTCCTCTTAAAAAATATAATAAGATTTCTTACCTTTGTCCTTATAGTCTTTGTGCCTTCTGTGATCTTTGTCATTGTTCTTATCCTTGTACTTTCTTTCCCTTCTCTCATCCTTGTAAGTCCTGTCAGGACATCTTGTTGCAATATGGCCAACTTTGTTACATGCAAAATAGATTATAGGAAGTTTACCTTTATATTTCCCTTTTCCTATTTTTAGTCTTTTAGCCATGAGTGCCTCAAGATCATCTAGTTCGTCATAAGAAGTGTCACTATCACTGTCATTATCATTTTTCACAAATTTTTCTTTTTTATTTCTTAGACTTATCCAAAACTATTTGTGACTTGAAAGTAGATTCAATATTTGGAACAACGTAGCTATCATAGATAGATAGCTCAAAAGAAGTAAGCTTACGAACAAGACTTTCTAGAGTTAGAACATTACCAGAGTTACATCTTGATTCTTGAATTGCATAAATGCTGATAGCATAGATAGGAAGTAGAGTTATCAATACCTTACCAATTATAGTCTCATCATCAATGATCCCATTAGCTCTTCTAATAGCATTCACTATCTCCTTAATTCTACCACACTACTGAGCAATATTTTCAGCTTCTTGCATTTTCATCTCATCAAACTTACCTCTCAAACTTTCAACTTTTTCTCTTAGTACATTTGTATCACAACCATAGATAGTTGCAAGAGCATCTCACATTTTCTTTGCAGTAGTGTAATCTTTGATATCTTCAAATTCAGGATAGCTTAAAGCCGATGCAATCTCCAACATTGCTTAATTGTGTTCATTTTTTTCTTTCATCTCCTCAGCAGTCAAAGCTGCAGCAGGTATAACATAGTAATGTTCCACATGGTACTTCATTGAATCACCAATACCAGCTAGATGCAATTTCATCAGAATTTTCCATGTAGTAAAGTTCTCTTTGTTCAACTTCAGTACCTCCTTTTTATACATCTTGATCATTAGCTTAAGTACCTTTAAAATTTTCTTTGTAAGAAACAACAACTATGATACCAATTGTTAGAATTATTTAGAACAACAAAGAGAGGGGGTGAATAAGTTTTTCTCAAGTCCAAATGTAACAATTGAACTTACTAGCACTTCAATAATCATAGATATAATCACCAACACAAATTGGTCTCCAAAGTATATATCAGAAACATATAACATGCAGTTCACTATCCAAAAGTAATTAACTCGTAGAATATAACAAAATTCACATCAAAACATTCACACAAGTATAACACCAGGATTTATAGTGGAAACCCAACTTGGGAAAAGCTACTTTGTAACATGTTACTAATATTTCACTCTTCTGAAGTGAGTTCTGTGAAAAGAAAACCCTGCTAAATGTTTATAAACACACTACTAGGTGTGACCCTTTTGAAGGATTTAAACACTCTGTCAAAAGTGACCTGGTTAAAGGATTTAAGTACATTTCATTAGAATGCCGCCTTGATTAAAGGATTTATAGAATGAATGATAGATCAACTTTGATTAAAGGATTTAGACTGATATAGTGGTTAGAAAGTAACAACAATTTTTGATCTAAAAACCATACAACTCACTTTGTAAATAATTGATCTACTTCAAACATATATGCGGATTTACTAACTGAGCTTCATTTCCATCTCCATCACTGATCTTCTCAGAATTCATTTCAAGCAATCACAGCTCTATTCAACTCCTTCACTATTTCACCTTCAACCTTCTGCTTAGACTTATGAGCCAATAACATCAACAATTTCAACCCATGTTGTAACCTCACACTTAAGTTTTCCTTTATACCTCTTCAATTAGGTAGATCCATCTTTTTCCGCTAAATCTCCTATGTAGAACTTAGGTTTAGGTCAGATCTGTGGAATCCTTCCAACATTTATGTTCTTAATTCTTCCTTCTAGATACATCTTCAAACTTCTCTTTGAGTCCATTTAATAGAATGATTTACCATGCATTAAATTCTGCATACAATCAATTAATAAAGTCAATACAATTTATACATCCCAAGAATTCAACCCTGTCAACTAGGAATCTCAATTCTTTCTCCAAATGTAAATTAATGACACTCAGTCAATATTGTGTTCTTCTCCTCAGCCATCTCTACATATCTCAGCCATCTCTACAATTGTCTTCCTTGGAAAATAATATCACTCGACAATTTCCTCTCACTTGGCATAAACTGATGTTCGGTCAACACTAAATTTACTCGACATACATTGGAACTCAGTCGACACTAACATCACTCGGCTTAAACTATATTTCTACAATTTTGCTCGATTAATCCTACTTCTTTAGTCTTTCTTCTTACTTAGATAAATAATACATTATGTTATCAATGTGCCAACTGATCAAGTACCCATTGAAGTATCAAATAACTTAACCTTTCCTTAGTTTCTCTTGTTATCTCTTTTCCCTAATTCTCTTCATCAATCAATAGATATGGTACTCTCCTAGATAGAAACTATCTCACTAGTTAAGGTTTGACATCAATGACAATACAAAAATTGTTCCAATTGCATTTTCCAACATAAAATGTCTAAATAAATCTAATCAAAATACAATTAACAACATATTAATAAAATAAGGCTCACTACCTCGTATATATACACTATTTATGTCTAGGTTATTACCTGGGCTGACGTAGATAAGCATTTGCATATAAGTTTGACATAGCTAACTAAATGGAAATCTAATAATGATAATATGATTTAATTAGGGGTGGCAATAGCCATGATTGAATTATTCATCAATTTGTGTCTACTCAAGAATTAAACATATAAAAAAATCAACATTCTTAAAATCATAAAGGCGTAATTATTAGAAGTTGTATCATAGTTTCAGAATTATCTCAAATGAGATGAATTTTTAATATATATATTTTTTAATCAAATTTAATACTTAGGTTTAGATTAAGAAATTTATCAATTGATCTGACATTTACGGTAACTCTTAAGATGTACAAAACAATGAACTTATAACATGATGTATGTCAGGCTACAAGGAAATGTCTCCAATACCTTAGATATCATATGTTAAGTTATCTCGAAGAGACTCGAAGAGGGATTTTGCAATTATAGTGTACCATAAAGAGTAATCACTCATTCAATCCAATCACAAGCATGGTGGCCCAACTGAGTCCACATACCTAATAGAGTTTAGTTATGAATTATATTCTTAAGTGTCGACATAAAAGATGTAGTCCTCTTTTAGAGGTTCTTCCTCATTAACAACAATGCCATGTTTTTCCTAATTATTCTAATACTCAAAGAGCCTATTTATTCTTGTCATATGACTTATATTGAATTCCCTTATGGCCAAAGAGTTGTACACAAATTTTTTACATCTTATCTAGTCTTTTTGAAAATTAGACCTATCCTTTTAGATCTAAATAAATTACGTAATTTTGGAAGCGAACAAATTTTGTTTAGAGGATTATTTCCTTTTCAAATAGTGTTTAATGCATTATTATTTTGAATATGATCCTATTTAGAAACTCTTGTATTTGATTTAGATTTACCAGCTTCTCAAAATTGGGAGACTGTTTTATTACATTTCAATATTCTCTCATGTACTTTTTAGTTGGAGGGTATTTATAATATAATAATAGGCACCAAGATAACATCTTAATTATTTATCCCATTTCTTGTACCTAAGATCTCAACTTAGCACACCTTTTAAGAAAGGATCCAACCAATCTCCATCGATTATTGTAAGGCTATGTGTTTGACTCCACAAATTTAGGATCTAGTTTTGACTCACCTTATGTATATTTGTAATATTGTCTCATGAGTGTCTTGCTATAGACATGTCACATATGAGAGGTTGGACTTCATTAGGTCAGTGAAAATAATTACTAGTCTGGCTTTCATATTGGTTGATCTCTAAGAATTTTCCTAATGCAAAGAATATAATGGCAAGATCGAGAAGCTCAAGAGATAACACAATTAAGTGAGACAAAATGATCAAATGGTAATGAATAAATACAGAGTAGGAGTGCCTAAATATATAGGCAATGTGATAAGACTACATGATAAGGATATGATAAGCTATCAATCACAGTAGGTGAAATCACAGGTCCACCAAAGGTGGATCATCCTTCATTGTACAACAAGGTATGTGCAATAATGAGAGGTTGGTAATGTGATAACAACACTAAAGGTGGATCACATACACAAAGAGGTATGAGATGAAAACTATCACCATCTTAAGTAGAATTTCTCCTAACCATGTGCTAAAATGAAATGCAAACTCCTAGGTATCTCAATGACAATTAATATGCAAATGAATTATCCTAAGTAAACTTAAGTAAAGTCTAATTAGTAAATACTTAATTCCACCAACATGATCAAATTTCTCTTATACATGAACATACTTTTAAGGTCATATAGTGCTACCGCTAACCACATGCCAAACTTCCTCAAACTTGAGGTTGAGCTTTTGGTATGATCTTCAATGCCATATAATTATTTTTACATAAAAATTAGGAATATATATATATATATATATATATATATATATATATATATATATATATATATATATATATATATATATATAGTTTAAAGTCATTCATATCACTAATGGATTGCACAGATCGTCATATTTCAGCAATACTATTAGAATCTTCATAAAGATAAAGAGACTTGAGAGATATACAAATTGTTTAGAAAATATCATCTTATAATAATTCATTTTGAAGTAAAAGAAAGAGAAAGAGTAGCTAAAACACATTTGTATTTTTTGTAATTTATGTGGGATTGTTCTCAACATGAGCTTTTACATGAGTCACATGCAGTAGAAAAGACCATGACACGTAGATTTTATGGTGTCTACGTAAGAGTATGATCTAGAAACAAGCTAAATAAATAATAAGTTTTTGGAAAAATATTCCCAAGAATCTTGAAGTTACAAATTTCTCAAAGTTTGATGACGTAGGCCTTGTCGTAGAATATCACCAGACTAAACTCTATTAGCTACGATTATCTTACTAACCTTGCACTCACAAGTTTTGCATTGACATAAATATTGGGAATTAATATTTACTTCCATGAAATTGAGCAACACAAATTTTGCAATCGATTCCCATGAACACATAGTCAGCTGAGTTGGTCTTTGATTGATTTTTCACCAATGGAAGATCAAATGGAGGTGACTCAGGCTTAAGTTTTTCTCCAATTATAGCTCAATAACTATAAAAAAATTGAACTTCTTCATGAAGAATAAAGTTGAATGCAGATCTCTTGTAGAGTAATTTGTGAGGAGAAATCAGTACTCATTTATTAACTCCTAAACTTCTTTTGTAAAGAGTCACATGGACATTTTTTAGGTTGACCATCCATATTATTAATGGACGTGGCTATCTTCCAGACAAAATGTATCATTGATCAGATTTGAAAAATCTAAAAACACAACAGATTTTTACGAAATTTTCAGGATCTGTTCTTCATGATCTGCATATTCTAAATCGAAAACAACAAAAAATTCCGAAAACAAATGACAGTGTTTTCGTAAATCTAGAAAAAAAAATTAAAAAATCCTGTAATACATTTTTGTCGGGAGGATAGCAAACGTGATTATTAATGACATCATGAATTCTTGGAAATAGAGAAGGATTCATGAAGAGCATCGTGGAAACTGGAACATCTAGACAAAATTTTGATGCTCCCATTCCCGTTCATGGCGTTCTCTTTACAAACCCATATGGGCTCTATATTATTGCCTTCATAACTCAGAGATGAGTAAAACTTCAATGGATATATCTTTGCAAATCTCTACAAATAATCCCTGGAACGTTTATTGGTTGTTAAATATTTAATTAACTGAAGCGCTTCACCACTGTACCGTTCTAATCTTTTGGTATTATGTTATCCAAACATGGCTGTAACAATTCTAAGGTAAGAGAAACCCGATCAGAAATTCTGTCAAGGTCTACATGCACATTGTTATGCTTAGCTCATGGTCCTCAAAACTATGCATAAGCTTCAAAACCCAAATTGAAATGCTTGTCTTTGAAAAAGATAGATCAACCTAGTGTTTAGTAAATTATCATTGCATTGTACAGTCTCCCTCCTTGACATTTCTCATACCTTTTCCCACTTTGATAGTTAACTGCAGAAAATAACACCACTACAATATCATGCATGATTGTTGAACTAGTTAAAAATACAAGAATAAGTAAGAGATATTTTTTACATTAAGATAAATTATGATATTACTAATTATCATGGTTGAATTGTGTCATTTTTTAATCAAATTGATTGGCTCATGTTTCATGAGTAGCTATTCACAAGAATCTATATTCCATGAAAATAAATGGATACCATTTTTTTTTCTATAGAATATACTTTTATTTCACCTTCCTTATCAATCAAGATCTAACAATTGATCTCATAACATTCATAGATATTAATTGTAAAATGCTTTTAAATAATATGCATAGAAATGAATGCTTCACTTTGTATTATGATGCGTCTTTTTATGCATGAAATAGAAGGTAAACAATACATTCACGAGTTTAACTAATTATTAACAAAGTAATTAAATGTGATAAATATACTACTAAATATAAATACTTTAAAAAGGACTAACACGAAAATAAATAATCTATAGATGGAAGTCATGAAACATCCAACATTTTTAAAATTTTAAAATAACTATAAAATTTTAAATAATAATTAACTAATTATTTTAGAATCTATAAGAGAATAAAAGGGAATAAATGTCATAGAACCTTGATTTTTCTGATTATATAAATCGGGGAGGGGCCCAGGCCAAACAAAACAAAAATAACATGAAGATTTTAGACACCTTGAAAGGAATTTACAAGAAGTGAGTTTAACTAGTATAACCACAAAACAAAATACAAAAAAGAACAACCAAAAGAAACAACCAAATTCTAGAATCAATAAATATAGGGAATTCAAAAAATAGGTGATTGATCCCCTTCTAATCCTCATGGAGCTCCTTAAGAGTATCTAGAAAGGAATTATTTTTGGGCTAACATAGAACTGCATCAGTAGAACGGCCCTATTTTACCAATCAAACATCAACTTGTAGATTTTCTTTTCTTTTCATTCATTTACTCTTCCTATATTCCAGTTTCTCCATAATAGTATTCAAGGAAGAAGTCATTTTTTCCATCATTTTCTTACTAAAACTAGCCACATCCACCATCTTTTTGTTTACATAGTTTTAGTTAGCTTCAAAATTTTCCAAGGCCTCAAGCATCTCTTGTTTTACTTCATTTGAGGGGACGAGAGCCTTAACCTCACAAATTTGTTCTTCTATGATTATCCAATTATCCAATTTCTATGTTGGCTCATTAGAAAAATCCCAAACACTATCATATGCACTCGTATAGGACCAATCCATTGCTTTGTCTTCAACCTGTGTAACAACTTCAAGCCTATTAATCTTATTTTTGGCTCTGTGAAGTTGACCAATTATCTAGATGATTACAACATTCTAGTAGCTATATATGATGCATAACTTGTCAACTTTATTCACAATTCAAGGATACCTTAGAAGCTCATTAATAAGGGGGCTTATGAGAGTAGGTAGCAGAAACATTTTAAAGGATCTCATGGTAAACTTGATAAGTTTTAGGAATAGAAATAGTAGAAGGTGGATTGTAAGCCTTACTTGAAATTTTAACAAGGGTATTTTCTTTGGTCCACTCCAACCTAGTTGAAGAGGAGGAATAAGAATCCTTGCAAACAAACTACTATTTTTTCCAATTCTTTATCATAAAAAAAAAACCTTTAAGATTATATTTCCCTAGGGGATTAATCCTAGTTGATCTAAGAGGAGGAGAAATTGTAATAGATGGGGAATCCTTAGTACTATCCATAGGGTTTCTTAACTCCACAATTAGATGTATATTTTTAGCGCCTAATTTTGGATCAAAGTTAGATGAAAACTATATAAATGAAGGGTTAAACCTTGATTAGTTAAGGGGATGGTGGTACAATACTAAAGAGGAATACCCCAAGATGTGATGCCAACCTCACAGGTAAACACAGACATGGAAGAAATAACATGAGAGAGAGAGAGAGAGAGAGAGAGAGAGAGAGAGAGAGAGAGAGAGAGAGAGAGAGAGAGAGAGAGATCTTTTATTTATCAAAATAGATGCATCATACGAATGAATTCAATCTGAAATCTCAGTGCTTCGTGAATAGCCAAACCATCATCCTCTAAGATTTTTCTTACATAATTACAATAATTTAAGTACATATACCAAACTTCACAACAAGCATCGACCAAGAATTACATCTCCAATGAAATATTTGTAAATAAATAAGGGTCAGTCCCAAACAAACCGAACAACCTCCAAAGAAAACATAAGAAGGTACAACCATAGATATAGGTCTAGACAAGATCATTCAATCATGCACCAAGATTGCACATTCCAATAATTACCGAGAAATGAACTCAACTAAAATCATCAAGGTCAGCTCAGGAAGAAAAGAACATGCTACCCAAAGAAACCAAAAGAGTCCAAAAATAAAGGTCCATGATCCAAACATGGTGCAATCACCAAAAATGATTTCAAGATAGGACTTCAATGAGAAACATGGACCACAATACAAGAAAAAAAAAACACACAAGTACTAAACAAGATCACCAGGACCATGAAATGAGGAAAATAATATGAGCCACAGAGAAGATAATTCAAACAGAAATGAACCAAAAGAGAGGTGATTTGAGACATCGAAACTAAAGATAGTTCAAAACATGATTCCAAGACCATAACCAGAATCTCCTTAAGATGAGCAATCAATGAACCAAACTATCAACCAAGAATAGGGACAGAAAGAAACAAACTATTTTTGGTTTATGCAAGATTGCAAAGAACACAAGATGCTCCTGCATCTGACACCTAGGGTTAAGAAAATTTATTCTCCCTAATTAGGAATGTTGTGAAACATGAGTTGAATCAAAATGACCCAACTCAGATTGACAAATCTATGAAGAATCCTCAACTGGTATGTCCTTCCACTTTGCCAAATATTTAGATGTAATCTTTTCCTCTCCTACTTCTTCCAATCCTTGTGTCTAAAATCTTGTCAATCTCTTATGTCTTCTTCTTAGGATATTCTTGCTGAAAAAATGTTTCTTCATATGATTCATAGTACTCATATAAATCTAAAAGGTTTAAGATAGGAAATATATCCATATCAACTTTTAACTCAACTTCAAATGCATTACCACTCTTAAATTTCTTGAGAATTTTACAAGGTCCAAAATTTTTCATTCTAAACTTACTTTATGTTCTAACAAGAAATCTTCCTTTCTTAAAATGAACCATTACTTAATCAACAACTTGAAAATTTTTGTGTCTCCTAGACCTGTCAATTGTATGCTTGTATTTTTTATTGTTGTTCTCCAAATTATTTTCCATTTCATCATGTAAAGTCTTCATGAAATCTACATATTCTTCCCCTTCAACACTTCTTTTCTCTTTTGTACCAAGTGTCTTTAAATCTAATATACCTTTAGGATGCATGCCTATAACAATTTGAAAAGGTGTTTTAACTATGCTCCTATTCATTGAATTATTGTATGCAAACTCTTCTTGTGCCAATTTACCAAATCCCAATTTAAAGGTTTATCTCCAACTAAACATCTCAGCAAGTTTCTGAGGCTTCTATTCACAAACACTATTTGTCCATCTTTCTGTCGGTGAAAGGTAGAAATAAACTTCAAATCTATAACCAAGTTCTTCAAAAGTGTTCTCTAAAAGTATCGAACAAATTTACTATCTTGGTCAGAGATAATACTCTTAGGTAACCCATGGAATCTCACAATTTCCATAAAGAAAAGGTCTTTTATATGAACCTCATCTGGTGTCTTCTTACAAGGAATAAAATGTGACACTTCTGAAAATCTATCGACCACAATAAATATGGAGTCATTACCTCTCTAAGTCTTAAATAATCCAAGAACAAAATCCATGCTCATGTCTTCTCAAGGTCTATTAGGAACATGTAATGGTGTATATAATTCATTATTATGACTTACTCATTTTGCAACTTGACGAATTCTATAGCTCCTTATGATTTTATGAACATCCTTATGCAACTGAGGCCAAAAGTATTTCTCCTTAATAAAAATTAATGTCTTATCAATACCAATGTGTCCTGCTAATCCACCGCTATGTTTCTCCTTTAACAAATTATCTTGAGCATTGGATCTCTAGGTATACACAACTGAATTCCTTTGAACAACATACCTTCCTGAATGAAGTAATCATCCCACTTTCTTTGTTGGTCATTGATAGGTGTCTTACATACTCTCCAAGCCTCTAAAAATTCAAGGTAAGTTTCATTCAAATTCTTCAAATCATCAAAGCCAATATCTTCAACTCTCATCTTAGTCAACAATTATCTTCTTCTTCTTAAAGCATCTACAACTCTATTTGACAATCCACTTCTATGTTTCAACACAAATGTAATTTTTTTTAAATACCCAACCCACTTCATATGTCTCTAGCTCAATTTACTTTGACTTTCCAAATATTACAATTATTTATGATTGGTATACAACACAAATTATTTAGGCAAAAAATAGTGTATCCACTTCTTCGAATCTTGCACAATAGCATAGAATTATTGATGATATACTTAATATTATATCCCAACATTATTCAAATTTTTACTAAAGAAATAAATTGGTCTACCTTCTTGACTTAATATGACTTCTATTGCACTACCTCTTGCATCACAATCAACTTGAAATACCTTTGAGAAATTAGGTAAATCTAGAACAGGTAATTCTTCTACCTTTTTCTTTAATATCTCAAAACTCTTTTAGCTCTAATTATCCACTTGAAATTCCTTTTGTCTCCTCTCATTGTCTCAATCCTCATATTACAAATAGAACTTAAATTTCTGATGAAATTTTGGTAAAAACTCGCCAAACAATGAAAATATCTTACCTCTCCAACAACCTTAGGTGTAGTCCATTCCAAAATTGCTTCAACCTTCTCTGGATCCATCTTCAAACCATTAGCTAAAATCCCAAATTCCAAATATTATATCTCTTCTTTCATAAAAGAATATTTATTCAAGATAATCAATAAATTTTCGTCTTTCAACCTTTGTAATACTTGTCTTAGATGTAACAAATGATCTTCCCTAGTCTTAGAGAATATCAGAATGTCATCCAAGTATACAATCACAAATTTACCCAATTATTTCTTCAAAACTTCATTCATCAACCTCATAAAATTACTAGGTGCATTAGTTAAACCAAAAGGCATAACCAACCACTCATGTACAAACCTTCTTTTGTCTTAAAAGCAGTCTTCCATTCATCTCTTTCTCTGATTCTATTCTTGTGATAACCACTATTTTAATCAATCTTGGTAAAGTATTTCGCTCCACTCAAACAATCTATAATGTCATCCATCCTAGGCAATGAAAGTCAGTATTTCAATGTAATCTTATTTATAACTCTAGAATTGGTACATATTCTCCATTTACCATTTTTCTTAGGTGCCAACACACAAGGAATTGTACATGGACTCAAGATTTCTCTGATCAAACCTTTTTGAAACAACTCTTGAACTTGTCTATTCAACTCCTCATTCTCCATAGGCATCCACTGGTGTGGTGCTTTGTTAGGAAAACTATCTCTAGGGATTGAATCAGTACAATGACTTATACCTCTTACTAGTGGTAAACCATCTGGTACATTATAAAAAATAATCTCTTGATACTCTGTCAATAACTTCTTGATTTTAAAAGGTATTTCATTCTCTAACTTTTGAATAGGGTTATTAGGAACCAAAGCATAAAAAATATCACTTGTTTTCAAATCTGTTATGAACTTTCTTCCTTTAATCAAACAAACTCTAAAAGAAGTATCATTTTCACCTTTATATGCTTCAATCAAAGGTAACAAAATTTGCTTCATTCCATTAGCCACAATAGTGTATCTATTCAACCTTCTATCATGTAAATCTTGTCTATCACACTTCTATGGTCTATCCAACAAGATGTGACAATAATCCATAGGCATAATATCACAAAGAACTTCATCATAGTAATTTCCAATTTTAAGTTTCACAAGACATTGCTCACTTACAAAAAGTTTGCACTCATCCTTGATCCATGAGATCTAAAAGGGTTTAGGGTGCTTCTTCCTTTGCAATTACAACTTCGCAACCAACTCCTTTGATGCCAGATTCTCTGAACTTCTGCTATCAATGATTACTTTGGAACACTTCTTTGCTACCTTACATCTCGTATTGACTAATTCTTTCCTCACAAGGTCTTCATAAGTACTATTATTCCATAACCCTCTTCTAACCATCAAATTTTCTCCATCCTCGGGTTTATTTTTTGAATCAGGTGAATCTTCTTTCACAAGTGCATTTATGCTACTACTACCAATCTTCTTGATTGAATTAGTGCACTCAAATTGTTTGTTTTCTTCTTTGCCACACTTGAAGAAAGTTCCATTGAACCAAATCTTTTGTTCCCTTCTATGATCATTAGCTCTAGGGTAACTGACTCTTGAATAACTTCCTCTACATCTACAGGTAGTTTGTCTCTTCCATTATTATTTTCCTTTATCCTCATTTTTATTATCCTAATATAATCTACTACTTTCTCCATAGGAGCTACCTCTTCAACTAGGAAATATTCCATCTCTACCTCTCTTCATTTTTTCATGCCCCTTTTTCAATTTCCCTTCTACCTTCAATGCAAATTGATAGGCTTCTTCAATGGTTCTCATCTTGACCAAGCTGATTTCATCTTGGATAGAGGTCTATAAACCATTCATGTATCTAGAAACCCTTTTAGTCTCATCATCCACATGTCTAGATCTTATATCTAACCTATAAAATTCTTTAGTATATTCCTTCATAGAACAATATTTTTGTATTCTCCTTAATAGGATAATCTGATAATCACTGGGTAGAAATTTACCCTTTAACTTGTTAATCATATGTTCTCATAGCTTGATTTTATCTTTACCTCTTCTTTTCTGATGATTCTACAACTATTCCCACCACAAGGATGCAAGTCCTTTCAACTTAGCTCTTGTAATTTTCACCTTCTTATCTGTTGGAATGTTTTCATAATAGAAATACTTTTCCATCTTAGAGATCCAGTCCATCAACTCATCTTAATCTAATTTTTCACTATACTTGGGAGGATTGAAGTGAGGTTTGCAATTAATGCTTGTCAAAGATCTCAGGGGTCTTTCTTCACCTTGTTCTAGAATAGGTGTTGGTGTGGCGTTTCCTTCTTCTTGCACTTCCTCAGCCTCATCTTCACTATCATCATCAATAGGTCTTTCACTTCTTTAGGTTTTCTCAACAGCTTCAAGTCTTGTAGAAATTTTACTCAAAATATCATACACAACATGATATGCATCTCTCCTTCCATGAAACATCTTCACAACCCTCGGCAATTCTATGCCTTACTGTGACCTACCACCCTATAGGAAAATCAACTACGTCTTGCAAAAGAAACCTACTCTGATACCACCTAGTGCAGTACCAAAGAGGAGTACCCCAAGATGGGATGTCCAACCTCATAGCTAAACACAAACACACAAAAAAATCAACAACTCATAATAGAGAGAGAGAAATCCAGATCATTTATTTATCCAAATAGACACATCATACAAGTTGGGCTATAAGGACTTCCTAGTTTAGGCCACATACAAATGAATTCAATCTAAAAGCTCACTGCTTCATGATCAGCCAAACCACCATACTCTAAGATTTTTCTTACATCATTACAATAATTTGAGTACATATACCCAACCGCACAACAAGGATCTTCCGAGGGTTACATCACCAATGAAATATTTGTAAATAAATAAGGGTGGGCTCCAAAAAAACTAGACAAACACTAAAGAGAACATAAGAAGGTGTGACCACAGATATAGGTCCACATAGGATTTTGTAATCACATACCAAGATCGCACACACCAACAATCAACAAGCAATGACCAGAACTAAAATCATCAAGGTTGGCTCATGCCAAAAAGAACATGCTATTTGAAGCAACCAAAAGAGTCCAAACATGAAGGTCCATTATCCAATCATGGTGCCTTCACTAGAAATGATTTCAAGATAGGTCTTCACTGAGCAACAACGAATGCAACACAAGAAATACATAAACATAAGACCATTGAATAGAATCACCACAAAAATAAAACCATGAATAGAACATGAACCACAAAGAAGATAAATTAAACATGTATGCACCCTAAAATGGTCACCTAGACTTTGGGCCCCCATTCAGCAATTTATCAAATCCCTGAATCAATATTTTCAAAAATCAGAGATAAAGCACCAATTCAAGTTGAATTTCCAGATGAGCACATAATATACATGACTGCAAGAACATGGAAGATGTTCTTTGATGGTAGTCATCTACTTTATATGAAGCCTAGGCATGGAGTCACAAGATTGTTTGAATATTGCCCTCGGCTAGAGTTATTGAAGCATGCAACCTTGCTAGTAAACCGTACAATGGGAGATTTAATGGAAATAAGGGCAAGAATGCCAATATCCTCAAGAATCAATATGAGAATGCAATGCAATGCAAGCTATACTAAGAGTGAAGATGCAAGCTAAGCTATGGAAATGAAAATGAAAGTATCACAAACCCTTGCTAATTAAGCTATGTGAGCTAATCTAAAGCATAAAGGAAACTAAGATAGATGCCATGAAAGCTATGATGCAAGAAATGATCTCCAAAAGCTCCAAAGTCTCCAACCAATCCTGTAGCATAAGGTTAGTATTCAAAGGATGGATGCAAGAATGAGAAAAGACCTCTCCTTTTAAAGGAATTGAAAAGGAATGGACCATGGAGATTAAGAGGAAAAAGATTTAATCAAGGGTGGAACATCAAAGAGGAGCAATCCATGTGCACAAATATCCTCCAATGGGAGAATAAAAGTTGAATTTTGTGTCCATATGAGACAAAAAGTGTTTTTCTTCTTTTTATTGGCCACTATTTATTGTGTAATTGTAAAGCGTAATTGTAAAGCGTAATTGTAAAGCGTAATTGTAAAGTGTAAAGCATCTTTTGATCACATGAGAGTCTACCAAAAGCGTATGTCCAAAGCATTCAACAAGAAGGTTCACCCTAGAGAATTCTAAGTGGGAGATCTTGTCCTATGAGAAAACCCTAAGAACCAACAAAATAGAGAGCAAAAGGGAAAGTTCAAACCTAATTGGCTTGGACCATACATTATTACTACTACTTTTGGGACAGGTGCTTACTTACTATCTGATGAAAAGGGAGAGTAGAGCTCCCTGATCCTATCAATGTGTTGCACCTAAAGAACTTCTATCCATGATGCCTATTCTTTTGTTAGGAATAAGGTGTCTCAACCTTGGATAATTCCTATTCTTATTATTTGTTTTGTAAAATGTATTTCTTGCAAATAATGTTGATGTGTCGACATCTTGAATTGTGTGTAAGGAGATCATGGCTAAAATGGTTATGACGGATTCTTATGACATGTAAGAGCTATGTCAAGAAAATTCAATGACAGGTGAAGACATGTGGCAACTAATAAATTTGAGTACTGAACACTCTTCCCTAATCCTGGGGTTCAGGGTTCCTATTTTCTTAGAGAATGGTAAAACCCTAATACAGTTATCTTTGGGAGTAGCCCTAAAAAGTGAAGCGCATGATATAAGATTTTTTAGGGTTGCGAAGAGATGTGATGCGAGTGTATGGTTGGAATGTTTTTATGCTGCCGTGATTTGTCTTCAAGGTTTTGGAAATCTTCTGAAAGAACTTGCATTGCAAGTGTATTGTAAGTTGTAATAGTTTTGATCAATACATTGTGCAAGTTTTGGAGTGCTGGGATTTTTTATCGAAAGGTTTCCCCAGGGTATATCATTGTGTCATTCTCTATTTTTCTGTATGCATGGTATGTGGTTGCAATATCTTTGTTAAAGTAGTTAACGAATCTAAAATTGTAAGGATTTATAAGAATTTGCACAATACTCTCCTATAGAGATTAGCGTAGGAAGTTGTTTCCGCACCTGAGTTTCCTTACAAGTGGTATCAGAGCTTGATCAAATTTTGATCCTTGTTGTTGGGTAGGGTTTTTTGAGCTGATCTCAAGTTTGAGTGGGGGTTTTTCATAGAGCATTCTGAATCTTATTTGCAGATTGAGATGGCAAGCTCATCATATGGAAGAATGGAGGTGGAGAAATTTAATGGCACTAATTTTGAGTTGTGGAAACTCAAGATGGAAGACATGTTGGAAGATCATGACCTATGGGAAGAAACTTCAAGTGCTACAAGACCAGCAACTATAGCTCAAGCAGATTGGGATATCAAAGACCGTAAAGCTAAGGGTCTCATAAGACTCTGTTTAACCGATGCAGTTCTTCTAAATGTTCTAGATGAGAAAACCACAAATAGTTTGTGGGAAAGACTTGTAGCCGTGTATCAGGCCAAATCTCTGGTGAACAAGTTGTTCTTGAGGAAGAAGTTATACTCTCTATGAATGGAGGAAGGTGGATCCTTAATGGATCATTTAAATACATTTAATCTACTGGCTGCACAGTTGACATCAGTTGGTGTCAAGTTAGAGGAGGAGGATTGTTGCTACACACTTTTGTGTTCTTTATTGGATTCATGGGACCATCTTGTGATGGCTCTTGGAAGCACATTAGTCACCTTCAAAATGGATGATGTGGTGTCTTTGCTGCTATCAGAGGAGATGCGGAGAAAGGCTTCCATTTCGAAAAAAGAAGCCCTTGCTGTTTGTGGGAGATCCACTAAAAGATTGAAGAAAAATGACAATAAGTCTGACAATAAGGGTAGATCCAAATCCTGTGGGAAGTCAAAGACTTCCAATAAGTCCAAGGCAAAATGTTGGAACTGTGATAAATCTGGGTACTTTTGTAAAGACTGCAAAGAGCCGAAGAAGAAGAAGAAAGGTTTAGATTCAGCTTCAGAAAGATCTCAAGAAGATGGCGATGCATTCATCGTAGCTTTGGTAGCCCATGCATCTTATGATGTGTGGTTGGTTGACTCAGATGCATATTTTCACATGACCTCTCATCGAAACTGGTTCTCAAAATATGAAGTGTTTGATGGTGGAAAGGTGTACTTGGGTGATGATTCTCACCTAAAGATAGTTGGACGCAGAAGGGTCACTATCAAATTCCTTGATGGATGAGTAAAGGGAATCAATGGAGTAAAGGGAATCAACGGAGTTATGCACAGGTCAAGTTTGGCATGAAATCTATTATCTGTAAGTATGTTGAATGATGTAGGTGTGCAAGTTATTTTTTTGAAAGAAAGATGCAAGATGATGAGAGGATCGATAGTGCTTGCAAGGGGTACTAGGAGAGGTACCTTATTTCAACTAGATGCATGTATTCCTCTATGTAATAGTTCTTCATCATCACCATCTGAACAAGCAGTGAAGAAGTCTACGACTATTGGTTTCGATGGTAGTGCAAACACTTTGGAAAGTAAGCTTCCTGCAAAAAAGACAATGTTGTGGCATATGAGATTTGGCCACATTGGTGAAAAGGGTCTCAGAACCCTGAAAAATTAAAATCTCGTTGAGGGGTTAAATGATTGCAATCTCAAGTTTGACTTCTAAAAACACTGTGTCTATGGTAAACAAAATTGTGTTCAGTTTTACTCTAGTTCTCACAAATCTTCTGATGTTTTGGATCTTATTCATTCTGATGTATTTGGTCCTGTAAAAGTTCCTTCAATCTCCAAGTCTGTATTTTTTGTATCTTTCATAGATGATTATAGTAGAAGGACATGGATTTATTTCCTTAAAAGTAAGACACAAGTCTTTAGTCAGTTCAAGGAATTTAAAGCTCTTGTAGAGAATCAGACTAGTAAGAAGATTAAGTGTGTGAGAACTGACAATGGTGGTGAGTTTTGCTCAATAGAGTTTGAACAGTTCTATAAAGAACAAGGTATCGAGAGGCATAATACCACTCCTTATAGCCCACAATAAAATGGATTTGCAGAGAGAATGAACAAGACACTGATGGAGAAGGCTAGGAGTATGCTTAGTGGAGCTAGTTTAGAACAAAGGTTTTGGGCCGAAGCTGTGGCCACTGCTTGCTATCTGGTTAATAGATCTCCTACATTAGCTCTTGTTGGTAAGACACCCTTGGAGGTGTGGTCTGGTAAGAAGCCTTCAATTAGACATCTTCATGTTTTTGGTTGTGAAGCCTATGCACATGTTCCAAAGGAGAAAAGATCTAAGTTGGAAAACAAAGCTGATAAATGTATTTTTATCGGATACAGTGCTGGTGTGAAAGGATACAAGCTTTGGGATCTTGTGACTAGTAAGGTGTTGTATAGTAGAAATATTATTATCTGAGAGCTAACATCTTCTCCTATTGTGCTACAACTAGATGAAAAAGAAAAGGAAAAAGATGTTGTTCAGTTGCCTCCTACCCCTGAGAAGATTGAACAAAGAGACCATGTTGGGCCTAATGATGAGGAGAGCTCTAGCAGCTCTGATAGTTCAGAAGAAGAGGAAGAACAACCTCAACCACAGCCCTTGAGGAGATCCATGAGAGAAAGAAAGAAACCAGAAAGGTTTGGTTATTCTATGTTAGATTCCAGTTGTGCCTTTGCTTTGATTACTAACACTGATGAGCCTAGATCTGTGAAAGAAGCTTTGGGCATGGAAGATGCAGGTTCCTAGATTGAGGCTATGGATGATGAGATGGCTTCATTGGAGAAAAACAAAACTTGGGACCTTGTACCTTTGCCTAAAGGGAGAAAATCTATTGGTTGTAAATGGGTGTTCAAGAAGAAATTCTATGTAGATGGCAGTGTTGAAAGGTACAAAGCTAGATTGGTTGCAAAGGGGTATTCACAGGTAGAGGGAATAGATTATAGTGAAATATTCTCTCCTGTTGCAAAGTTGACATCCATTAGATTTCTATTATCTCTTATTGCATCATATGATTTAGAGATAGAATAGATGGATGTGAAGATAGCTTTCCTTCATGGTGATTTGGAGGAAGAGATTTATATTTCATAGCCTGAGCACTACATTGTTAAAGGTAAAGAATCCTTAGTTTGCAGATTAAAGAAATCTCTATATGGTTTGAAGCAATCTCCTAGGATGTGATACCTTAAGTTTGATGCCTTTGTGTTGTCAATTGGATTTGTAAGATCAAACTCAGATCATTGTGTTTATTTTAGAGTTGAAAATGATCGCCTTCTTATTGTTGCATTATATGTTGATGATATGTTGCTGTTTGGGAAGTGTAAGGGTATGATTTCTGATTTTAAATATTAGTTGTCAGCAAAGTTTGAGATGAAAGATCTTGGGGCAGCTAGGTACATCTTGGGTATGGAAATTAGTAGAGACAGGTCTAATAGAAAACTTTGGTTGAGGCAGAGTAACTATGTGAAGTTTGTGTTGGACAGGTTCAGCATGGCAGATTGTAGACCACTATGTGTTCCTATTTCTGTGGGAACAAAGTTATCTATAGATGATTGTCCAAAATCTCCTAGTGAGGTGGAGGACATGAGTAGAGTACCTTATGCTAGTGCAGTTGGTAGTCTTATGTATGCTATGGTCTGTACTAGACCAAACATTGCCCAAGTAGTGGGAGTCCTGAGTCAGTTTATGGCTAACCCTAGACGGGTACATTGGGATGCAGTTAAGCGAGTATTCAGATATTTGAGGGGTACATCAGATTACTCCATATGTTATCATGGTAACTCTTCTAGATCTCTGCATTCAGTTTGTATTCATGGGTTTGTGGATTCAGATTGGGTAGGTGATATTGACAGTAGGAGATCCACCAATGCTTATGTGTTCACTATGTTTAGTGGTGCCATTAGTTGGATGAGTAAGCGACAACCTGTGGTTGCTTTGTCCACTACAGAATCTGAGTACATGGCTGCTACTCATGCTTGTAAAGAATCCATTTGGCTTAGAAGATTGTGTTCGTATGTTGGTGTTGATGCAGAACAGATTACTATTTGGTGTGACAGTCAGAGCACTATTTTCCTTGCAAAGAATCCAACTTTCCATGCCAGAACGAAGCACATTGATGTGTAGTTTCACTTTGTGAGAGATATGGTGGAAGATGGAAAGGTAACTTTGGAGAAGGTAGATACTATGAAGAATGTTGCAGATGCATTAACGAAACTAGTGGGCACTAAGAAGTTTAGATGGTGTTTGGAGTCTATGGGCCTTTTGGCCTATAGCGGTTAGTTCTTGTTATGTTCATGTTGCTCTTACAAGGTGTTCAACAAGTGAGAGAATGTTAGGAATAAGGTGTCTCAACCTTGGATAATTCCTATTCTTATTATTTGTTTTGTAAAAGGTATTTCTTGCAAATAATGTTGATGTGTTGGCATCTTGAATTGTGTGTAAGGAGATCATGGCTAAAATGGTTATGATGGATTCCTATGACACGTAAGAGCTATGTCAGGAAGATTCAATGACAGGTGAAGACATGTGGCAACTGATAAATTTGAGTACTGTACACTCTTCCTATTTTCTCAGAGAATGGTAAAACCCTAATACAGTAACTATCTTTGGGAGTAGCCCTAAAAAGTGAAGCGCGTGATATAAGCTTTTTTAGGGTTGCGAAGAGATGTGATGCGAGTGTATGGTTGGAACATTTTTATGCTGCCGTGATTTGTCTTCAAGGTTTTGGAAATCTTCTAAAAGAACTTGCATTGCAAGTGTATTGTAAGCTGTAATAGTTTTGATCAATACATTGTGCAGGTTTTGGAGTGCTGGGGTTTTTTACCGAAAGGTTTCCCCAGGGTATATCATTGTGTCATTCTCTATTTTTCTGTATGCATGGTATGTGGTTGTAATATCTTTGTTAAAGCAGTTAACGAATCTGAAATTATAAGGATTTATAAGAATTTGCACAATACTCTCCTATAGAGATTAGCATAGGAAGCTGTTTCCGCACCTGAGTTTCCTTACATCTTTCTGGGGGCATCCTTTGTACATATCTTATTGATCCTGAAAAAATTCCAAACAAACTCATATATAATGCTGAAAAAATCCTAAAAAGCATATATAAAGTCCTAAAAAAACACAAAAAAAAATTAAAAAATACAAAAAAATTCAAAAAAAAAAAGAAAAAGTTCCTTGGTGAAAACCTAGAAATAGGCACTACTTGAGGCCTTTGCACCCTTGTTTCTTAGCATGCATCATTCAAAACTTAGCCTTTCTCCATCATGCCTTGAACTTGTTGCCTTGGTTTGGAATTGGTCCTTGTCTTTGTCTAGGGGCCATAACTGTGTTAGCTTTGGTCTTTAGGATGCATTGGTCTTTAGGACATCTTGCAAACAGTGTTTTTCAACACCACCGCCAAGTTGTGTTTTTCAACACTACCCTAGCGTCAAGTGTTTCTCAACACTTATTAGATATCTTATCTACAGTCTAGCATGATAGGGTATTTCTCATTCACAAATTTGATACTCAAAGTTTGACTCTATGACCTACACACACACTTAAACACTTGACTCACTGAGACTTGTTTGACTTTATTTCTTTGTGTGCTATCTAAGGTGATTTCTTTGATGAGTGTTCTCTCCCCAAGAATTTTTTGATGATGCATCACTAGAAGACTGAGGGCACGAGGACATGTTTTATTGCTTTTTCTGCTTGTGGGTATATTTTGTTAGTCCTAACTATCATTAGCATTTATGCTTGTTCCACTTGACAATGGGATCTACAAGGTATTACCCTTGACTATTTATGCAAGTGTATACTTACAGTCATCTTAACTTTCCTTGTGTCTTGATGTGAGTATAATCTTGCCATATTAAAACTTAGGTAACCTCACTACACTATTCATCTTGACCTACATATCTTTGGTGCCTAGGTGGGATTCCCACATTCCTATTTGATATAGATCATATTCAGATTGACATAGTTATACTAGTGTGTATTGTATGATCTTGCGACACTACCAATAATGCTTGATGATGATTATTAGATGTCTATTGGCATTGTGACCTTGCAAGTCAACCACTTTTTATAGTAGCTTGCATTTTTTAGGGTCATAATAGCTAGTTTTGCATCTTACATATGGAGAGAGCTCTCCTTTTTCATCTTTCATGGACCTATTCGTCAACTGTGCTCACCTTTCCTTTTCTCGATCATGTCTTTTGCTCCTTGTCTTTCACATCATGACATGTTCCTATCATCACAAGGGGTTAATCTCATCGTCATATCTATATCCTAAAGATATCATTTCTAGAAACATGAGAACTAAACATACATCCATGAGAGAGAATATACATGAGCATTTATAACATACATATTGAGCAATATGATAAGACAATATTAGAACTAAAACATCCATCATAAGTGAGATAAATACACAAATATGTCACAAATCTAGTAAATCTCATATATATAACAATGTCACGATACAATATACAATATGAGATCCCAAAATCTGGATCAAAAGTCTCATGATATGTAACACATCTAAAAGCCTAAGCCTAAGTCTCGCTACCACCATCATGAGGACCTGTTTGGTGGTGGTGCTACTATATTTGACAACATATCCAATCTGTCAGCTATCACTGAATAAGGAGGTGCTCTCTGACCCTATGTCACAACCTAAATATAAAGCCCATGATAGTATGTTGCTGGGGCAGCTTCTCTTCGGCTGTCTATTGTAGCAATCTGAATAGCTCTATCCCGCTGCTCAAGCTTGACTCTCATATCTATCAGCTATTTTTCTCTGACTACTATGGTGATGCAAAACTACTGCATCTCCATCTCCAGAGCTTGGATCCTATCTCTCAGCTTCTCTCCTCCTGTAGGCTGATCCTGCCCAGCCCCCAACCTTCGACAAGATGGCCTCAATGTGTCATCTCCCTCATCTATGGAACCCTATCACTGTGGCCATTTTTGGCCACCTAATCAAGAGCTTTGTCCCATCTCTCTGACTCTCCCTCTCCCTCCACCATCCCCTCCATCTCCTCCATCCCCATCATCTCTCTTGTCTCCCTAAGTTGGTGGCTATGCATCAGGTACCGTGAATCTAGGAAATGGAGCCTATCGCCGCTCTGCTCTATAGGTTGCATTAGCCCCTGCATCTAGCATGTCGGGGAGGTAGTCCCACGGGTCCTAGCGTATATCCATTGTATCCTATACTACCTAATGATAATCTAGCATCGGCATCCGACCATGGCCCTCCTCGTCCCTCACCTGAGCATAAGTGGTCATCTCAGTAGGTACCCTTTGTTGGTGCCTGAACTATCTCTATACGTGAGTAATCACAAACCTCTCCATGATATCTACATGTCAACCTACCAGTGGCCATCTGCATAGCATATAATCTAACTCATACCTATCCCCCCACTACTCACATGACTTGTACAATCTCCACACAAGTGAGGAGAGCTCATCTGGTACCCTCCTGTAATATATCACATCCCCACTATGTGGCTATGATAGGAACCCTGTATACCTATAGATAAAGGGATATCTACACTCCCTCGGCTACACTCATGGTTGCACTACAGCAATGTGCTCCCACACCCATATTTGGGTCAAAACTGCACCACAGGCCTAAGTCTTGCCATCACAATAGATGGTCTCATACAGCTCATGATACATGTCTGCCAGGATCACTGGGCCCCATGCCATCTACCTTGGCTGCACAACTAGATCAGCAACCTATTTGCCCCATCCTAATGGAAACCCCTTTTGACTCCTGTCAGTAATGAGGGCCTGTGCTACAATCGAACATACTATACACGGCACTAGAAAGTCCCTACCATAATCCTCTATCAATCGATCCTAGCTGAGGTGCCTATCAATGATGGTAACATCCTGGAACATGCCTTGGATGGCCTGCCATCCCTCTGTCAGATCCTAATCGTAGTACACCTGTGCCATCAAACAATCATGTCAGTTTCTATCATATGGAAACTTTACATCTATGATTATCTATAAACATGATTATACTTACAAGATCGCCATAGCTAGGCACTCACAAGATATGGTACATATCATCCAAAGTGATCGATGCCTCTCTAGTAGGAAGATGGAAGGTGTTGTGCTTGCTATGCCATCTCTCAGCCAGCGGAGTCAACAACCCATGGTTGGCTCGAATGTGTGGTAGCTATAGTAAATACCCCAACCCCATCTCTCTCAAATCTACCTTTCCAGGATCATCAAGATCCTAGACGCATCGAAGCCCAGTCACCCTCAGAGCTCTAATGTGGACTACAGGAAAGTTCTCCCGCAAGCCATTAACCCAAACTAGATGTCAGAACATATCATGATGGATGTATGAAATCGGTACAAAGCATATTAAAAGAAAACATTGTCAGGACCCATGTCATTTTTCTCAAAACAAATCAAACATGTCAAATTTTTTAAACTTGTGCAACACTATTTTTTTATAAAGTATCGTACGATACTTTTTCCTATAGCAGTGCGATAGTATCTTGAAGTGTGATACTTCACATAGCATCACACAATGTTTCATCTAGTATTGTGTGATCCTAGACTTAGTGCCGGTATGATACTATATTGACCCATGAATTATCACACGACATTATCCCCCAAAGGCTGCGATACTTTGCAAATGTCATATGGATTTTTGCATGAAGAAAAAATTGAAAAATTTAACAACAATTAAAAACATGTTTTAAATAAATTAAATGCTCATAATGACTCAGAAAGGGCAAGTTTTTCTAAAAACATACTAGGGCACCATACTGCGGAGGCCGGTTGTGCAACTGGGAGCGCTCAAATTGATGCCTGTGAACTGGGACTACTACTTGCTGTGCCATTTTCTCTCTCAAAGTTCTCAAGATTCTCAAATGGCTAAATGACAAATGATTTTGAAAATGATCTTTTCACCCCTTATATAGCATTTTGACTTTTTGACCTACATTTCAAAACACCTCAAAATTATGCAAAAATTGCACCCCTAGCTAATTTCAACATCTTGGATCCATTTTCGAGATCAAAATCGAAATATGAGTTCATCTTGATAGTCAAAAATTGCACCCCTAGCTAATTTGCATAGTTGGCTGACCATTTGAGGCTTGATCCTTCGATCGTCATTGGGGCATCTTCATTTCTTCATCCCCATCTCTTTCAACCATCTAGTCTTTCATTCACTTTCATTCGATCCACCTCTCTGTGGTTTTGACTTGGTTTTTATCCTATATCTTTCTCAGTCAAACCTAGTCAAACTGGGACATATCTTCACTACTTAATGATTGCCCTCTCATATTTCACCTTCGATTATGATTTATAGTGACTTGATCAAGTTTATCAATTTTCTATTCTCCTCTACCTGATTTTGATTTCGATTCCGAGGGGGCAATACCTATCAGCTTCAAATCTTTGATTTAGCTTTATCATTCAGCTTAGCTTGAGATTTTTATTTTGAGACTTAACTATCACTTAACAATAATGGTGTTGGTTTTGTCTTTTGATTCTTATCTCTTATTTTTAGACTTGATTATAACTTAACAGCAATAGTGTTGGTCTCATCTTTTAGCTTATGCTTGTCCTAATATGTTCCCATTCGTCGAACACATGTCTAGATTGTTTGGTGATCCCAAATCGATCTCACATTTCAATTCCATTCTTTGACTGCATGTGATCCCAAATCCATCTCACATTAGTCAAAGAGGGGCAAATGTATGCACCCTAAAATGATCACCTAGACTTTGGGCCCCCATTCAGCAATTTATCAAATCCCTGTATCAATATTTTCAAAAATCAGCATTTTATCAATTATATCAATTTCCTTGATCAAATCCTATTTTATTATTTTCGATTATTTTCCTTGGGCTAACATTTTATCCTAAGTCTTTATTTATTTAAAAGGAATTTCCTCCCCTTCTATTAAATAAAAGCCCCCACTTTCCTCTTATCCTAAGTTGCACAAATAAAGCATTATTCTTATTTTATTAAAAGAAAAAAAAGCACTTTTGTCTCATATGGACACAAAAGTCAACTCTTATTTTCCCATTGGAAGATATTTGTGCACATGGATTGCTCCTCTTTGATGCTCCACCCTTGATTAAATCTTTTGCCTCTTAATCTCCATGGTCCATTCCTTTTCAATTCCTTTAAAAGGAGAGCTCTTTTCCCATTCTTCCATCCATCCTTTGAATACTAACCTTATGCTGAAGGATTGGTTGGAGACTTTGGAGCTTTTCAAGATCATTTCTTGCATCATAGATTTCATGGCATCTAGCTTAATTTCCTTTATGCTCTAGATTAGCTCACATAGCTTAATTATCAAGGGTTTTTAATACTTTCATTTTCATTTACATAGCTTAGCTTGCATCTTCACTCTTAGTATAGCTTGCATTGTATTCTCATATTGATTCTTGAGGATATTGGCATTCTTGCCCTTATTTCTATTGAATCTCCCATTGTGTGGTTTACTGGCAAGGTTGCATGCTTCAATAGCTCTAGCTAAGGGCAATATTCAAGCAATCTTGTGACTCCATGTCTAGGGAGCTCTAGGTCGCTTTCTCAAGGTTTCCCATTCATGGATTCCCTTGGAAGTAATGACTTAGAGAAGTGCACTATTTAGTGTGTACAAAACATAACTAATCCAAAAGATATGTGATCAGAGAGATGGGAACTATTGAAGAGAGTTGAGAACATGATTGCAAGATTGCAACAATAATCTCCTCAAGATGAAAAATTAGTGAACCAAACTATCATCCGAGAACAAGGACATAAAGCAACAAGCTATTTTTGGTTGATGGAAGATTTCAAATAACCTAAGATGCTTGTCCATCAGATGGGGGGTATTATTTTTGGACTTCATGATAGACTGAGACAAGGAAGAATGAATCCTAAATGGAAAATTCAGCTTTACATTATGCCTAAAATGATCTGGCATAATAAAAATATAAAAGTGAAAGAACTTCAACTTATGTTTTAGGGTGATAAACACGATCAACAAAAGAGACACATTTTTACATTTACTAGGAATTTATTCATGGTTGAATCCATTTTGTAGACAAGGAAGATTTTCACTTTCAAGCCAAGGAACTTCTTGAGGTCCTATTTGTAATATCAATTGGATTTTTGGGGAATGACCTTTCCTTCCATAATAAAACACTAAGACTAGAAATGAGACACCTTGAATATATACCTTCCCTTAGTCACAAGACTTTACAAATTTCTTAGAAAGCTCTTTCACAAAACCCTTCATACCCTCAATATAATTACCCACATGAACAACTTGCAGAATATGCCAAAGCATAATATTTTTCCTATACTCATTACACTTTTCTAGTTTAGTCTAAGTAATATTTCCTTACATGGCTTCATTGTAAATGTTCTTCACATAGTGCGTGGTAGCAATTGGAAAAATACTAAAAAAGACTATGAGAAAAACCAAATATATAATATCACTAAATCAGTTAACCATTAGATGACAATTTTCTTTCATTGTGATTAATTCCTTATGGAAAATGTGCATCCTTTTCCAAGTGTAGAAAAATCTTGTTCAATCTCATCATGTGCATGTTGAGGTAAATCTTGTGATATAAATTATATTTTAATTGAGTATGTAAATTGACCAATGGCCACCAACCTATCAACAGCCCCATTGCCTTGACAATAAGTGTGTTGGCATCTGACACCATCTAGTGTCTCTAATAAACCTTTACATTTCATAATTAAATCCCCTATTTTCCCTCTTGATTTGAGTGCTTTTGTCAACATCACAATTACATTGAGAGCATCCCCTCAATGATAATCCTTTTATAACCATGATTATCTTACAACTCAATACTGAGGAATGGTGCTACCACTTGTGCCACATAGACAATTTGTAACCTAAAATGAACCGTATAGGCTAGTAGAGCTGTAATGTCCCCGCCAGGGAACCCATAAGGAATCAGGTCAATGACCTAAAATTACAACTAACAAATTTTTTAACACTTTAACATATCATCATTACCATTCACAAGTACATTCCTTAAGGCTCCCTTAATAAATTCAATTACCATTACCAAGTATTTCATTTAATTACTTAATCTAACAAATTCTATTTCCATAACAACTTCAATTAACATTAATCCCATTTCACATCATAACCAATTATATTAATGAACTAGTGGAATTAATTTCCCTTACCGACTAACACGTAATTTACCTTCATCAGTGAAGCAAGCACATGTTACTTATCACATCCACTAAGCACATTTATTCTTTCATGTTTATTTACTCCTTAACATTATTGATGTTCAACTCAATTGCACCATCAAAACTCAATTAAAATTTTACAATAAGAGTCCCTACTTTCTACTTTCAATATAATAATAGAAATAGTGTAAAGTACTTAACCATACATTGATAACCAACACAAACCATTCCATGAATCTTTCTTTTCCCATACGTTTAACTTCCACAAATCTTCATTTATAACCTTGTATAGGCCTAGTTAAGAATTGAGATTAAAACCTCACAATAAACTATACATTTAAGAAGTCACATCTCATTACTTCTTTCAATAACATACATGGTTCCTTTTCCCTTATTATTTAACCTGGATATACCCTGCATCCCTTAACATATCTTTTCACTAACCAAATATCAAAACAAGTTTCCTTTTAAAGGAGTTTACATCCATAAGTACTTTCATTACAAAGGTTTGCATAGAACCATTACTTTCAATTCCATTTTAAAATTCACAAGAGATATAAGGTAAGAAATTACTCATTGATTTAAACATATTCAATCCCTTCTTTAGATTCACAATTCCACCCTTCACATAACTTATTCCTTACAATTTCCTTTTACAAACATAATTACAGTTACTACACATTGCCCGAAGGCATATAGAAAGATAATTATATCAAGTTTCCCAAAGGCTTACAATTCATCTTTACATCTTGATAACAAATGATAGAGATACATGATACAAGAACAGAATGTTCACCACTGAACAACTCAGAATATCAGCCATGAAACATGAACCACGAACAATACCTCAAAAGAGATTTTCCACTGAACCATGTAACCCCAGTCCCCCCTTTATGAATAGGGATCCACCCTAGCGGTTATCCCTGGTCCCGATACTCCAATTAGGTCTGTGTGGCCATTACTATATTTTCTTTCATTATCTTTTGAATCCCCCCTTCCCAGGTTAATTTTTAAGGTTTTCACTTTATACAAACCCACCCATAGGATCATTTCGCAACCACTTTAGGGTTCCAGCACCTATGGTGAGCCACTCACTAAAGGTTCCTATTCCCTTACCCCATCACAAGCCACAAAACAAGATAACACTTCCAAGTCCTGATTCATAGGTTTAGGAAACTCTCCTATGCACTCAAGCCCTCAGAGCGAGTCCTAACCTTAGCCATATACATAACAAGAACCACTCAAGGAATGTCTGTCACAAGACATCTCAACAAGAAACATAAAACATTTCTCATGCACAAGTAAAACTTTCCGAGGCTCATTTATAGGTCTAAAGAACCCTCCCATGCACACAGGCCACCGAGACAAGTCCTAGCCTTATAAATTTAAACTAAAGTATATGACAAGTGCAAACACATCATAAGTAGGCCATATAACCTCAACAAAACAAGTAACAAACGTACATAGGTGATACAAACTTCACACATCACAAATACAAATACATCATTAACACTTTCAAGAACTAGAATCAAAGCATAGAAAAGAATAGGAAAGTTTACACAAGATTTTGTATGCCAAAACACCATGCTTTGCAAAAATCTCACGTGCCTAAAATTTGGCTAAGTCTAATTTTTTTTGAAATCTCAAAATTAGAAATTGCATCCTAACTCCTATGAATCAGGAACCTATCTCAATAATCTCAAAAGGTACCTAAACCCTTTATACAAGTATAACTTAAAGTATAAGAAAGTACGTAAACTTATACTTAAAAGTTGTAATTGTATAAAGCCTATTTTTCCTATCTAGCTCAGTTCACACTAGCCTTCCTCTCTTGCTCGGTTAACACTATCATTCCTTTCCTCCTTGGTTAACACTACACTGACCTCCCTTGGTTAATACTACACCAACCTCCCTCAGTTAACACTACACCGACCTCCCTCGGTTAACACTACACCAACCTCCCTCGGTTATCACTGAACCGACCTGGCTCAGTTAACACTGGACCGACCTGGCTTGGTCAATACTAAATTGACATTCTCGGTCAATACTAGACCGACCTACTCGGTTAATACTAAGCCGACCTACTCGATCAATACTAAACTGACAGAAATTGCAAAATGTGACAGTCAATTATGTATTGCGAGTAAAATTGGGCATTATGGGAACTGTGGTTGCCTACTTTGTGCATGACCCATTTGAGATCTCTTAGTTTCCCTTCAGAAATGGCTCATCAATCTATCCTATCTATCTAAAAAAATTGTTCTAGATCTAGACAAAGAAAGGTGGTGCACAAACCGACAAGGACTAGTAAGGTTGAAATTACAGCTCTAAGTTCCAGAAGCATTCATAATATATTCAATAACAATATAATACACTATCCTATGTGATCAAAACCACTTCTACCCTCCCAGGAAGATTTCACCACAGTGAACAAAAAAGCATTCATAAAAATCACTTCTCGGAAACATATTTCAAACAGAAATAAACCATCATATTCTCATTGAGTAACATATCATTCATATACATACTCATGCACATGGGAAGAATGGAGATTCATCCCAGTTTAGACCCTACTTGGGGTCCTGTGGAGAATCGTCCTCCCTTGGTTGGAGACTCTCTGCAAACTTTCCAACCTTCAGTAAATATGCTTCTGAAAAAATTCCTCTAGCAATCCACTCCAAGCAATCCTCACACATAAGACTTCCCCAATTGGAGACTCTCAAACTCACATAACTTTCACCAAAAATTTCTGAAAAAATCATTTACACACAACTCAAAAGAAAAACAACTCTTCCCAAAAATTATTATCCTCCCTCGCACACAAACTCTTCAAACATTTATCCTCCAACTATGTGGTTGGAGGAGTTGCTTTACAGGAAGCAACTTCTCCAACTTCCATAGTTGGTTGAAAAATTAAACCAATTATTCCCATAAGCACTTAACAAAGTTTTAATGAATTTAATTAAAAATAACTTTGAAAGAAAACATAACAAGAAAATTCAACAATTAACTTCCAAGAAAACTACATAGCACACACGGAAACCAGCTAGCCTAACTTCTAGGAGGTCTCGAGTTCAACTCACTTCTACATAGCTAGTTTTACTACAAAGAGAATTTATTTTTATTATTACTATTATTAATATTATTTTCACTTTTTAATAAATTTATTTAATACACTTCATTGAATTCACTTTAAATAACATACCACTAAAACAATCAATAAATCCATACAAATAATATTATTTATATAAGCATGGGTATATGCATGTGCACCCACATATACACATACCTATATAAAATACAATCAATGTACACTTATATATATAATAAATATATATACATATATTTACTAGTTAGGGATAAATCTAACTCACATCAAAAATCACAAAATGACTTCAAAACACAATTCACAAGACCACATCACATAGTGCATTCAGATCCCCCAACTAGGGTAATCTTCTAAGTAGAAATCTAAGTCGATGGTAACCTTGAGAGTAATCTTGGTAATACCTCCACACAACAACAATTTGAAGATTTTGAAGGCATGCTCAAACCTATGTAGCCAGGTGGAGTCGATGCTGGGTACCTGCATCCTGCAACACCAACCAAGTACACCAATATATACATATGTACAAATAATTGTAACCAAGGAGGGAGAGTGTGACATCATGTGGACCTCCTAGAGGAGTAACTATGACTACCTCCCCTCTTCCGACAGTCACACCAGATAGTCACATCAACAAGGCATAATTGGATTAGTGCGGTTAGTATAAAAAATGATCTCTTTTCTATATTGTATAACAATCATAACATAATCATGTAAGCATAAATCATCTATTGTCTTTCACAAACCTATTTAATCATCAGACATGTACTAAAAAATGTCCCATTATCCGATCAAGATAAACAAATCATATAACCCAAACTGTATTAATCATATCTGATCCCGAGTAACATTTTTAGAGAAGATAAGATATCCAACCCTTAAGTGATTATTATCAATTAACCTAAGGTAACATAGATATTAATAATGAGCATTTCACAAAGAAGAATATAAGTCTATCAGGTGATCCTTTTAGTATTAAGATCCTAAACTATCGTTGACACGCAAGAAGATATAAAGGACACACTTATGTGAATATTATTATTTCCCAAATTAAAATTTGAAGTTATCATGATTAGTAAGAAACCATCTCAAGAAGGATCATTCTCTTATGAAATCACTTATAGCATGATCTAACTCCGTGGTGAGCATAACCAAGATTTGATAGGGTTGGAGGGGCATTACAAGAGCTTTCCCATGTCTCTCTATTCATTTGTGACTTTTAAATATATATATTTTCTTATAAAATTGTATCATTACTAAAGTAAATCAAATTAAAATAATAAAATATAAAAGATAATCTATAATATAGTTTCACTAATACTGTAGCTAAAGTTGATATATATAATTTTGCTAATGTGTATTATTTCAGTGTGTTGGTTCCCAAAACCACAGATTGAAAATCCAAGAGCCTGCCAATTCTCCAATAGATTCCTAATTACTTCTAGCAACCAAACGAGAATAATTCGAATTCCCCTGCACTCTAGGCTTTTCTACACCTAGGCGGGTAAACCTTCACCTCAAACATGATCACTTTATTCAAGGCTTTTTTATAGAGAATTTAAGCTTATGAGTTCTCTGGTTGACAAAAATCCTCAAAATCAAGATCAATATAAAGTTATATGATTACTTGAAATGGTTTGAATGTTTGTGTAAGGTTTATCAATAATTGGTTAGATACTTGCAAGAAAGAAGTATATAGATTTATGACTTCAATTAATAACTCCAATAATTATATTCCAATGATTTAAATGACCAGTGTCTTTCTTTATCTGGGCAATAGAGTCAACTATAATAAGGATTGTTACGTACAAATTTATGAGACAATATTCACAAAAATATCATCAATTAATCCTAAGCTCTACAAAAGAAAAATCTTATATGTAATTCTCCGTTAGTCCAAAAGGAATTTAACTTCTTCGACTGGAAGTCTGATTAGACAAAGATAAGGAAACACATATATATTTCACACTATCCTGATTGTCGAACAAAGAATGCGGTAAATATCCAATGCAAAAATAAAACTCTATTAGAATAATTCAATAATCTATTTATTGATCACAAATGACGAATCCACATTTTAATTGCAATCTCTTTGCCATGAAAAAAAAGAGCTTTTATTTATTATTAAAATATAATATTAAAATTTATATAAAGTCGTGCTTTAATATTTACATATTCCCTTACAAATATTCTTCTTCTAATTGCTTATTCGAATATGTATCTCTCTTTACATTTTACATTATGTATATATGTGTGTGTGTGTGTGTGTGTGTGTGTGTGTGTGTGTGTGTGGCTTTCACACCTCTTTAGGGTGAAAAGACACAACCTTTATTACAAATTATTTTGAAAAATAATAAACTAACTAAAAAAATAACTACCTAACTTTCGGATTTGGGTCTGGTCTAAAAACCAAAATACCTCGTGGAAAGCTAAGATTTTTATTGGAGATAGGAAATCTGTTTTCCCGAACTAAGTCATTTTTAGATTTTTAAAATACGACCATCTTTAGGCTCTATTGGCATCATCTCTGAATAAGGTCGAAATTCTAGCATTTTCTGAAGGCTTCAATTAGTTAGTTCTATTTATTTGTGTCATAAAGTTTCTTTTCTTTGATTTTTTTAGTCAATTAGTTAGTTCTATTTATTTGTGTTATAAAGTTTCCTTCCTTTGATTTTTTAGTATGAAGAAACTTTCTTATTGATAATAGATTTGGACTCTCAAAATTTAAGATACTAGCACAGTACTCCCATTTCAAATGCTTGCGAAGCTCACACATCACATGTGAAATTATATATTGAATCTATAATTAAATTAAATTGTCGTACTATGAGCTTAAGAAAACGAGGGTTCGCTACCCATATTGTCTAACTTGTGATTTGGTTTGAAATGGGTAAATTTAAAATGTATTTCTTGATATCTGTATGTTTTGAGCGATGTTCTTTGCATTAGGATAGTTATTTTATGCTCAGTAAAACATTTAAACTTCAATAAAAGTGGAAGCATCGTCCATAAGAGCACAATTAGTTAAAGCAATGTTAAACTTTCATGTATAACATTGAATATGTATCTCATTTGGAATTGCTAAGCGGTGTTCTTTGCATTAGGATAGTTATTTTATGCTCACTAATGTTCGACTTTCATCTCTATTATCTATAACTCTGTTGACAACATTCTCTTAGAACATCTTATGTCTGTAGACACTATTGCAGGTAACAACGAACTGGACTTCAACGTACAAAGTAAAATGACCTAGAATGTCCTCCATAAATGCCTCGTGTGCCAGATCCTAATCAGAATATTCCATCACATTAGAGAGGATTAAAACCCAGCAATAGAGGGCAAGATCGAAAAATGATTACTATTACTGTAAAGGATATTCAATCTAGACTTCAGCAGCATATTCTAGATGGTCCCCTAAAATGCCAATAAAAGCCATTTTGGTTTGCTCTACTGTATCTCAGTAAAAGTCATTTTCTTTCGCTCTACTCGACTCTAACAAATTAATAACTAGATAAAAGAGCATTGTCAATTAGATAAAACAAATAGATTATAATTTTAGTGAACAGCGTGTCAATCATGCTGGATAGACGTAGCCTTTAAGTACATATATAGACTGAGGGCTGCTGTCAAATATGCCAGATAAACGGTGCTTTTCAATATATATATTGATCGAGTGCTCCTTCGAATTTTATGGACAGTTCACTGAGAATGAATATGATTCCCGGTCTTCCAAATGACTTGGGATTCCAATGCCTTGCTAAAGTTCCCTACAAATCCCACCACCACCTTAGGGCCGTTTGCAAGAGTTGGAACGCTGTTCTTAGCAGCTCCATCTTTTATAAACAGCGACAGAGCAATAATGATTACGAGGAGGGAATAGCTTATTTATACCGAAGATCGACTGATTGGGGAGTAATTATTTACTACCCCCATGAGAACAGGTGGGAAAGACTACCCCGAACACTCGAAGAATTAAAATTAGATTTGAGTGTCTTTTTTCAGTGTAACTTTGTGTACGTTCGATCAAAGCAGCAGCTGGTCGTTACGGGCCTTCCCCACAAGAACGACGGCAAACCAACTGTTTTGATGTTTGATTTTCTAACTCGCACATGGCGGCGTGGCCTTGACACGCCATTCCATTGTTCTTCCGGTGCATGCGCAGTGTCATCATCTCCTGAAGGTCTTATCTATTTCGCTGGTTATCTCCGCAACCTCTCTTCAAACAGCACTAGTCCCCACTTACTCCAAGCTTATGCTTTCAATGTAGAGGAAAACAATTGGGAGATTCTTCCTCCCATGAATCCCGATCGTTCTCAAATTTTCTGTGACGGTGAGTTTGTTGGTCACAAGTTTTATGTAGTACCCAATCACGGGCGCAGCCTACAGGTTTACGATCCCCAAAGACGACTATGGGAAACCATTAATGCGGACAATGGAGGCGAACATATTCCAAAATGTGTATCTACTTTTGGGAAATTGTATTGGTTTAGTAAAGGGGGAATGCAGCGAAGGGTGAAAGAATACGATTTTGCCAACAACTCGTTTAGTACAGCCGTAGAATATCCTGCCCAATTTTATGCTATTGACAGTGCTGCACTGTGCCGGGATAGAATTTTTCTTAGTGCTATAGGTCCCAGATACTTCTACCATGTTGTATATTTTACTTTTAATATACTCGAGAGAGAAGAAGAAAAAAGGTAGACTCGAATCGAGATGCCCCCAGATTTTCCGGATGTAATATTACCAACGGCTACTGCTGTACAAATTTGATACAGCATGTGGTTAAAATGGGAAGTTTTAATAAACTATGTATCTTTTAGTGTCTACTATTATTCCAGATACATTAATGAGCTTCTTTCGATATCCTTTAATTTGATGTTACAAAACAACTATGCTTTTTTTGAAAATTAAATCAAAATAAATAACTCAACTTTATTAGTACTTGCTGATAGGCTAAGCAAGTACTATTGCATCCGTTTTTAGATTTCTTCATTAACTAGTAATTAAATGAACTGTTCTACACCAATAAAAATAAATTTAATTTTATATTTCATTATAAGTTTTTTCATTTATAAAATATAGACGCAAAATATTTAACTTTATAATATTTAAAAATTAATTTTTGATCATCTTGCGTTTGAAGTCTTATTACAGGAGTGAACTAATTAAAATTTACCACATTTTTTATTTAATGTCGGATAATATATTTATTCTCATCCATAAATTTTGTTTCATTCTGGCAATCATGTTTATACTATTAATTTTTACAATATATTATAATTTAAATAACAACCTATGATATTATAATATATATTTATTTTTATTCATATTTTAAAAGTTTTTAAATTTTTATTTTTATTATATACTAATTATACATTAACAACTATTTATGTAAAAAAACTATGTGATTTTATTTGCTTATAATTTTTATTTTTTCTTTACAAAATATTAATATTTAAATTAAACTATACTAAATTAATATTTAATATTATTACAATAGTTTTATTTTGAAAAACTTATTAAAATTTAGTTTAAAAGATCAATTTATTTAAATTTATTTATTTATAATAGTTTTAATTAAAATTCTTTTATAAAAATTTATTACTTCTATTTTAATTATATAAAACATACTAATTAAAAAATTAATATACTATTATTTCTAGTATAACTTAAAAATTTATTATTTCTACTGTTACTATATAAAAAATAGTAATTAAAAAACTAATATACTATTATAGGCAAGTACTTAGCCACTACGTGACACTTGTTTTATAAATGAAAACACTATCCTATACCAAACTCTTTAATAAAGTGCATCTGTGTTGCTGCTTGCCGAATGCTCAATATTGCTGTATCAGGCCTGCCTTTGTTTTTTTTATAAGGTAGAGTAAAAATCAGGCTTTAGAAGATATTTTTATAGTGGGAGGTTATCACTTGATGAGAATGGTACGAATGAAAACTCAATAATTATGAACTGCTTTTGCCTTAACTAATCATCAGTATATTATCTTCGTCGATAACAATTACTAAACATTAAATACAGGTCCGAATTAATTTTTAATATCGTTAAGAGCACTTCCAATTGTGCATACAATACAAGTAATTCGTATTTTTTTTACAAGATCCACTCGTACTTTAGTAGTGGTACGATGTAGTGTTTATTCGTATTTGTTACAGGCAGTTTCTTAAGTATTTGTGAGACTGAGTTGCTACGGTTTGTTTTTGGGAAATTATGTTTAAATTTTTAAATTTTAATATTTTAGATAATAGAATTATTGTTTTCATTTATTTTTCTAATTAAATAATAAACTCTTGTAATTGATTAATAAACTCTTGTAATTAATTAATAAACTCTCTAAAATATTAAATTAAACATTCTTTTTTAATTATAAGTAAATAGTAAATTTTATTTTTCATAGTCTATTTTAATATTACAATCTTTCTTTTATTGAAATTGGATTTCAAAACTATGATGAAATTGGAATCAAATATAGAAAATAAATTCAATTTGGTAGCCTACACAATGAAGGGAGGGGATTTAGCTATTTGAGGTGACATGGCCTAGTTGGGGTTGATTACTTGTGACGCTGTGAAGAATTATCAAGTTTTGCAAAATTCGTTACAAAGGTGGGCTATTCCTTTATCTAGAAGAGTTATATGTGTTTGTCCTACATTTGTCCAAAATATTTTCTTAAGGCTAAGGACATGGATGCATTTTAGTGTATGGCTGGAAATTTAACATGATAGAGGAGCTAATCGAACATGTTACTATGATTTGTACGAGGGGAAAGAAGTTCTTCAAGGACCATAAATCTATTAATGAGGTTGTTCAAAACTATATAAAAGGGAAAGAGGGGAAGTGTATGGTGAAATGGCCTAACAATGGCTACAAAGTGAATTCTTTGAAACCATTGCAGATAGCCTTTCTTAACAACAATTTTAGACACAAATAAAAGATTTCATTTCTATTTTATCTGCTCTCCTCACTAAGAACATGTACTAAGGAGCATAGAAAAATTCCTAAGAACCCTATCCATGCAAAGTGTTAATCTTGATGATTATGAGTAAATTAAAGTTTGTCCAAATTAAAGACTAAGTTCCCCACAATTTGGAGAAATATGAGAATAATGAAAATACAAATTCAGGAGATGACGTCTCAAACATCCTATATATGGGTGAGGATGGTTGAGAGATTAAGGATAATGATGATCTTCATTTAGTATACCAAGAAGTTAAAGGGAAAAAGCCTAGAAATAATATAGAGGTTTAAAAATGAAGGCCTCCCTTATTGTCTCTATTTGTTGGGGTCAAGATGAAAGTAAACATAGTAATTAGAGAAATTCAGAAGAGTCACTTCTAGCAATTGATTGGAAAGGTACACCTCCATCTATGATAAACTTATACAAAGACTTCGAATTCCTTAATTTTGGTAAAGATAGCCTTGCTGATCTCTTGGGTGTGGCCATAAATGTGGTGGTAGATAGCTTCAAGATGTAGAAGTGGTTTTTGCATAAATTAAATGAAAATAGTATCATAATTTGGTCCCTTCAAAGTATTTTTATCTCCTTTATTTTCAACATGATCTATGAATTGGGAAGGAAGGAAAAAATGTGGTTGCCTCTATATTGAAAGTGACAAATGATGTTGACTACATGAAGGAGGAATACGAGGGTATAATTACTAGATTCGAGTTCAATTTTCAAAAAATCAATGAAAATCTTATTATAATGTTCAAGTTAATCTATAATTTTTTTAAGAACAATAATGATAGTATCAAGGTATTGACTAAAAAAATGTTAAAATGCATGAAGCAAAGGAGCAATATATGGATTTGGACAACTTTGATAAGGGGGACGAAGGTCATAGCACTCACATATTGATGTAGGAGCATCCAGGGTGTAAGAGAAATCTTGCATCACCCAAAAATATTTCTAGTTTTGTATTCAATAAGGGTTATCTTATGTAGAGATGTTATTTAAGGAAACTTGCTATTTTTAGTAAGTTGGTCATACGATCTCAAAATGTTTAGATTTTACATGTGGAGGTTCATCTCAGTCATATCAGTCTGCCAGTAAAGTTTCATGGCTAGATTAGGTCTAGTTTTGAAGATATTGAAGATTTTCGGTAGTGGTAGCAGGGTACAGAAACTTTGAACTCAGTTTTGAAGGCTAAAGAGGCCCCGGATGAGGTCAAAAATTTGGGTGACAGGTGCTTGTGCAAGTCAAGCCTATAGAGCGCTTTGTGGCCTTTCTGAAATGGGTTTATAATAGTCAATCGGGTCAACTAGTGATGACTTATGGTCTCCGGAAGTCGGGTCACCTGAAATGGCAAAAAATAATTTTCCTTCAAAATATCTGTTCGGGTTTCAAAAGTGATTTTGAGCTGAATTTAATGTAATAAATTAAAAAATAAAATAATTCTAAGTTTGGTCGGCCCTAAGGGCTAAATTTCTAAAACCTTCTTGGGCAGTGAAAAATGCCTATATCAAGAAGGCCCATAGTGTTGTCTAGGATAGTTCTGTGTAGTAGATCTGGGTATTTATTAGAGGCTTTGTCCTACAGAATATTGTAAAGGAATGCCCATGTGGCTTTGCATATTGTAATTCTGAAAGTTTGTAATTCCACATTTGTGGAGATAATAAGAAGCCAATTGTCTATTCTTGCATATTGTTGTTGTTTCTCTATTTCTGTTATGTGTTTGTGGTATTAAGGGGAGCACCCTTCATCAAGTGGTATCAGAGTAGGAGTTCTTGAGTGTGTAAATAGATCACCGATTGTGAGGCAGTTTGCACTAGGACCGTGGGTTAGGGTTACTATGTAAATAGATCACCGACTATGAGGCAGTTTGCACCAGGACCGTGGTTAGGGTTTCAGTGCGCATCATGAAAATGCCTCCATGAAGGGGACATGGCAGAAGAGCTGGTGTTGTAACACTGAAGGTTAGAGCACTCCAGAGACAAGTGTGAGCATTGTGTTAGCCATTTTTCTTGTATCCCTCAACTCTAAAAGAGAAATATGAACACCGGACCTAGGGATATTTGTCCAGTAACACAAATCTACTTGTTCATGCAAACTGAGGGGCAAGGAAAGACTAATTGATGAGGATTTGATCCTCCTTTTGCTTTGAGTTTCACACACTCAGGCGGGTACACCTAAAACAAGCTGTAATTTGTATACATATAACTCACTAGCTAAAACCCTTTATGCAGATGTGATCGTGGATAGTTCTCAGACTTATAAAACATGGGAGTTCAACTCAACCAGTCTTATATAGGATCCCACCTGTATGATCTGCTAAGAACTAGGAAAATGGCCAATCTAACAACAAGGATAAACTCCTTCTCTTCAAACCCGAAGGCTCAGGCAGGCTAACCTAATGATTCACTCTTCAAGGAATCAACAAATGAATTATACTTCTTGAATACAATCAAACATGAATGTGCATAACAACAGGAAAGTAAAATGAGTTTCAATTAATGCTTGATGATGAAAATTGTAGGACAAGAAAGAGACCAGTGCCTTATCTATTGGGCATCAGAGTCAAACAATCATGCATTCCTAGAAAATCTTAACTCCAAACTCAAAGAAACCAAATGAAATGCCTTACAAATCATCCATCTCATTCTAGTTCCTAGACATCAAATTCACGTATAAATCTCAAATTCTCAGAGCCTGCATTCAAGATTGACTCTCTCCTTGAAAGAAACTTGAAAACAAGATCACAACTACCTTATAACCAGTGCATCAAAATGCCTTACAAATTGATACACGAGAACTAAGACCAAATACACAAAGACATCAACCAGAACTAAATAGGGATTCCATCATTTTTCCATTAAAATTCATCTGGTTCAACATATTTACATGACTAAAATACACAAAGAAAACAAGAAAGCGGCCTGAATACTGCCTAGCAGCATAAAATTTCAACATCCTTTTACAATTGAGAAGAAAACAGAGATATAGCAGAATTGAATCAGTTGGAAGCCAACTGACAGCTATTCATTTTGCATAAAATATCTTCAACATTCCTCTCATCTCCCTGCAACTGATTCCCAAGCTAATCCACATTCTGCAAAAACTTCCAATCTGATCTGCAACCAATCTTGATTCCCAGATTTCAAACCCGAACTGCTCTTATCAACTACTTTGAAACTGAAAATAGTCATCACCATTGGAATCCTTATTCCAAGACCTTTCCGGAAACATATAACACTTATATGTTTTGTTAAAAAAATGAATTTCCAGGCCCCTTTTCCGTGAACAGCTATCTTTTAAATTTTTGAATTTTAATCATATTGTCCAGACTATGTTAATTTTTTAAATCTTTTAAAATCTAGCAATTTAATATCATTTTATGTATTTGCCTCAGAAAGCACCAGATAGTGCCACTTGTCATCACCTCATTGCATGCTCAGACTAACCTCAGGTTAACGCACTAATTGGGAGAACTAGCGACCATATGCATTCTTTGAATCTCCAGATGATCAGACTAACTGCAGTTAACTATGGAGAACTGGTGAAAGCTCTATTCTCCAATTCTCTAAATCTTACTTTGACCATGGTTATCATTTGGAGAATGGGTGACTGAGCCCATTCTCTAGTTCTCTGAATCATTTTCACTAACTGTCAAGTATTTGGAGAACTAGAGACTAAGCATTCTCTAGTTCTCTGAATGTTATCTCTTAACCACTAGCCATTTGGAGAACTGGAGACTAAGCATTCTCTAGTTCTCTGAATGTTATCTCCTTAACCATTTGTATTTGGAGAACTAGAAACTAACTGCCTAGTATTTGAAGAACTAGCGACCAAGTGTATTCTCTAGTTCTCTGAATCATTTTCACTAACTGTCAAGTATTTGGAGAATTGGAGACTAAGCATTCTCTAGTTCTCTGAATGTTTATGATTTAACCACTAGCATTTTTTGTCAGCATTTTTTTGTAAAATTTAGTACTTTATGATCACTGGCACACATCCCAATGCACTATTTGTGCACACTCTTGAGAGCCTTTTTCTCTTTATTCATTTTACTATGTGAGTGGTATATCTTTTAAACACTCGAAATGGTCATTTCTTGAGCAATGTGGGATTAAACTTTTGGAAGCATTGATGATTTTTTTTATTGATGCAGTACTCAGAGGATCATCAGTTTTGATTTTCAAACTAGGTTTTTGTAAAAACATTTTTTTACAATGCACACATTGTCATCTCAAATATATGTAAAATTCAGCCCAACCCAGTTTTTATTTTTTGAGTTATGATAAAAAACATGACTGGCTGTGCATTCACACTTTTATTTTAACTGGCTCTTGTCTTCAACCCTTTTTTTATCTTCTTCTTCTCCACATGCTTTGCATTTGTCTAAGATATTTGGCATCACAACATCACTTTGCTTTGATTTTCTCAAAATTTGAGACAAGACCTTGATGCATTGCCCTCTAGAAAACAACAATGATAAATGAGCACCAGTAACACTAGCCATTTCTACGTACACAAATATCTTGTGCCTAATCTTAGTGATAACTCACAATGGCGACACACTCCTTTTCTCTAACACATCATGGCATTATCTTGTCTGGGCCATTTATTTCACTTTTATCCTTTGCAAAGATTGCCAAATAACGTTAGCTGACATCTGGGAGCGGCCTTAAAAATTGGCCAATAGCCATCATAGGATCATGTCACTGAGCACACATGTTCACCTCCAACAAAAAAATATGCATGTCAAAGAATAAATCTCGAAAAGACCTGAGCCACAAGATAAAACTGACCAAAGTTAGCCACTTAAAACATTATCTTTCTGCTCTGTCTGAAATCACTTAAGTTGGCTCTAGAACCGGCTTTGAAAACTGACCAAATCACCTAAACAAATCTCGTTGTGTGACTGACATAAGCCTTGAGATACATAGAATCACCCTACAAAATGACATCCCTTGACTGTACCTGAGGCGAAAGTTATTAACCTCTGAAGTTTCCCTTTTCATTCTGCTCCTGCAAACACACTGTCAGAACCTGATAAACTGCATCTGGAATTAGCCTTGAAAAGTGCACGAATGGATTGGCAGGATTCTCGAATCAGAATGAGATATAGTACAACTTGTCAGCAATACAGGACAACAATAATTTTGACAATAGGATCATCCTATGAAAAGTTATTAGCAGGAAAAGAAGGCCTCTGACAAACTTACAGATAACATAACTGGGCAATTTGCACTTTTTGCAAATAGAAAAGGTCTGCAAATTGACCAAATGAATACATCAAGAGCCACAATCTTTCAACATGGAAGTATTTTATGTCTACTATACACTGAGACAAATATACTGATGACTTGATCAACAGGGCATGAGTTATTCATAGTCGAAATAGGGCTCTGGAAAATTGGTGAATAACCAAATAGTGCAAAACACGAAAGCTACAAATGGAATCAGCTTCAATTTCTCATCAAATGGATTCATCACGAGCTACAAAATGACAAGGGTAGAGTAAAACTTATCTATAATGTAGGGAAATGATTAAAACCTTTCTACCAATCCACTGGGTACAAGTTATAACATGTCAAACAAGGTTCCTGACAAAACTGGGAAAAGGGCCAAGTGCATAAACTAGAAAACACCTCCAGAAGGGGATGAATAAACGGGGTCAAAAATTATCACAAAGGCCTAAAACCTGACACATAAAGAGTATGCAAAGTGTACAACAAGATGCTAGGCTCATATTTTCATGACGCTCTCCAGGGTGCATTTTATTCAACCTCAAAGTGACCCTTCCCAGTGAATTTTACAAGTAAGCATTTTCTGACTTAAGAGACCTCCTAGAAACGAACTGATGCAAACCCATTTGGACATGCCATCTAAGGACTCAAAACAACTCGATAAGATGAATGAAAAGTAATGAACACATAGGCCTCAAGATATGACCCCAAATACGCCCATACTAGCATGCAATACAAAGCCAAAATGAGCACCTAATCAAAATTTTACATGGTACCTCAAAACTACATTTTGAGTACCAACATTGGCTTTGTCTGGAGATGGTTGAGCATAAGGTTAGCACAAGAATCTTAGAATCTCTTAGAAGAGAAAACCACCCCAAAAACTAGCTTCTCCTTATCACTCCAAAAACAACTTCATCTTCTGATTACTCCAATCCATTATTTGGTTCTGAGGCTCCTTTATATCAAGAAACTACACTACTGCTGAAAGGAAAGCAACTACAAATGTATAAAATTGAAGCTTATTTACAAAGGCTCAAAGCCCCGAAACTAAAATCAGTCCTTACCCCAATCAAATAAATAATTCTCATCTCCATACAACGGAGGCAAACTAAGATTATATGTTTCATCCAGTCAGTTAGAAACATCATGATTCACTTTCAGCATAATACATGAAAAGTGATCAATACACTCACCATTATCCGGCAAAGGAAAACTAGCAGGATGCCACAAGTACTGATCACTTTGTAATGTCAAAGCATCACATTCTTCAATGTCACTGCCATACTGAAAAGTGAAACACTCCAACTCAACATCATGACTGGAAACATTATCATTCAGATTATTAGTTTGCAAGAAAGAATAACACATTTCCATCTCATCATTTTGCAAACTAACACAACACTCCTCAAGACAACAATTTGATTACATAAGACCGGAAACATCTTGCTGATCACAAATTACATCAGCATCATTTGGAAGGGAGCAAGCTCTGTCAGCGAGTGACTCATTTGGCATTAGAAAATTTGAGAATACACTTTCAGATTTAACATAATCTTCAGCATTAAAATGTAAACCAGAACTACAATCAGCAAGCTCTTGCAAATCTGAAAACTCATTAACACACTCATCATTGTAGTCATCAAATATAACATTATCAACATTATCACAATGAAATGCACTTGAATCTTGCTGACTTAAAACAGGAGAAGAGACATCAAGATATGTTTCACTCATCATGCCATCATCCGAATCACTTTCATCAAAACTTATATTTACCAGGCATGGAATTCTGGAAAGAAACGTAGTACCATACCTCTGAAAATCAGCATCCAAGAGACTTGAAATCTGCTCACAACTCAGCAAGCACTCAACATCACATTTCACTTCTTCATTCTCACTACTGATGCTGTAAATCTCTTCTCCATCTGAAGCCCGGACTGAATTTATTTGTCTCACATTACCTTGTGTGAAGTAACTATTGCAGGAACTAACATCTGCATTATATCCATGTTCTTCATGTTCACACAAAACATCACTAAACTGAAACAAATAGTCATTAACATCATGCTGAGAAAAGAGGAAATCTACAAGCTCAATGAACTCACTATCAACTAAAGATTTATCTTCCATTCCTTGACACTTATAAATTTCATCATCAACACAATAACCAGCACTACAACCATCATAGGACTCAGCATCCCCAGATGAACTAGACTCAACATCACTAAATTCAATATTTATAAAAGAGTCTATCCATTCCTTAAGATTTTCTAGTGCTTCATCCTTTAAGGACGCAGTCCAACCTACTATTTCAGACATTGAAAGTTCTAGGAACATCTCTACATACTGGGACTCATGAAAATCTAAAGCCGCAGGAAGTTTACTACATGCAATAAGAAACCTCTTGTAATAAGACAATGTAGACTCTTCATTTCTTTCTCCTATTGCACATCTTAACACCAGTATACAATTATGCTGAATTTTTTTATCTATCAAATGAATTTCATTATTATAATTTTCCAAATCTATCTGAAAACTTTTAGATCCAGAAACATCTTGACTCATAAAAACTGGAAACTCCATTCTAACACACTGACAAAACACTAAAGCTTATTGTCATGACAGTATTTCTATCCAATTTATGCAACCCTTAACTTCATGGACCACTACATATTTTTGATACTCTTTTTCAATAATTGAAAACCTCAAATTCAGAAATATGATTCCAACTTCTTAAAATTATTTTCCATTTTCTTAGTGACTGATTCACCTATTTAGGGACTGATTTATACTTTGACAAAGGATTACTTGGAAGTATTGTTGCTGGTGTAAAATAATGATTTGAAACCTCCTTCAAATCACCTTCCAAAACTTCGTAGAACTGCCACCTCTTTGCAGAGGACCAACCTTGAACTAGTTGAGAACCTTTACCTCACACCTGGACTTTCTTTATCAGCAAACACAAAACAACTTCATAGGATTTCTATTTGTCAGGATCACAAAATACATCACAACTTCAAATCACAAAACACTGATCAAACAGAGACTCGGAGTCACCACTCACATTGAGTGAGAAGATATAACAATTTTTGAAAACAATTGACTCTATATCCAAACTGGACCATACCCTGGGATGATTCAGCAAACCAAGGAATTGGACATCTTCAACTTGCTGTCATTTATTTTTTCCCCAGCAAAGTCACCAATTTGTTAGCCATTTTTCTTGTATCCCTCAACTCGAAAAGATAAATATGAACATCAGACCTTGGGATCTTTGTCCAGTAACACAAATCTACTTGTTCATGCAAACTAAGGGGCAAGAAAAGACTAATTGATGAGAATTTGATGCTCCTTCTGCTTTGAGTTTCACACACTTAGGCGGTTACACCTAAAACAAGCTGAAATCTGCATACATATAACTCACTAGCTAAAACCCTTTATGTAGATGTGATCATGGATAGTTCTAAGACTTATAAAACATGGGAGTTGAACTCAACCAGTCTTTTATAGGATCCCACCTGTATGATCTGCTAAGAACTAGGAAAATGGCCAATGTGACAACAAGGATAAACTCCTTCTCTTCGGACTCGGAGGCTCAGGCAGGCTAACCTAATGATTCACTCTTCAAGGAATCAACAAATGAATTGTACTTCTTGAATACAATCAAACATGAATGTGCATAACAACAGGAAAGTAAAATAATTTTCAATTAATGCTTGATGATGAAAACTGTAGTAAAAGAAAGAGACCAGTGCCTTATCTATTGGACATCAGAGTCAAACAATCATGCATTCCCAAAAAATCTTAACTCCAAACTCAAAGAAACCGAATGAAATGTCTTACAAATCATCCTTCTCATTCTAGTTCCTAGACATCAAATTCACGTATAAATCTCAAATTCTCAGAGCCTGCATTCAAGATTGACTCTCTCCTTGAAAGAAACTTGAAAACAAGATCACAACTACCTTATAACCAGTGCATCAAAATGACTTACAAACTGATACACGAGAACTAAGACCAAATACACAAAGACATCAACAAGAACTGAATAGGGATTCCATCATTTTTCCATTAAAATTCATCTAGTTCAACATATTTACATGACAAAAATACACAAAGAAAATAAGAAAGGGGCTTGAATACTACCTAGCAGCATAAAATTTCAATATCCTTTTACAATTGAGAAGAAAACAAAGATATAGCAGAATTGAAGTAGTTGGAAGCCAACTGACAGCTATTCATTTTGCATAAAATATCTTCAACATTCCTCTCATCTCCCTGCAACTGATTCCCAAGCTGATCCACATTCTGCAAAAACTTCCAATCTGATCTACAACTGATCTTGATTCCCGGATTTCAATCCTGAACAGCTCTTATTAACTGCTTTGAAACTAAAAATAGTCATCACCATTGGAATCCTTATTCCGAGACCTTTCCGGAAACATATAACACTTATATGTTTTGTTAAGAAATGAATTTCCAGACCCCTTTTCCGTGAACAACTATCTTTTAAATTTTTGAATTTTAATCATATAGTCCAGACTATGTTAATTTTTTAAATCTTTTAAAATCTAGCAATTTAATATCATTTTATGTATTTGCCTCAGAAAGCACCAGATAGTGCCACTTGTCATCACCTCATTGCATGCTCAGACTAACCTCAGGTTAACCCACTGATTGGGAGAACTAGCGACCATATGCATTCTCTGAATCTCCAAATGATTAGACTAACTGCAGTTAACTATGGAGAACTGGCGAAAGCTCTATTCTCCAATTCTCTAAATCTTTCTTTGACCATGGTTATCATTTGGAGAATGGGCGACTGAGCCCATTCTCTAGTTCTCTGAATCATTTTCACTAACTGTCAAGTATTTGGAGAACTAGAGACTAAGCATTCTCTAGTTCTCTGAATGTTATCTCTTAACCACTAGCCATTTGTAGAACTGGAGACTAAGCATTTTCTAGTTCTCTGAATGTTATCTCCTTAACCATTTGTACTTGGAGAACTAGAGACTAACTGCCAAGTATTTGGAGAACTAGCGACTAAGTGTATTCTCTAGTTCTCTGAATTATTTTTACTAACTGTCAATTATTTGGAGAACTAGAGACTAAGTATTCTCTAGTTTTCTAAATGTTGTCTCTTAACCACTAGCCATTTGGAGAACTGGAGACTAAGCATTCTCTAGTTCTCTGAATGTTTATGATTTAACCACTAGCATTTTTTGTCAGCATTTTTTTGCAAAATTTAGTGCTTTATGATCATTGACATGCATCCCAATGCACTATTTGTGCACACTCTTGAGATCTTTTTTCTCTTTATTCATTTTATTATGTGAGTGGTATATCTTTTAAACACTTGAAATGGTCATTTCTTGAGTAATGTGGGATTAAACTTTTGGAAGCATTGCTGATTTTTTTATTGCTGCAGTACTCAGAGGATCATAACTTTTGATTTTCAAATTGGGTTTTTCTAAAAAATTTGTTGTACAATGCACACATTGTCATCTCAAACATATGTAAAATTTTGCCTAACCCAGTTTGTATTTTTTGAGTTATGATAAAAAAATGTGACTGGCTGTGCATTCACACTTTTTTTTAACTGACTCTTGCCTTCAACCCTTTTTTCATCTTCTTCTTCTCCACATACTTTGCATTTGTCTATGATATTTGGCATCACAACATCACTTTTCTTTTATTTTCTCAAAATTTGAGATAAGACCTTGATGCATTGCCCTCTAGAAAATAACAATGATAAATAAGCACCAGTAACACTAGCCATTTCTACGTACACAAATATCTTGTGCCCAATCTTAGTGATAACTCACACTAGTGACACACTCCTTTGCTCTCACACATCATGGAATTATCTTGTCTGGGCCATTTATTTCACTTTTATCCTTTGTGAAGATTGCCAAATAACATTAGCTGACATCCGGGAGCGGCCTTAAAAACTGGCCAATAGCCATCATAGGATCATGTCACTGAGCACACATGTTCACCTCCAACAAACAAATATGCATGTCAAAGAAGAAATCTTGAAGAGACCCGAGCCACAAGATAAAACTGACCAAAGTTAGCCACTTAAAACATTGCCTTTCTGATCTATCTGAAATCACTTAAGTTGGCTCTAGAACCGGCTTTGAAAACTAACCAAATCACCTGAACAAACCTCACAGCATGACTGGCATAAACCTTGAGATACATAGAATCACCTTGCAAAATGGCATCCCTTGACTGTACCTAAGGCAAAAGTTATTAACCTTTGAAGTTTCCCTTTTCATTCTGCTCCTGCAAACACACTATTAGAACCTGATAAACTGCATCTGGAATTAGCCTTGAAAAGTGCACGAATGGATAGGTAGGATTCTCGAATAAGAATGAGATACAGTACAACTTGTCAATAATACAGGACAACAAGAATTTTGACAATAAGATCATCCTGTAAAAAGTTATTAGCAGGCAAAGAAGGCCTCTGACAAACTTGCAGAAAACATAACTGGGCAATTTGCACTTTTTGCAAACAGAAAATGTCTGGCAAATTGATCAAATGAATACATCAAGAACCACAATCTTACAGCATGGAAGTATTTTATATCTACTATACATTGAGACAAACATACTGATGACTTGATCAATAGGGCATGAGTTATTCACAGTCGAAATAGGGCTCTGAAAAACTGGTGAATAACCAAACAGTGCAAAACACGAAAGCTGCAAATGGAATCAGCTTCAATTTCTCATTAGATGTATTCATCACGAGCTACAAACTAACAAGGGTAGATTAAAACTTGTCTATAATGCAGGTAAATGATTAAAACCTTTCTACCAATCCATTGGGTACAAGTTATAACATGTCAAACAGGGTTCCTGAGAAAACTGGGAAAAGGGCCAAGTGTAGAAACTAGAAAACACCTCCGGAAGGGGATGAATAAACGGGATCAAAACTTATCACAGAGGCCTAAAACCTAACACATTAAGAGTATGAAAATTGTACAACAAGATGCTAGGCTCATATTTTCGTGACGTTCTCCAGGGTGCATTTTATTCAACCTCAAAGTGACCCTTCCCAGTGAATTTTACACAAGCATTTTCTGACTTAGAGACGTCCTAGAAATGAACTGATGCAAACCCATTTGAACATGCCATCTAAGGACTCAAAACAACTTGATAGGATGAGTGAAAAGCAATGAACACATAGACCTTAAGATATGACCCCAAACACGCCCATACTAGCATTCAATACAAAGCCAAAATTAGCACCTAATCAAAATTTTACATGGTACCTCAAAACTGCACTTTGAGTACCAACACATTGCAAGAGGAGATTCGAAGAGGAATTAATCTTAATGTCAAAGAAAAAGCAAGGATGAAGCTAAAGAAGAAGATCAAAAAGGCGAAGTCGAAGTTGTGAACCAGAATAAAGAAAGACTTTTTCAAGCCATTTCCAAGATCAGAAAAAGACCTAAGATTTTTGTTCCTGCATTTTCAAGAAATCTTAACCCAAAGGAGTTGATCGAATGGATCAATGAATGTGAAGAATATTTTGAGTATGAAGATATTGAAGATCCTGATAGGGTCAAATTCGTGAAGGCCGGACTGAAAGGTGATGCGAAGATCTGGTGGCAAGAGATTCAATTGGAGTGAAATAGAAGAGGGAAAGATAAAATCACAAGATGGGATCGAATGGTGGATAAATTGAAGCAGCAGTTCATTCCTATTTATTATGAGCTCGACCTACTGAAGAAGATGCAAAGTTTGAAGTAGGCAAGAAGATCTGTTCAGGAGTATACAGAGGAGTTCTATCGAATGCTCATCAGAACAAGCCATGCAGAAGCTGACAAGGAGAAAGTTGCCCGTTACCTTAATGGGTTAATGCCAAGCATTCAGGAGGAGCTAAATCTGGTTCGAATGAATAGTATTGAAGAGGCATACCAGTTTTCCCTATAAGTAGAGGAATAGTTGAACAAGAAGTTTGAGAGCAGACAAAATGGAAGAGGTCATGGTGAATGATCTGGTAGATGGTCATATGGAGGCCGAAATGAGGATTCGAAAAAGAAGGATGAGGCCAGTAGTAGTCAAAATGAGATAGCAAACAATTCCAATCATTTCCAAGATCATAACAATAGAGATCAGAGAGGAAGAGGAAGAGGACAAGGTTTAGGAAGAGGAGGCTTCCGTGGAACATGATTTCACTATGGAGAAGAAGGTCATAGGGCATTTGAATGTCCTCAACGCCAAGGAAGGATAGATAGGAGGAATGAAGGCTGGGCCAGAGTGGCACATGTAGATGTAGGTGCCAGATTCTCAAATTTTGAAGATGCTGAAAGAGGAGAAACATTCATTAATAAAAAACTCCTACTGAGTTGTGAGAATGAAACTAAACAAAGGAGGAGCCTGTTTCGCACTAGATGCAAGTGTGAGTGTAAATGTTGTGATGTGATTATTGATAGTGGAAGCACTAAAAATTTGGTGTCAAAAGAGATGGTGACAAAGTTGAAGCTTAAGAGATAAAAAAACCCACATTCATATCGGATTGCTTGGGTGTAGAATGACCACAAGGTCATGGTCAGTGAACAATGCCTGGTAAAGTTCAAGATCGACGGGTACCAAGATGAGGTACTATGTGATATCATATGTATGGATGCATGTCATATGTTGTTGGGTAGACCGTCGTAGTTTGAAAAAAGTGTTGTACATGATGGTCATGCAAATACCTATTCCCTGACAAAGGATGGAGTGTGACATAAGGTAAAGCCATTGGAGGAGACCGAAGAAAAAGTATGTGGCAATGAAAGAATAACTTTTGTTGATGGAAGGAAATTCCTAGATGGTATGAGGCATGAGCACCTGTATTTTTCTTTAATTCCAAAAGCTGGTAAAAAGGAAGAAGAGGATGTACATGTAGAGGTTGCAGATTTGTTGAATGAGTTTCACGATATTGTATCTGATAATGTACCTGATGGATTACTATCAGTAAGGAAGATGAGTCATCAGATGGATTTGATTCTAGTAGCCAATTTTCCAAACAAGGCAGCACACAAAATGACAGCAGCAGAAAGTGAAGAGTTGAACAGACAAGTACATGAGTTATTGCAAAAGGGGTTGATTCGAGAGAGTTTGAGTCCATGTGTTGTACCAGCGGTATTAGCACCAAAGAATAATGCAAAGTGGTGGATGTGTACAGATTCTAGAGCAATAAATAAGATCACAATCAAGTATAGGTTTCCATTGCCACGAATGGATGATATTATGGACTATTTGAGTTGAGCTGTCTATTTCTCAAAGATAGATCTGAAGAGTGGATATCACCAGATTCAGATCAAAGAAGGAGGTGAATGGAAGACTTCCTTAAAGATAAAGGAAGGACTATATGATTGGTTAGTCATGCCTTTTGGGCTAACCAATGCACCAAGCACTTTCATGCGGTTCATGAACGAGGTTCTAAAAGAATTTCTGGGTAAGTTTGTCAATGTGCACATAGATAATATTTTGATCTTTAGTAAGACATTGGAAGAGCATATGATGCATATTCATATGGTGTTTGAGAAGTGAAGAGATGAGAAATTATTGATTAATTTGAAGAAGTGCAGTTTTGTGAAAAAATAGTTAGTGTATTTGAGATTTGTAGTTTCAGCAAAAGGTCTAAAAATGGACCCAAAGAAGGTACAGGCTATCCTTGAATGGCCTACTCCAAGGAATGCTACTGAGGTAAGGTCTTTTCATGGTTTGGCTAGCTTTTACAGAAAGTTTATCAAAAATTTTAGCAGTATTTGTGGACCCTTGACTAAAACAATGAGAGGGGATAGAAAAGAGTTCAAGTGGACTAATGAGGTAGATAAGAGTTTTAAACCATTGAAACAAAAGGTTACAGAACAACCTATTTTAACACTTCCAAATTTTAACAAGGTCTTTCAAGTAGATTGTGATGGTAGTGGTACTGCAATAGGAGCTGTTATGAGCCAAGAAGGTAAACCTATTGCTTATTTTAGTGAGAAGTTAAATAATGCCAAGAGAAAATATTCTATTTATGATCATAAATTTTATGCTATAGTCCAAGCATTGAAGAAGTGGAGACACTATCTATTTCCTAAAGAGTTCTTTTTGTAAACTGATCATCAAGCTTTGCAATATTTGAATAGTCAAAGAAAGTTCAATCAAAGGCATTGGAAATGGGTTGAGTTTTTGTAGAGTTATACACTTGTTTTGAAACACAGGAGTGAAAAGTGTAACAGGGTTGTAGATGCGCTTAGCAGAAGGAAACTATTGCTAACACAGATGCAGATAGAGGTGGTTGGGTTCAAGGAACACAAGAATTTGTATCTAGAGGATCCTGATTTTGGTGAAGCTTGGAAAGCTTGTAAAGAACTTGTTATTTTAGACAGAATGAAGTGGTTGAATTTCATCATTTAGGATGATATGCTATTTAGAGGGAGTTAGTTGTGCATTCCAAGAAGTTCTATGTGCGAGAATCTCATCAAGGAGAAGCATAGTGGAGGATTGGCTAGACATTTTGGTCGACATAAAACCCTTGCTTTGGTTAGTGAAAATTATTATTGGCTATAGTTGCAGCAAGATGTCAAAAAGTTTGTACAGAGTTGTAGAGTATGTCAGATGGTGAAAGGAGTGAAACAGAATACAAGGTTGTATTAGCCATTACCTATACTAGAGAAGCCTTGGGAGGATATCAGTATGGACTTTGTTCTTGGTTTACCAAGGACACAGTGGGTACATGATTCAATTTTTGTGGTAGTTGACAGATTTTCAAAGATGACACATTTTATTCCCTGCAAGAAGAATTATGATGTTGTTCATGTAGCAAAAAAAAATTTCAAAGAAGTAGTGAGACTACATGGTTTTCCAAAAAGTATATTTTTAGATAGGGACACTAAGTTCATTGGATATTTCTGGCATACATTGTGAAAGAAGTTGAAGACAGATTTAAAGTTCAGCTCATCACATCAGCCATAGAATGATGGAAAGACATAGGTGGTGAATAGGAGTTTGGGAAATTTGTTGAGATGTTTGGTTGGAGATAAGGCAATAGGATGGGATTTGATTTTACCAAAGGCAGAATTTGCATACAATAATTCTTTCAATAGGAGCACTGGTAAATCACCATTTCAAATTGTATATGGGAGTAGTCCCAGAAATGCATCTGAGTTGAAAAAGATAGATAAAGGAGAAATAAGTAGTGTTGAAGCTGAGGATTTTGTAGAACATTTCAAGAAACATCCATGAGGAGGTGAGGAAGCAAATTACCAAGATGAATGCGTAGTATAAGGCTAAGGCAGATGAGAAAAGGAGGCATAAGGAATTTCAGGTTGGAGATGAAGTCATGGTTCATTTACGAAAGGAGCGATTTTCGGTTGGTACATATAACAAGTTAAAAATGAATAAGTTTGGGCCATGTAAGATACTAAAGAAGCATGATTCAGGAATTGCATATGAGGTAGAATTGCCTACTGAGCTAAATATTTTACCAGTGTTTAACATTTTAGATTTGATAGAGTATCATGAAGGAGGTATTGAAGATGAGGTTACAAAAACACAGTGGAGTATTTAAGCAATGAGTTCAGATATCAAGGAGATTGAAGACATACTGGATAGACATGTTGGCAGAAGCACAAGGAATAGGACATATTAAGAGTATTTTGTCAAATGGAAAGGATGACATGTTGAAGATTCATCATGGCTAACAAAGGAGGAGGTTAACCATCTTGGTTTTCCTCTGCACACCTAAGTCATGACAGGGTCACTTCTCAAATCACCCCAGGTGTTTGATGCAGGAGCATCCTGGGTGTAAGAGCAATCTTGCATCACCCAAAAATATTTCTATTTTTGTATTCAATAAAGGCTATTTTGTGTAGAGATGTTATTTAAGGAAACTTGTTGTTTTTAGTAAGTTGGTCATATGATCTCAGAATATTCTGATTTTACATATGGATGTTCATCTCAGTCATATCAGCCTACCAGTAAAGTTTCATGGCTAGATCAAGTCTAGTTTTGAAGATATTGAAGATTTTCGGTAGTGGCTGCAGGGTATAGAAACTTTGAACTCAGTTTTGATGGCTTTAGAGGCCCCAGATGAGGTCAAAAATTTGGGTGACAAGCGCTTGTGCGACCCAAGCCTATAGTGCACTTCGTGGCCTTTCTGAAATGGGGTTATAATAGTTAATCGGGTCAACTGGTGATGACTTATGGTCTCTCGAAGTCAGGTCACCTAAAATGGTGGAAAATAATTTTTCTTCAAAATTTTTGTTCGGGTTTCAAAAGTGATTTTGAGCTGAATTGGATGTAATAAATTGAAAACTAAAATAATTCTAAGTTTGGTCAGCCCTAAGGGCTAAATTTTTGGAACCTTCTCAGGCGATGGAAAATGCCTATATAAAGAAGGCCCGTAGTGTTGTCTAGGACAGTTATGGGTAGTAGATCTGGGTATTGATTTGAGGCTTTTTCCTACAAAATATTGTAAGGGAATGCCCATGTGGCTTTGCATATTGTAATTCTAAAATTTTATAATTCCATATTTGTGGAGATAATAAGAAACCAATTTTCTGTTCTTACATATTATTGTTGTTTCTCAATTTCTGTTATGTGTTTGTGGTATTAAGGTGAGCACCCTTCATCAAGTGGTATTAGAGTAGGAGTTCTTGAGTGTGTAAACAAATCATCGATTGTGAAGCAGTTTGCACCATGACCGTGGGTTAGGCTTTCTATGTAAACAGATCATCAAATATGAGGCAATTTTCACTAGGACCATGGTTAGGGTTTGAGCACGCATCCAAAAAAAAGCCTCCATGAAGGGGATGCGGTGGAAGAGCTGGTGTTGTAACATTGAAGGTTAGAGCACTCTAGAGACAAGTGCGAGCATTGCAAGAGGAGATTCAGAAAGGAATGAATCTTAATGTCAAAGACGAAAGCGAGGATGAAGCCGAAGAAGAAGATCAAGAAAGAGGAGTCAAAGTTGTGAACCAGGATGACGAAATATTTTTTCAGGCCATTTCCAAGATTGATAAAATACTTAAGATTGAGGTTCCTACATTTTTAGGAAATCTTAACCTAGAGGAGTTGATCGATTGGATCAATGAATGTGAAGAATATTTTGAGTATAAAGATATTGAGGATCCTAATAGGGTCAAATTCATGAAGGCCAGACTAAAATGTGATTCGAAGATCTAGTGGCAAGAAATTCAATTGGAGTGAAATAGAAGAGAGAAAGATAAAATCAAAAGATGGGATCAAATGGTGGATAAATTGAAGTGGCACTTCATTCCTGTTGATTATGAGCTCAACCTACTAAAGAAGATGCAAAGTTTGAAGCAGGAAGGAAGATCTATTCAGGAGTATACAGATGAGTTCTATCGAATCCTCATCAAAATAGGCCATGCAGAAGCTGACAAGGAGAAAGTTGTCTATTACGTTAATGGGTTAAGGCCAAGCATTCAGGAGGAGCTGAATCTAGTTTGAATGAACAGTATTGAAGAGGCATACCAATTTTCTCTAAAAGTAGAGGAAAAGTTGAACAAGAAGTTCCAGAGCAGACAAAATAGAAGAGGTTACGGTGAATGATCTAGTGGACGGTCATATGGAGACTGAAATGAGGACCCCAAAAAGAAGGACGAGGCTAGTAGCAGTCAAAATCAGAGAGGAAACAATTCCAATCATTTCCAAGATTAGAATAATAGAGATCAGAGAGGAAGAGGAAGAGGAGAAGGTTCAGGAAGAGGAGGCTTCCGTGGAACATGCTTTCACTATGGAGAAGAAGGTCATAGGGCATTTGAATGTCTTCAATGCCAAGGAAGGACAGATAGGAGGAATGAAGGCCAGGATAGAGTGGCACATGTAGATGAAGATGCCAGATCTTCAAATTTGAAAGATGCTGAAAGAGGAGAAACGTTGATTAAAAAAAGAGTCCTGCTGAGTGGTGAGAATGAATCTGAACAAAGGAGGAGCCTGTTTCACACTAGATGCAAGTGTGAGGGTAAATGTTGTGATGTGACTATTGATAGTGGAAGCACTGACAATTTGGTGTCCCAAGAGATGGTGACAAAGTTGAAGCTCAAGAGACAGAAACACCCACATCCATATTGGATTGCCTGGGTGCAGGATGACCACAAGGTCATGGTCATTGAGAAGTGTCTATTAAAGCTCAAGATCAGTGGGTACCAAGATGAGGTACTATGTGATATCATATCTATGGATGCTTGTCATATGTTGTTGGGTAGACCGTTGTAGTTTGATAGATGTGTTGTACATGATGGTCATGCAAATACCTATTCCCTGACAAAGGATGGAGTGTGACATAAGCTAAAGCCATTGAAGGAGATTGAAGAAAAGGTATGTGGCAATGCAAGAATAAATTTTTTTGATTGAAGAAAATTCCTAGATGGTATGAGGCATGAGCATGTGTATTTTTCTTTAATTCCAAAAGCTGGTAAAAAAAAAAAAGAGGATGTACCTATAGAGGTTGCAGATTTGTTAAATGAGTTTCAAGATATTGTATCTTATAATATACCTGATGGATTATCACTGATAAGGAAGATCAGTCATCAGATGGATTTGATTCCAGGAGCAAGTTTGCCAAACAAGGCAGCACACAGAATGACACCAACAGAAAGTGAAGAGTTTAATAGACAAGTACATGAGTTATTGTAGAAGGGGTTGATTTGAGAGAGTCTGACTCCATAAGCTATACCAATGGTATTAACACCAAACAATAATGGAGAGTGGAGGATGTGTACAGATTCTAGAGTAATAAATAAGATCACAATCAAGTGCAGGTTTCCATTGCCACAAATGGATGATATTATCGACTGTTTGAGTGGAGTTGTGTATTTCTCAAAGATAGATCTGAAGAGTGGATATCACCATATTCAACTCAGAGAAGGAGATGAATAGAACACTACCTTTAAGACAAAGGAAGTACTCTATGAGTGGTTAGTCATGCCTTTTGGGCTAACCAATGCACCGAACACTTTCATGCGACTCATGAATGAGGTTCTGAAAGAATTTTTGGGTAAGTTTGTCATTGTGTACATAGATGATATTTTGATCTTTAGTAAGACATTGGAAGAGCATATGATGCATATTCGTGTGGTGTTTGAGAAGTTAAGAGATGAGAAATTATTGATTAATTTGAAGAAGTGCAGTTTTGTGAAGAAAGAGTTAGTGTATTTGGGATTTTTAGTTTCAGCAGAAGGTCTAAAAATAGACTCAGAGAAGGTACAGGCTATCCTTGAATGGCTTACTCCAAGGAATGCTACTGAGGTAAGGTCTTTTCATGATTTGGCTAGCTTTTACAGAAAGTTTATCAAAAATTTTAGCAGTATTTGTGGACCCTTGACTGAAACAATGAGAGGGGATAGAAAAGAGTTCAAGTGGACTAATGGGGCAGATAAAAGTTTTAAACTGTTGAAACAAAAGATTATAGAACAACTTATTTTAGCACTTCCAAATTTTAATAAGGTCTTTCAAGTAGATTGTGATGGTAGTGGTACTGCAATAGGAGCTGTTATGAGCCAAGAAGGTAAACCTATTGCTTATTTCAGTGAGAAGTTAAATGATAGCAAGAGAAAATATTTTGTTTATGATCAAGAATTTTACGCTATAGTTCAGGCATTGGCGAAGTGGACACACTATCTGCTTCCTAAAGTGTTCTTTTTGTATACTGATCATCAAGCTTTGGAATATTTGAATAGTTAAGGAAAATTGAATCAAAGGCATTTGAAATGGGTTGAGTTTTTGCAGAATTATACATTTGTTTTGAAACACAAGAGTGCAAAGTCTAACAGGGTTGCAGATGCGCTTAGCAGAAGGAAACTATTATTGACAAAGATGCAAATTGATGTGGTTGGGTTCAAGGAACTCAAGAATTTGTATCTAGAGGATTTTAATTTTGGTGAAGCTTCGAAAGCTTGTAAAGAACCTATTACTTTAGACAGAATGAAGTGGCTAGATTTCATCATTCAGGATGATATGCTATTCAGAGGGAGTCAGTTGTGCCTTCCAAGAAGTTCTATCAGGGAGAATCTCATCAAGGAGAAGCATAGCGGAGGATTGGCTGGATATTTTGGTCGAGATAAAACCCTTGCTTTGGTTAGTGAAAATTATTATTAGTCACAGTTGCAGCAAGAAGTCAAGAAGTTTTTACAGAGTTGTAGAGTATGTTAGATGGGGAAAGGAGTGAAATAGAATATAAGGTTGTATCAGCCATTACCTATACCAGAGAATCCTTGGGAGGATATCAGTATGGACTTTGTTCTTGGTTTACGAAGGACACAGTGGGGACATGATTCAATTTTTGTGATAGTTCACAGATTTTCAAAGATGGCACATTTTATTCCCTGTAAGAAGACTAATGATGTTGTTCATGTAGTAGAATTTTTTTTCAGAGAAGTAGTGAGACTACATGGTTTTCCAAAAAGTAAAGTTTCAGATAGGGACACTAAGTTCATTGGATATTTCTGGCATACATTGTGGAAGAAGTTGAAGATAGATTTGAAGTTCAGCTCATCACATCATCTAAAGACTGATGGATAGAGAGAGGTGGTGAATAGGAGTTTGGGAAATTTGTTGAGATGTTTGGTTGGAGATAAGCCAATAGGATGAGATTTGATTTTACCAAAGGTAGAATTTGCATACAGTAATTCTATCAATAGGAGCACTAGTAAATCACCATTCCAGATTGTATATGGGAGTAGTCTCAAAAATGCATCTGAGTTGAGAAAGATAGATAAAAGAGAAATAAGTCATGTTGAAGCTGGAGATTTTGTAGAACATTTGAAGAACATCCATGAGAAGGTGAGGAAGCATATTACCAAGATGAATGTTTAGTATAAGGCTAAGGCAGATGAGAAAAGAAGGCATAAGAAATTTCAGGTTGAAGATGAAGTCGTGGTTCATTTGCGGAAGGAGCGATTTCCAGTTGATACATATAACAAGTTAAAAATGAAGAAGTTTGAGCCACGTAAGATACTGAAGAAGCATGATTCAAGAATTGCATATGAGGTAGAATTGCCTACTGAGCTAAATATTTCACCAGTGTTTAACATTTCAAATTTGACAGAGTATTATGAAGGAGTATTCCAGCAACGAGTTCAGATATCAAGGACATTGAAGACATACTAGATAGTTGTGTTGGTACAAACACAAGGAATAGGATATATGAAGAGTATTTGGTCAAATGGAAAGGACATCCTATTGAAGATTCATCATGGCTAACAAAGGATGAGGTTAACCACCTTGGATTTCCTCTGCACACCTTAGTCGTGACAGGGTCACTTCTCAAATTACCCTAGGTGTGTGATGCAAGAGCATCCTGGGTGTAAGAGAAATCTTGAATCACCCAAAAATATTTTTGTTTTTGTATTAAATAAGGGCTATCTTGTGCAGAGATGTTATTTAAGGAAACTTTTTGTTTTTAGTAAGTTGGTCATACGATCTCAGAATGTTTTGATTTTACATGTGGTGTTTCATCTCAGTCATATCAACCTGCCAGTTAAGTTTCATGGCTAGATTAGGTCTAGTTTTGAAGATATTGAAGATTTTTGGTAGTGGCAGCAGGGTACAAAAACTTTGAACTCAGTTTTGAAAGCTTTAGAGGCCACAGATGAGGTTGAAAATTTGGGTGATAGGCTCTTGCGTGAGTCAGGCCTATAGAGCACTTTGTGGCCTTTTCGAAATGGGTTTATAATAATCAATCGGGTCAACTGGTGATGACTTATGGTCTCCGAAAGTTGGGTCACCTGAAATGGTGAAAAATAATTTTTCTTCAAAACTTTTGTTCAGGTTTAAAAAGTGATTTTTGAGCTGACTTTGATGTAATAAATTGAAAAATAAAATAATTCTAAGTTTGGTCGGCCCTAAGGGCTAAATTTTTGGAACCTTCTCGGGTGGTGGAAAATGCCTATATAAAGAAGGCCCTTAGTGTTGTCTAGGATAGTTCTGGGTAGTAGATCTGAGGCTTTGTCCTACAAAATATTGTAATAGATTGCCCATGTTGCTTTACATATTGTAATTATGAAAGTTTGTAATTCCACATTTGTGGAGATAATACGAAGCCAATTTTCTATTCTTGCATATTGTACTTGTTTGTCTATTTCTATTATGTGTTTATGGTATTAAGGGGAGCACCTTTCATCAAGTGGTATCAGAGAAGGAGTTCCTGAGTGTGTAAATAGATTGTCGATTGTGAGGTAGTTTGCACTAGGACCGTGGGTTAGGGTTTTTGTGTAAATAAATCACCGACTGTGAGACAGTTTGCACCAGGATCATGGTTAGGGTTTCAACATGCATCATGAAAATGCCTCCATGAAGGGAACATAGTGAAAGAGCTAGTGTTGGAACACCCAAGGTTAGAGTGCTCCAGAGACAAGTGTGAGCATTGCAAAAGGAGATTCACAGAGGAATGAATCTTAATGTCAGAGACAAAAGCAAGGATGAAGCCGAAAAAGAAGATCAAGAAGGAGAATTTAAAGTTGTGAACCAGGAGGAAGAAAGATTTTTTCAGGCCATTTCCAAGATTGGAAAAAAACCTAAGATTGAGGTTCCTACATTTTTAGGAAATCTTAACCCAGAAGAGTTGATCAACTGGATCAATGAATGTGAAGAATATTTTGAGTATGAAGATATTGAGGATCATGAAGATATGAAGATATGAAGATAGACTGAAAGGTCATGCAAAGATATGATGGCAAGAGAGTCAATTGGAGCGAAATAGAAGAGGAAAAGATAAAATCACAAGATGAGATTGAATGGTGCATAAATTGAAGTGGTAGTTTATTCCTATTGATTATGAGCTCGACCTACTAAAGAAGATGAAAAGTTTGAAGTAGGTAGGAAGATCTATTCAGGAGTATACAGATGAGTTCTATCGAATCCTCATTAGAATAGGCTATGCAGAAGCTGACAAGGAGAAAGTTGCCCATTACCTTAATGGGTTTAGGCCAAGCATTCAAGAGGAGTTGAATCTAGTTCGAATGAACAGTATTCAAGAGGCATACCAGTTTGCCCTAAAAGTAGAGGAAAAGTTGAACAAGAAGTTTGAGAGCACATAAAATGGAAGACGTCACGGTGGATGATCTGGTGGATGGTTATATGGAGGCTGAAATGAGGATCTTTAATAGAAGGATGAGGCCAGTAGTAGTCAAAATCAGAGAGGAAATAATTCTAATCATTTCCAAGATCAGAACAATAGAGATCAGAGAGGAAGAGGAAGAGGAGAAGGTTCAGGAAGAGGAGGCTTCCGTGGAACATGCTTTCATTGTGGATAAGAAGGTCATAGGGAATTTGAATGTAATCAACACCAAGGAAGGATAGATAGGAGGAATGAAGGCCAGGCCAGAGTGGCACATGTAGATGAAGATGCTAGATCTTCAAATTCAGAACAGGCTGAAAGAGGAGAAACATTGATTAACAAAAGAGTCCTGCTGAGTGGTGAGAATAAAATAGAACAAAGAAGGAGTCTGTTTTGCACTAGATGCAAGTGTTAGGGTAAATGTTGTGATGTGACTATTGATAGTGGAAGAACTCACAATTTGGTGTCTGAAGAGATGGTGACAAAGTTGAAGCTCAAGAGACAGAAACACCCACATCCATATCGGATTGCCTAGGTGCAGGATGACCGCAAGGTCATGATCAGTGAACAGTGCTTGGTAAAGTTCAAGATCAGCGGGTACCAAGATAAGGTACTATGTGATATCATATCTATGGATGCATGCCATATGTTTTTGGGTAGACCGTGGTAGTTTGATAGATGTGATGTACATGATGGTCATGAGAATACCTTTTCCCTGACAAAGGATGGAGTGCGACATAAGCTAAAGCCATTGAAGGAGACGAAAGAAAATGTATGTGGTAATGCAAGAATAACTTTTGTTGATGGAAGGAAATTCCTAGAGGTTATGAGGCATGAGCATGTGCGTTTTTCTTTAATTCCAAAAGCTGGTAAAAAGAAAAAAGAGGATGTACTTATAGAGGTTGCAGATTTGTTGAATGTGTTTTAGGATATTGTATCTGATAATGTACCTGATGGATTACCACTGATAAGGAAGATCAGTCATCAGATGGATTTGATTCTAAGAGCCAATTTGTCAAACAAGGCAACACACAGAATGACACCAGCAGAAAGTGAAGAGTTGAACATATAAGTACATGAGTTATTGCAAAAGGAGTTGATTCAAGAGAGTCTGAGTCCATGTGTTGTAACAGTAATATTAGCACCAAAGAAGAATGGAGAGTGGAGGATGTGTATAGATTCTAGAGCAATAAATAAGATCACAATCAAGTACAGTTTCCATTGCCATGAATAGATGATATTATGGATTGTTTGAGTGGAGCTGTGTATTTCTCAAAGATAGATCTAAATAGTGGATATCACTAGATTTAGATCAGAGAAGGAGATGAATGGAAGACTACCTTCAAGACAAAGGAAGGACTATATGAGTGGTTAGTCATGCCTTTCGGGCTAACCAATGCACCGATCACTTTCATGCGGCTCAGGAACGAGGTTCTGAAAGAATTTCTGGGTAAGTTTGTCATTGTGTACCTAGCTAATATTTTTATCTTTAGTAAGACATTGTAAAAGCATATGATACATATTTTTATGGTGTTTGAGAAGTTAAGAGATGAGAAATTGTTGATTAATTTGAAGAAGTGCAGTTTTGTGAAGAAAGAGTTAGTGTATTTGAGATTTGTAGTTTCACCAAAAGGTCTAAAAATAGACCTAGAGAAGGTACAGACTATCCTTGAATGGCCTACTCTAAGGAATGCTATTGAGGTAAGGTCTTTTCATGGTTTGGCTAGCTTTTACCGAAAGTTTATCAGAAATTTTAGCAGTATTTGTGGACCCTTGACTGAAACAATGAGAGGGGATAGAAAAGAGTTCAAGTGGACTAATGGGGTAGATAAAAGTTTTAAACTGTTGAAACAAAAGGTTACAGAACAACCTATTTTAGCCCTTCTCAATTTTAATAAAGTGTTTCAAGTAGATTGTGATGCTAGTGGTACTGTAATAAGAGTTTGTATGAGCCAAGAAGGTAAACATATTTCTTATTTCATTGAGAAGTTAAATGATGCCAAGAGAAAATATTATGTTTACGATCAAAAATTTTATGCTATAGTTCAGGCACTGAAGTAGTGGAGACACTATTTGATTCCTAAGAAGTTTGTTTTGTATACTGATCATCAAGCTTTGCAATATTTAAATAGTCAAGAAAAGTTGAATCAAAGGCATTTGAAATAGGTTGAATTTTTGCAGAGTTATATATTTTTTTTGAAACATAGGAGTGGAAAGTCTAAAAGTGTTGCAAATGCACTTAGCAGAAGGCAACTATTGCTAACAAAGATGAAGATTGAGGTGGTTGGGTTCAAGGAACTCAAGAATTTGTATCGAGAAGATCCTGATTTTAGTGAAGCATGGAAAGCTTGTAAAGAACCTATTACTCTAGATAGAACAAAGTGGCTGGATTTCATCTTTCAAGATGCTATGCTATTCAGAGGGATTCAATTGTGCATTCCAAGAATTTCTATGAGGGAGAATCTCATCAAGGAGAACATAGTGGAGGATTGGCTGGACATTTTGGTCGAGATAAAACCCTTGCTTTGGTTAGGGAGAATTATTATTGGCCACAGTTGCAGCAAGATGTGAAGAAGTTTGTACAGAGTTGTAGAGTATGTCAGAGGGCGAAAGGAGTGAAGCAGAATATAGAGTTGTATCAGCCATTACATGTACTAGAGAAGCTTTGGGAGGATATCAGTATGAACTTTATTCTTCATTTACCAAGGACACAATGGGGACATGATTCAATTTTTGTGGTAGTTGACAGATTTTCAAAGATGACACATTTTATTCCTTGCAAAAAGACTAATGATGTTGTTCATGTAGCATAATTTTTTTCAGAGAAGTAGTGAGACTACATGGTGTGCCAAAAAGTATATTTTCAGATGGGGACACTAAGTTTATTGGATATTTCTTGCAGACATTGTGGAAGAAGTTGAAAATAGATTTGAAGTTCAACTCATCACATCATCCACAGACTGATGGACAAATAGAGGTGGTGAATAGGAGTTTGGGAAATCTATTGAGATGTTTGGTTGGAGATAAGCCAACAAGATGGAATTTTATTTTACCATAGGCAAAATTTGCATACAATAATTCTATCAACAGGAGCACTGGTAAATCACCGTTCCAAATTATATATGGGAGTAGTCCTAGAAATGCATCTGAGTTCAGAAAGATAGATAAAAGAGAAATATGTAATGCTGAAGCTGAGGATTTTGTAGAACATTTGAAGAAAATCCATGAGGAGGTGAGGAAGCATATTACCAAGATGAATGTGTAGTATAAGGCTAAGGCAGATGAGAAAAGGAGGCATAAGGAATTTCAGGTTGGAGATGAAGTCATGGTTCATTTGCGGAAGGAGTGATTTTCGGTTGGTACATATAAAAAGTTAAAAATGAAGAAGTTTGGGCCATGTAAGATACTGAAGAAGCATGATTCAGGAATTGCATATGAGGTAGAATTGCCTACTGAGTTGAATATTTCACCAGTGTTTAACATTTCAGATTTGACAGAGTATCATGAAGGAGGTGTTGAAGATGAGGTTACAGTAGCATGATAGACTATTCTAGGAACCATTTCAAATATCAAGGATATTGAAGACATACTGGATAGTCGTGTTGGCAAAAGCACAAGGAATAGGACATATGAAGAGTATTTGGTCAAATGAAAAGGATGACCTATTGAAGATTAATGATGGCTAACAAAGGAGGAGGTTAACCATCTTGGTTTTCCTCTGCACACCTGAGTCGTGACAGGGTCACTTCTCAAATTACCCCATGTGTCTGATGCAGGAGCATCTTGGGTGTAAGAGCAATCTTGCATCACCCAAAAATATTTATGTTTTTGTATTCAATAAGGGCTATCTTGTGCAGAGATGTTATTTAAGGAAACTTGTTGTTTTTAGTAAGTTGGTCATACGATCTCAGAATGTTTTGATTTTACATGTGGATGTTCATCTCAATCATATCATCCTGCCAATAAAGTTTCATGGCTAGATCAGGTCTAGTTTTGAAAATATTGAAGATTTTTGATAGTGGTAGTAGGGTACAGAAACTTTGAACTCAGTTTTGAAGGGTTTAGAGGCCCCGAATGAGGTCAAAAATTTTGGTGACAGGCACTTGCACAAGTCAAGCTTGTAGAGCACTTCATGGCCTTTTCAAAATGGGGTTATAATAGTCAATCGGGTCAACTGGTGATGAATTATGGTCTCCAGAAGTCAGGTCACTTGAAATGGCAAAAAATAATTTTCCTTCAAAATTTTTGTTCGGGTTTCAAAAGTGATTTTGAGCCGACTTTGATGTAATAAATTGAAAAATAAAATAATTCTAAGTTTGGTCGGCCCTAAGGGCTAAATTTCTGGAACCTTCTCGGGTGGTGTAAAATGCCTATATAAAGAAGGCCCGTAGTGTTGTCTAGGACAGTTCTGGGTATTGATTTGAGGCTTTGTCCTACAGAATATTGTAAGGGAATGCCCATGTGGCTTTGCATATTGTAATTCTGAAAGTTTGTAATTCCACATTTGTGGAGATAATAAGAAGCCAATTTTCTGTTCTTGCATATTGTTGTTGTTTCTCTATTTTTGTTATGTGTTTGTGGTATTAAGGGGAGCACCCTTCATCATATATGTAGTAATCTCAAAATTAGTGTTGAATAGTAAAATCAAGATTTGGATAACATCAAAAAGATTTCTCTTAATGTTTCCTAGATTGAAGTCAAAGTTGTTGAGGCTTTAAAAATCCTAAATTATTTTTTGTGTGTTGGTTTCATTTTTACTAATCATTTGAGGATGATATTTTTTGTATACAATATTTTATGTCCCTTCAAAATAGACTTGATGCTTACTCAAAAACTTCATTTTGGAAGTCAATAGTTACTTCATTAGATAAGTTAAGGCTATTGTTGTAGTTAAAATTGATGAATAATTAAGTTCTACATTCTCAAAAGTAGTACTACTAACAGAGTAAAAAAATGTTGATGTACACACCATTAAAATTGCTTTGAAACATATAATTTATTTTAAAGGATCATCAAACTCTTTCCACTTAGAACATGGACATGTATTGAATCAACACTTGGAGTTTCAAGAGAAACATCAAACGAAGTCATAGACATGATAAAATGTATGTTATAAATACCTAAGAAAATATTTGTGGCTTGATATAGACATGCCTAAATATGATTTAAGGATTTCCCATTCTGCTTAAGCTAATAATAAAGAGTTAAGATTTCCTAGTTCTACAAAGTTACTAACTATTCAAATCATTAAAGAGATAGAAGGTAAAGAGAATGAGGGCGAAGAATAACTTTAATCTAAGTTATTCTATTTAGAAGATAAATGATGTATTATTTATATTAGGAAGGTTCTCTATTGGTTGAAAATAGATCTTCACGGTGACACTTAGTTTGTAAATTATAAAGTTAAACTAGTTTCAAAATGATATTTATAAGTTGATAGTATTAACTATACTAATATTCTTCTCTTAATTGAGTTTTAACATCACTTGTGTTCTTGTTACCTATTTTATTATCTTTCTTTAAGTATATGGATATTAAGATAATATTTTTTTGTATTATCATGGAGGAAGAAATATACATGAAAGAAGCTTAGATTTATTCTAAGAGAATATAAAGATTCATTTTTTAAGGTTCTAAGAATTTTTCATTTGGTGCCTAACAATCACCCAAAATGTTCCATCAAATTTTGAACTCTTTTTATGTTGAGATTGTTTTCCTTCTACATAAGTTAGATCATTGTATTTATTATAATAATTACTTTTATAAATTTTGATGTTAATGATATGTTAATTTTTGTACTTTAAGAAACATTAATTTATTTAATACTTTAATATAAAGGATTTGAGGGCTAAAAATGGTTACAATAAGTGTGGAATCTTTGTATTACAATGTTTTGACATTATATATACATAAAGGGTTCGCAAAATTTTTAGTTTCAGTCACTTAGAAGTTCCAACTTCATGCAATAGATTTTGAGGTAGAGAAACATTATAGTGTTTTTCCTTATTCAATAGAATGTTATATTAATGTGATAGTTATCCATGACTATTATTAGTCAATATAGCTTTAGAGACTATGTAGAAATATTTTGGTATGACTTATTTAGTAGCTCGAGTAAAAGAACATAGATGTACAATATCATTCATTGTTTTGTTTTAGTTGAAAATAATATGGTATTTCAAAAAATACTTTGTTCTTACTTCTATAGGTGGATATTCTACATTAATATGACCTAAGGTTTGATTATAAATTGAGAATAACTATATATCTATATATTAGTGTGACTATTAATGTGGGATCTATCTTATATTTATATTACTATCACTTGCTAGCTTCTTATAATAAAATATTATTAAAGAATAACCATCAAGGAAAAATGAGTAAATAAAAAAATTAAATGGGGATTTTGAAGATCCTAGTCACTTCAGGAAGTACGAGAAAATGATTGCAAAAATCAAATTATCAAAATAGTACAAGTATAATATCTTCCAAGGATTGAGATAGATATTATCAACCATAGGAAAACTAGTAGATTTTGGCTCCAACCATTTACAAGAATTAAAAATCAATAAAAGACATAGACTACTATAATTTTTATGATAGATAAGATCTATAACACAATGTGATCAAGGGACACAAGTAAACGAATAAAAATAAAAATAAAATATCTCTTATTAAGATGAAAAAAAAGACAAATATATATTAAATAAAAGAGATAAAATTAAGCATAGATAGCCCTCATATAATTTGCATCCTTAGAAATAATCCTATTGGAATCTTTCTTCTACCATGGAGAAAATACTTGAACAAAACCCAGAAGAGTAGAATCTCCTTATATAAGAGAAGTATGAGTAAAATCTATGATTGGGGTAGAAAAAGAACCTACATGGTATCACTGTAGACTTTTAGATAAATAAATAAAGATAACCTCAATCAATTTAAAATATTATAATGCATACCATTTAACCTAGAAGACAATAAAAGAAGACAACAGAGTCTAAGACTAGGGGATAAGAAAAAATTCCAATGCTTATGCAACATAAGTTGCAATAAAATTTATTTAATGTAATCAAAACCCTAATTATAATCAGCTAGAGCATATTACTTGGTCTAACCTAGTATCTCCGAAAAGGATGAACCAATAAAAAATGTCCATCCTCTTTGCTTAAAAACTATGGAAAGAGAACTAATTTTATTCAAAACTTTTCACAAAAGAAACAAATAGAAGTTCCAAGAAAGATAATAGTTGAAGCATTAAATAATCATTTAGGTCACTTGAAAAGAGGGAATATCAAAGAGGGATATATATTCAATGAGGTACATTCCCACCAATACATCTTTAGAGACTAGTCATATATATAAAAAAATATATAGATGTGCACAAAATGTGTACAATAGAAGTGCCCACCCAAAATAGCCTATGTCAATCAAAATTAATTCTCAAGGTCACTTGAATGCACAAAATTATTTTCTAGTAACCTACTAACAAGTGATCAAGTATAATTTTATTTTTTCACACCTCATAACCCAACTAAATCTAACCAACCCTCCAATTATACTATTGGAGAGTTTATGACATATATCTCTCCCTCTGAAAGTTATCCATTCACAATCAAATGGGGAGATATTGTATTAAAATAAAATTACCTTAGTGGTGATATATTTGAATCATCTATCTTATCTTTCACTTTAGCATTAATCTATCCCTCCTCTTTGTCATTTCCTTTCCCTTCTCCATTGAGCCTACTATTTTTTTTCTTATGGAATTATTTGTTTAAGTATTGAAGTTATATTTCAAAAAGATCTTAGAATAAAGTTTAAAATTTTATGTCATCTGAAAATTTGAAGTTAAATATATTTTTATTATATATTTTTTGAATTTATCTCAGGGTCAACCCACAATAGTGGGTTACAATTTTTCGAATGAAGGAATTCATCCCAAAAATCTTGAAAGTACAGATTTACTCAAATACTTTCGATAGAACGTACTTTCTATCGAAAGTAAGTACTTTTGATACAAAGTAGTTTATATCAAAAGTTCCTAAGAATGGGTAATTTGCATTTTTTTATTTAAAGTACTTTCAATAGAAAGTAGGTACTTTTGATCAAAAGTATGTTCTATAAATGTAGTTTCTATCAAAAGTCCTTGACTAGGTATTTTTGCAAGGTTTGAAGAAATTATGAGAATTTAATGGCTTTGGGGATCAAGCACAGAGATCAAATGGAACAATAAGGAGACATCCTTTTGCATAGAGTAAGTACTCGGAATGAGCTTTCTAACAATTATAGATTCAACAATTTTTTAATTTTTTATGTATATATTTTTTGATGTTAATCAAATGTAGGTTTTTTATCTCCTGTCTCCCGTTTCCACAAATATTGTTATTGCAATGAACATAGACGTGATATCAAAAGTTACTCTGTACCTGTCATCATTTTCTAAAAAATCCCATCCCAAAACTTGATAAACAACTCTTAGGATTAGGGAATGTGTATTGAGTAAGATCAATTTAAGGTGCTTGATTGTTATCTCCCCCTCAAATGCTATTTGGCTCCTATTACATATTATATTGATTGGAGTAGTCATGGTTGTAGAGGTCTATATAGCATCTGAGGTGACTTACACATAAATCAATGTACCCATATATATGTACATGGTTCTAGGTCATAAATTGAGATTAAGGCATTCTAGCTTCTAAAGAGCACTCCATTGATTTGAAGTTCATTTAAGTTGCTATGACTGTTCGTATTATTGTCAGTCTTTTAAAGGTTGTTGACTTAAATATAATTTCTACAACCTAAACTTGATAAACAATTTTCTAAACTTCCTATATATCATGTTTAAAGTTGAATTTATCTGAATAATATCCACTACTTCACATTATTATTAATGTTTTAAATACATTTAGCATCTAACAATGGTTACCAAATATGTGATGACTATTCCTCTGCTTATAAAAATAAATATTCAAAACCTAACCATTTATGGAAACATAACATAACTCTATTCATATATAGTGTTAGAAGATAAAAGGTATTTACATATTTACAAAACATCCTTTACTTTCCTTTAATCAAGTCTTTATCATAGTAATACGATTTTGGCAACCTATTTTGAACTTATGATTGAGCCCTTCTATATATAGATTGCCTGAATGCCTACAAACATTAAGTTGGATATAAGAAAATGAAATAGGTACCCAAGAAACTAAGTCTATTTGTAGTGTCATTCATTCTTTCTAGAACATTTGGCATCTCCACACTTCATTTTTCTTACTCATAAAAACAATAGTTTCATTGTCTGGCACTATATTTATGTTACATAGAGAGCATTTCTTTACTTCAAGGGCCATAACATGGAACTTTTACATTTCCTCATTCTCCATCTCTTCAGGAATATCATAACCTTTTTCCCTCCAGTAATTTTATAGCCAATCCTTCTCTATTTCTTCTTTCAGGAGTTCTTTGTAAAGAAACTCCAAATTCCTAGACATTTCAGACCAAAACATGTCGAAACATCTTTCATCTTTGAACATCATCATTGGTATACACTGAGAATTATGGATATCGTTAAGGTTCTCTATCTCTGTCTTCATCGTCATTTGACGCGGGAGCATCTCGAGTCCTTGGCAATCCTATGTCACCAAAAACAATTTGGATTTTGTCTGTGTTGCTTGGTTTCTACTTTGATCAAGTTGGTTGGTAGTTGGTCAGTTTCCTTTGGTTACCGAGTGTGGTCAGTTATTTCACTCACGCTCGACATTGCGTGTCTGCTGCTCGGTTATCTTGCTCACGAACGGGTTTAGTTTTAGTTTCTATTGTGGTCGACTTGTGCATTTATATTGGATCACAAATTTAATGTTGGAATCCATCATTAGGAAGTGTATGGTCCTAGATCTGACCATTCCTTCCATTGATAGTGGATCTAAAGGTTGACTCATTTTAGTAGCTTCTTGTATAAATGTAGTTGTTGGTTTAGAGTTTAGGAGGCAGTTTTCTAGGTAGGAGTTGGTAGAAGATAGAAGTAGATATTTTGATAGATCCTCACATGTTTGAGGACTTCTGTGATTCATTGTAATATCTGGCCCTAACTAGGAAGGCCTTATAGCCTGGCATGTATGGCTCTATTTGATGATAATATATGAAAGATCTCACATTCTCTCTCATGGTTATTTTTTGTTGTTTTTGCATGTGTTGGGTAGGCTTGGATCATTAGGGTGCGCCATTGTTTGGCCCCTCTTGTTCCCCACCTTGCGTCAGGTGGTATTAGAGCGAGGTGAGATCTTGATCTAGTTCTACAGATCTAGGTTTGTAGGTTCCTTTTGAAGCCCTTGTTAATTGTTGTGGGGTAGCAGATTGTGATCTGACCTACAATTTTAGAGGGTTGTCAAGATGGTTCATGGGAGGCAAGATGCAGATCTAGGATTGGTAGATATGCTAAGGTAGATTTCTGCTAGGTTAGAAGCTATTGAGACAGCCCAAAGAAGAGGCAGACATCTTGAAGATGTTAGTGATGATGAAGTTGAAGAAGAATAGGTGAATGCAGAACCTGAACCTATTATGGATCAAGGTGAAGAAAGATTTTTGAAAGCCTTGACAAGTTTGAACTCAACACTACATTTCAATCCTCCTGAGTATAGTGGAAAGCTAGGTTCTGATGAATTGGTGGACTGGATCACCGAGATGGAAAAGTACTTTGAATATGAAAAAATTCCTGAGGATAAGAAGGTGAAGATTGTAAGAGCAAAGTTGAAAAGTTATGCATCCTTATGGTGGGAACATTTGCAATTGGATAGAAAAAGGAAAGGAAAAGACAAAATCAAGGTATGGAATAAAATGGTGAACAAATTGAAAGGAAATTTATTACCTTGTGATTATCAGATTAACCTAGTTTGGCTTATGCAAAGTTTGAGATAGAAAGATAGCTTGGTAAAAGAGTATACTGAGGAATTATATATATTAGATATCAGATCTAGACATGATGAAGATGATGTGGAAAGAATTGGTAGATACCTGAATGGTTTGAGAGTTTCCATCCAAGAGGAAATTAGTATGGTCAAGTTGGAGAACATTGAAGAGGCTTATCAATTTGCTTTGAAGGCTAAATAGAAATTGAACAAGAGACATGAGCAAAGATAGAGAGGTCAAGGTCGTACATTCCTTAGAGGAAGAGGTAGATCTAATTGTGAAAATGGTAGATCTGAACTAGAAAAGACAAATCTGGACAAAGGCAAGACCGAGTGGAAAGGTGAAAGTTCATCTAGAGGTAGAGGCAGTAACTATACAGGTGGTTATGGGAGAGGAAGTTTCCAAGGAACTTGTTACAATTTTGGAGGAGAAGGACATAGATCTTTTGAATGTACACAGGCTAGTAAGAAGGCTGGTAATAGTAGAAATACTTTAGTGCAAGAAGAGACACCGAATGAACCTAAGAAAGAAAATAACTTGATGGTAAGGAGAGCATGTGGAATGAAAGTAAAAAGGAAGATCTGGTAAGGAAAAGTTTGTTCAAGACCCGATGTAGAGTTTCTGATAAAGTTTGGAAGGTAATCATTGATAGTGGTACCTTAGAGAATCTAGCATTTGAAGAGATGGTCACAAAATTGTAGTTAGAAAGGTTGGTACATCCGAAGCCCTATCAGATTTCATAGATCAAAGATGAGCATACACTCCTAGTAAGTGAACAATGTTATGTGTTATCATGCCTATGGATTGTTGTCATATTTTATTGGGTAGACCTTGGCAATATGATAGACATGCTATATATGATGGGAGATTGGATAAGTATACTATTGTGGATGATGGAAGGAAACAAATCTTGTTACCCTTGATGGAAGAACCTGTTAGTAATGTTTTCACATCTATGAAGGTTTGTTTCATGGAAGGAAGAAAGTTTGTTAACTCTTTGAAGGGGGATGATGTATGTTTTGTTGTGATCCCTAACAAACCAAGTAAGAAAAGAGAGGATAATGTCATTGAGGAGATTGATAAGTTACTCACTAAGTACAATGATATCATTTTTGATAATGTACCTAATGGTTTGCCACTGAAAAGAAGCATTGATCATTGTATGGATCTAATCCCTGGAGCTATTTTACTGAATAAGGCACCTCATCGGTTGACACCTACTGAAATTAGGAATTTAACTGACAGATTCAAGAGTTTCTAGACAAAGGTTTGATCAGAGAAAGTTTGAGCCCTTGTGTAGTACCTATTGTATTGGCACTAAAGAATAATGGAGAATGGAGAATGTGTACTGATTCCAGAGCAATCAATAAGATAACAATAAAGTATAGGTTTCCTATACTAAGAATGGATGACATAATGGACTATTTGACTGGAGCAAAGTATTTCACAAAGATTGATTTTAAAAGTGGGTATCATTAGATCAGAATAAGAGAAGGTGATGAATGGAAGGCTACTTTCAAGATAAAAGAAGTTTTGTATGAGTGCTTGGTTATGCCCTTTGGTTTAACTAATGCATCGAGTACTTTTATGAGGTTGATGAATGAAGTTTTGAAGAAATTATTTTGTAAGTTTGTGATTGTATATCTTGATGATATTCTGATATTCAGTAAGACTAGAGAAGAACATTTTTTACATGTTAGACAAGTTTTGTAGAGATTGAAAGAGGAGAAGTTGCTGATAAATCTTAAAAAGTGTTCATTCATGAAAGAAGAGATTGTGTATTTGGGATTTGTTATTCTAGCTGATGGTTTGAAGATGGATCTTGAAAAGGTTGAGGCTATTTTGAATTGGCCTACCCCTGTGAATGCTAGTGAGGTAAGATCATTTCATGGTTTGACAAGTTTTTACTGAAAGTTCATAAGAAATTTTAGTTCAATTTGTAATGCTATGAGACTATGAGAGGAGACAAAAGAGAATTCAAGTGGACACATGGAGCTGACAAAAGTTTTGAGGCTCTGAAACAGAAGGTTGTTGAATTACCTATCTTGGCATTACCTGATTTCAGTAAAGTATTTCAAGTAGAATGTGATGCAAGTGGAAGTGCAATTGGAGTTGTGTTGAGTCAAGAAGGTAAACCTATTTCTTTCTTTAGTGAAAAGTTGAATGATGCTAGAAGGAAATATTCTTTGTATGATCAACAATTCTATGCTATTGTTCAAGCACTAAAGAAATAGAGACATTATTTGATACCGGGTTAATATGTGTTGTATACCGATCATAAGGATTTATAATATTTGGGTAGTTAGGATAAGTTGAATCAGAGACATATGAAATGGGTTGAGTATTTGCAGAGTTATACATTTTTTATAAAGCATAAGAGTGGAGTCACTAACCGAGTTGTTGATGCATTGAGTAGAAGAAGATCTTTGATGACCGAGATGAAAACTTAAGTTCTTGGTTTTGATGAGATGAGCGATTCTTATGAGTTTGACCTTGATTTTCTAAGCCATGGAGAAAGTGCAGAGCACCTATTCAAGATCAACAAGACACTAAATGGGATCAATATTTCATTCAAGAAGGCATGTTGTTTAAAGGTATTCAGTTCTATATACTGAGAGGAGTAATGAGAACTAATCTGATAAAGGAGAAACATAGTAGTGGTTTGGCTGGACATTTTGGTATTGATAAAACATGAAATTTTCTTAAGGAGAAGTAATATTGGCCGTAGTTGTATAAAGATGTTTAGAAATTTGTGAAAAGTTGTGGAATTTGTCAAGTTACAAAAGGAGTAAGTCAGAATACTAGATTGTATACACCGATTGCTGTTCCTGAGAAACCTTGGATTGACATCAGTATGGACCTTGTTCTTGGCTTACCGAAGACAATAAGAGGTAATTATTCAATATTTGTTGTTGTGGATAGATTTTCAAAGATGGAACATTTTATACCTTGTAGAAAGACATTAGATGCAGTACATGTAGAAGATCTTTTCTTTAAGGAAATTGTCAGATTGCATGGATTACTAAGGAGTATTATCTCTAACCGAGATAGTAAATTTGTTGGATATTTTGGAAAATGCTTTGGAAGAAATTTGGCACTGAGTTGAAATATAGTTCTACATTTCACCCACAAACCAATGGATAGATTGAAATTGTGAACACAAGTTTGGGAAATATTTTGAGATGTTTAGTTGGAGACACACCGAGTAATTGGGATTCTGTGTTGGCACAAGAAGAGTTTGCATACAAGAATTCAATGAATAGGAGTACTGGAAAGACACCATTTGAGATTTTGAATGGCACACAACCAAGAGGAATATCTGATTTGAGAGACATTGTTGATGAGAATAAGGAAAGTGCTGAGGGAGTAAAGTTTTTTGCATACATGAAGACATTGCATGAAGATGTGAAGCTAAAGCTAGAAGACAGTAATTAGAAATACAAAGACAGAGCTGATAGATCAAGGAGACATAAATTTTTTGATGTTGGTGATGAAGTGATGGTTCATTTGAAGAAAAGCCAATTTCCTATTGAAACATATGGGAAGCTGAAGATGAAGAAGTTTGGACCTTGCAAGATTTTGAAGAAATTTGACAATGGAAATGCATTTGAGATTGAGTTACCTGATGACATGGACATATCACCAATTTTCAACATTTCTAATTTGTATGAGTATCATGAACCTGATGAAGAAGTAACAGTACCGACATAATATCCTAAGAAGAAGAACGATGAAGTTGAACAGATTTTGAAGGAAAGAGTTGGCAAGAGTAGAAGAGGAAAACAATATATGGAATATCTGGTAAAGTGGAAGAATAGACCAATGGAAGACAGTTCATGGATTTCACAGTTTGAGTTGGATACAGCTCAGACCAGACCTACCAAATGATTCGAACAATCATTTCAAAATAAACCCAGGTGTCTGATCCAGGAGCATCTCAGGTCCTTGGCAATCCTGTGTCACAAAAAACAATTTGGAGTTTGTCTATGTTGCTCGGTTTCTTCTTTGAATAAGTGTCTTAGTAGTTGGTCAATTTCCTTTGGTTACCAAGTGTGGTCAGTTATTTCACTAGCACTCAGCATTGCCTATCTGCTGCTTGGTTATCTTTCTCACCAACAGGTTTAGTTTTAGTTTCTGTTGTGGTAGACTTGTGCATTTATATTGGATCATGGATTTAATGTTGGAATCCATCATTGGGAAGTGTATGGTCCTAGATCTAACCATTCCTTCCATTGATTGTGGATTTGAAGGCCGACTAAGTTTGGTAGCTTCTTGTATAAATGTAGTTGTTGGTTTAGAGTTTAGGAGGCAGTTTTCTGGATAGGAGTTGGTAAAAGATAGAAGTAGAGATTTTGACAGATCCTCACATGTTTGAGGACTTCTATAATTCATTATAATATCTATCCCTAATCAGGAAGGCCTTACAACCTAGCATGTATGGTTCTATTTTATGATAATATATGAAAGATCTGGCATTCTCTCTCTCACTGTTGTTGTTTGTTGCTTCTGCATGTGTTGGGATGGCTTGGATCATTAGGGTGCACCATTGTTTGGCCCCTCTTGTTCCCTTCCTTGTGTCATGATATCTAGATATGGTATCCTCAGATGATTGTGTATAATGTAGAACCATTTTCTCTAGACCTCCTACTAAACCTTCTTCAAAGATAATCTTCATTGTTTTAATGATCTCTTCTTTCATCCAACCAACAAAGGTGGAAAGAGCTATAAAATGTCTCACTATACTCCCATTTGTTCTGAAAGTGAACTCATTGTCAAAGTGGTGGTCTCCCATCCCTTTCTCTAGTTCTCTTCTTTCAAAATTAGAGATTGGGTTGAGCATTATATCCCACCTTTTTGGTTGTATCACTCCCCTAAATGCCATCGCTCAGTAGTCATTTAGAGAAAAAGTTAAAATCCTATATTTCATTCTCTATAATGTGATTTTTAGTCTCCTAACAAATTTCTTGGTTCCATTTTCTGAGCTATGCTAAGTCTTCTGCACTTGTCTCTATAAATGTGTATTTGTAGTAATCCCTAATAATTGCGTTGACATATTGATCTCTATGATTTTGGGTTGCATACGTAATGGTCATTATTATACCAGAATTTCATATTAAATATTTATTGCAAGGCTACATGATTTTTTTATAGCATTAAATATTACTTTCTCATGATATGATGGGTATCATCAATCCTATTAAATGCATAGGTGAAGGTATAGATTAATAATAGTTTTGATAAGCACTAATTTTTAGATCCTATCAAATCATGATCAAGATAATAATTCCTAAATCAAAGCATGATTGTATACTCTTATAAAAAGACTTTAAGATAATAATAATAATAATAATAGTAAGATCATGCCAAAGCAGAGGTAGGGAAGAGGATACTAGAGAGTATGAGGGACTTGGTCTTTTTGAATAAGTACTTATTGTCTAATCCAAACATTAGTCTTAATCCTAACGAGTCCTTAGATAGTAAATAGATTATAATTTAGAATGTTTATTTTGACTATCTACTACATAAGTAAATGGGGATATTCATATAGATCTTATACATTTTCTAAAATTATTTCCTCTTCATAAAATACAATAGTGACCCCATCTGCACCAATATTTGTGAGACAATTTTCTTCCTTGTTGCCTTCTTTGTATATTTCCTTAGCCTATTACTGAGGAATGTCATTAAGAATTTCTAATATTTCTTCTAATCTAGAATTTAGCTTCCAATCGGGTGTTTTCTTTGATCTAATGGCGTTAATCATAAATTGAGAATCACCTTTGATCTCGAGTTTAGAAATTCTCATTTCCTTGCAAAGCTTTATTCCTTCAAGGATTGACATACATTCTGCCATATTATTTGAAGTTCATTTTGATAAAATTTGCACATCTTACTAAGGTTTTTCCATTCTAGTCATGGATTATGCATCCTAATATAGCAATACCTAGATTTCCTCTTGAGGCACCATCAAAATTTAATTTTTGCCAACCATATTTAGGAGGTTTTCATTTACATAAACTTCTCCCTAGTTTTCTACTACTACCAGCTTTACCATATAGAGGCGGAATGATAAGTTTTGGCCAAATTTTCCTGATTCTATTATCCCATGTTGAGAAAAAAATTTCATGATTAATAAGATTGTGAAGTCTGTTATTAATAATCTCAACTATTGAAGTTTCTATCTTAATCATAAGTGTTCTAACATCTAATTTTTGGCTGGTAAAAATTCTCTTATTATGTTCTTTCCATATCTCCCAGATCAATATAGATAGGGAGATAGTCCATATATCCTTATATAGACTATTCTTATATAATATGCGCCACACTTTTAGAAATTGCACTATGTCAATAGGCATAACAGAGCTCCAATTAAGGAAATTTCTTAACCAATTCCAACACTCTTGTGCCAATGGGTAGCTAATTAACATGTGATTAACATTTTCTTCATTTTTTTCACATAGGGGACATGTAGATGGCCATTCAAATCCTAGCTTCCTAAATCTGTCGACAGTTAATATTTTCTTTTGTAGGGCTTCCCATAAGAACATGACTACCTTTGGTAGGCATGGTTTGTTCCAGTAAAGGTTCAGGGGAATATCTAGAGAATCCATAATTTGTTCTTTAACAATGCACTGATACACATTTTTAACTTTATATTTTTGATCATTTGATCCAGTCCATATTAATCTATCTTCCATTTTTTTGAGGGAGACACATCTTTCATTAATAATATCTATTAGTGTTTTTCTTTCTAGCTAATCTATCTGAATATTGTTCAATGTTTTCCATGATCAACCATCTTCCAAAGATATGTAGTCCTTGACCCTATCACCCCATAATCATTTTAATAAATCTATGACATTATGAGAGAGACCCAATTTATTCATAGGGGTATAACCTCCCCATGTGTCCTCCCAAAAAAGGGCCTCATCACCCTTACCTATATCCCAAGTAAGACTTTTATTGATAATGTTTTTATTATCTATAATAAAATTTTAAATGTGGGACCCTTTGACATGATTTCAGGATCTAAATATATTTACTGGGCCTGCATTGGGAATATGCTTGTTTACAAGGATTAAGGCACATTTTCCTTTTGGTTCTTGCAATATCCTCCATATTATTTTTTCTCCAAGGGATTTATTTTTCCATTGTATATTTTTGATGCCTAGACCCTCAAAAGGTGTAGGTTTACAGATATTATCCCACTTAATTAGAGCTAACTTCTTTTTTTTTTTCCTAAAGAGTCTTTCCAATAAAAGTCCCTTAGATGCTTATCTAAATCTGACATAATATTGCAAGGAAGAGGTAGAACATACATTTGATATGTAGGGATTGTCGAGAGGACATATCTAATCATAGTTGTCCTACCATCCTTAGTGAGCCATTTTCCTTTCGAGCTTTCCTTTTTAGTTTGGATCATGGTTATTATTTGTTTCCACAATTTAGAGGTATGTGTACCTTTATCTATGGGAATTCCTAAATATTTACAGGAGAAGTTACAAATATTCTTCCCTAACATGTTGCAAATTTTCCTAGCTTTAGAGAGTGGATTGTTAATGAAGAAAAATTGAAATTTTTTTGGGTTTATTCTTTGTATAGAAGTCATCATATATACTGCCAAAATATCTTTAAAGGATTTGGCCTCTTGTTTACTTATAGCACTTGGGAAGATGGTATCATCAACAAATTTCTAATGAGTTATATTAGGAATATTATTGGTGACCTTAACTCCTAAGATCTGTCCTTCTAAATGCGCCTTAGTTATAGATCTACCTAGTGCCTTTGCCATGATAACATAGATTAAAAAGGGGATAGGGGGTCTCCTTGTCTAGTGCCTTCAGATATATCAAACAAACCTTCAGGTGTTCCATTTATAAAGAGGGAAATTCTAGGAGTAGATATACAGTTAAAAATAAGGTTTATCCATTGTTTGGAAAAACTAAATACTTCCATACATTTGCATAAGAACCTCCAGTCTACTTTGTCAAATGATTTTTGGATGTCCACTTTGATTAACATACATGACTCTTTATTATATTGAGTCGAGTGTAACATTTCTTGAGAAATAATGATCCCATCTAGAATTGATCTTTTGGGGACAAATCATGTTTTCTCTTCAGAGATGATGATTGGTAGGAAGGTTTTCAGTCTATTAGCTAAATATTTAGAAAGGATTTTATAAATTATATTACACGGGGATATAGGGAAAAAATCCCCTGGCTCTTCACAATCATATTTCTTAGGGATGAGTATAAAAAAGGTGTTATTAATTTTAGACAATAATGTGCTAGAGTTTCTTTTAGCTTGCACTACTCCCCAAATATCTTTCCCTAAAAAATACCAACATCTTTGGAAGAAACCTTCTTGGAAGCCATCAAGGCTAGGAGATTTATCCAGATGGAGCAAAAAGAGAGCATATTTAACTTTATCCATGGAGAGATTCCTATTAATCCATTTATTATTATCTTCTAAGATAATTTTTGGGATAGATGTTAAGAGCTTTTTTTTGGAGTTTAAATCAAAAAATTCATAGTTGTTGAGGAGATTTGTCTAAAATTTCATAAAATATGTTGCTATTAATTTTGGCTTGTCTATAGAGTCTCCATTAGATTTTTAAATCTTGGTTATCTGATTTATGTTCCTTCTATTCTTGACGATGTTGTGAAAAAAATTTGTGTTATTGTCTCCTTCTCTTAACCATGTTTCTCGAGATTTTTATTTTCAATAAATTTCTTATTTTAACAGTATTTATGCATCTTTAGTCATTAGATTTTTTTCTTTATTATAACTTGATGTATTCATCCCTTTCTCTATAACTTCTCTATTTATGGCTTCAATTTCATTCTCTATTTTTATTTTGTTCTGAAAAATGTTGTTAAATTTTGCTTTGTTCCAATCCATAATCCTGTGTTTGATTGTCTTTAAATTAGTAACTAGGAAAAACATTTTAGAACTAGAGACTTTAATATATTTCCACCATTAATCTAGAAGTTGCATAAAATTGTCATCTTGGAACCACATAAATTCAAATTTGAACGGGCTTCTAAGAGGCTTTGTGGTTTCTGTAATGTCCAATCTAACACAAAAATCATCTGATCGAGAATTCATTAAGATTTTGGCACATGTATTAAAATCAAAATTACCTCTATTTCTACTAATAAGGAATCGATCCAGTCTTTTAGCAATATGGTTGAATCCTACTCTACAATTATTTCATCTAAATAAATCATTAGAGATCGTGATATCTATAAGATGATTATTGAGGAACCATTGACTAAAATCCTTTTGAGACTGCGACATATACTGAGAGCCTCCAAATTTTTATTTATTGTCTATAATTGCATTAAAATCACCCCTAATATATATCTTAGTTTGGTTGTTAGTTAAATGGCCTTCCAAGACCTTCCATAGTTCCTTCTTCTCATTATTATGAATGGGACCATAAATATTAAAAAGGTTAAACTTAAGTGAACTTCTCATACTTTTGATTGATCCTAGTATCCAATTTCTTTGGTTAACAATTGTTTCAAATATGACCTTCCTAGGATCCCATATAACCACAAGACCACCTGAAGCACTGTTACCATTATTTTCACTCTTTTGGAGGACTAATTACTAGATGAGCTAATGTACCCTAGTTTGTGTTATTAGGTGATCTTGCTTAAAATTTGTGTTCATTTCATTTGCAAAGTACATGAAAGGGAAAGGAAATGAACTACATCTAAGATTACATGTACACATCCATGTTAAGCATGATGTACAAGAGTGAAGAACTGAAAAGAACATCTATATGTGCTTAGACATGCCGTGAGCATAGCCATTGCTAGAATTGCATAAATGAGTGCAGATATACATATAAAATGACCATAGATACAGGGGTACCAGACATTGCCTAGTAATGAGTCTTTCTCCACGGTGTTCCCAGTGTGCTCATGTGATCCTGAACCTGCAGATAAGAGAAAAAAAGTGGGTTAGATCCAACAGATCTAAACAATTCCTAGTATTACAGTACCTATCTACAAGCATGCATACGTGCACTCATCTATACACCTCTGTTCATGGGCTGTGCTCAGAGCATGTGCATAAAAGAGACTCCAAAAATAAAAGAAATGCCATTGTTTTTTACTAATATATCTGTTCCTTGTGCAGATGAATGACCTTGACCTATGATGCAGTCGATGCTAGGAAAACCTCATTTCCTTGGCAGTGGCTGCATCATAGGGCAAGAGCACCCATGATGAATAGGGAAACATTTAGTAAGTGAGAAACTCAAGAACCATATATCCATATCAAGTGAAATGTGGTTAAAGAACATGTTGGAGGGCTTGCAAGGTACATGGGATCATCTTCAAAACAAAGAACAAGCATCATGGCAAGATCCTATGAAATAGTGAGGTTCACATAGTATGTGTAGGGTGATTTGAAGAGGCCACTCAATGAGAAATCACATGGTGTAATGAGACAGCTGTAGTATAGAGAAATGGGCATGAAATGGGAGCACCCTGAGATCTATATAGCATAGGGTAACAAAATATATCTCCATTAATAGGGCATATGGATCAATCTCTTAAGGAATAACAGAGCACCATTAGGGAATCAGTGCCAATCTGTTGCAAGTATACACTACCAACAGTGGCATCTATGTGAGCACAAATCAATTACCAACTGTATTGAAGAGATATAGTGAATCAAGAAGGATAAGTAGCTTCAAAATAGGGCATTGCCATTAAGCCAAATAATAGAAGATTCTATCTCTTCAGCTCATTGGTCACCATGAATACAACAATAGATTGTGGCAGCATAAGGCAGAGATACATAATCAACAAGCATAAGGACACATGAATTAAATATACAAAATTAGAGTGTTACAAGATATATGCTATCTCAGTATGCCCCTGAATACAGAGAAAATGGGAAGAAAATGCATTAAGCAATGAAATCAGAGATGATTCCCTAGCTCAAAAGATCAACACATATTCATCAAAACATCTATTCAACAAGGATGCCCTCGAGCTCTCATAAATTCAATAGTAGAGAAATGGATGAATGAAAGTGTAGATAGAGGAATTTATAACAGTGAAATAATATCAAGTTGACACCATCAAACACAGTGGAACCCATCTACTCTACAATGAATAAATCAGGCTGGCATTGTCAGCATAATAATGAGTATCAAATGAGAAAATATCAACAATGAAATAGGCTACCAATCCAATGAACAACAAGCATAACAGGGCCCGCGGGTTATCCATGAATAATTGAATAGTAAAGAATCTTTCAAATGCATAACATCTCCTTCTAATGGAATAACAACAAACACATGAGCAAGGGCTAGTGCCCTCTTCAATAAACAATGCCCAGATTCAAAACCAGCATATATAACAATGGTGCCCTCATAAATATGAAACAACAAAAGGATCACAAGCTCAAGAGAATAAAACGATGATGCCCAAGCTCATGTGCCATATACATAATGGACAGTTAGCAACATGGTGGCATATGTAGGCATCGATAAATCCAAAAAATAGGGCAGGGGGCTGAAGAAGAAAGAGAACAATAAACATTCAATAAGTAGTATAGTCATTCAATGAGTGTTAATACATGCCATTAATCTTCAGTCCACAGGCCATACAAGGTTATTACAACAAAAAATAATACATCAATGCCCTGGGGCCATGCACAACATGGAAATAGTAAATAACATTACCATTAATATGCAGAACATGTGTCCTCAAGGATATGGAGATTATAGAATATATAACACAGTGCCCTAGTCTCATGCTGGCTGAGAAACAAAAGCACCAATGATAATGAATACAAAGAATATATGATGCCCCAAATAGCTGAGCTATGATAAAGATCAACCATGAGAGCCAGTAAAAGTAAACAACAAAGTAGCAAGCCAACAATGACAGTGATGCCCTAGCTTGTAGCTATGGGACCCGCAAGCAAAAATAGTGACTCCAATTTCATACAAGGGCATTAGAATGGTCACCGAAATAGTGAATGTAAACAAAGATTGAATTCCTTAGAATAGATCCTGTGCCCTGGGATAGCAACATGATGCCCTAGTTTCTTTAGTGCAATAGTCAATACACAAGCCATGCCCTCGAGATCTAGAGGAGCACACAGGCAGCACTTTGAAATAAAAGATTTAAGAGTACCATGCCAATAACCATAAGAACTGAATACACAACAACATTTCATGTAGAGATGGAAATAAACAAGAAAGCAGAGAATTCATAATGGTGCCATCACAACATGGTGCCCTCGAGGACACAGAGATAGCAATAAAATCAAATGCAAAGAAAATGCAGTGAAGTCAGTCACCTACCTTCCAAATATGTTCAACATCTTGCCAAATTTGAACTCCAGCAAGATCAATCTTTCTGTTCATCACCAACAACTTCCTAATTCAGGCACAGGCAGATTGGAATAAGGGAAAGTTTTCCTCTTTTGTGTCAATATGAACTCTTAGTCTTTTGCATGATCAAGAGTTAAGGGTTTCCTTTAATGTTTTATTAAAGTGAGACTTTTATTTTAAGAGATAGTGTTAAATGGTTAACTTAGTCCTAGGACCGAGGGTTTTGATAAGGGGGAGGCCCTAAGTTTAGGGGGTCCAACACATGCTAGGTGTCATTTATGTTTAGATGGATTTGTAAAAGATGGAAATGTTTAAAATATGTTTTTCCCTATCTTGTATTGGGTTGAGAACTATTTTTAAATCCATGCTCCATTTTGTGTCATAGGGGTATTTATTTCAATGTTAGGTCATTGCAAAAGTTTCATTGTAAATTCTGACAAATGGTGTTTTATAAGCCATTGTCAGAATACCATTTTTAGTGCATGACTTAGTGGGTGGGGTCATTCCTTTGATCATCCTTTTTGGGTGTCCCACTTTTTCCGCTACCCCTAAAAAATTAGGAATTGGGCATCCGAGTTGAGGAGGCATCTTCATAGGCCCTAAATGCAGATTTCTATTTTAGGCGATGGAGAGTTTCATGCAGATTCTTGGGTTTTCTTTTTATACCTCTCACTTCTATGATCGAGGTTAGTTCTTCTTTCCCTCTTTCTTGGAGGTGAATCTTTGTAGCTCTAGAGAAGCAACTTGTTCTTTGGATCCCTTCAATTTAGTTTATAGCAATTCTCCTTCTTTTCCTATAGCTCTGTGAGTTATTTTGATAGATTTGGTGTCATGTATTGTGATAAAAATTTATTCCTTTACTTGATATTTTGTTCATTTTGATGTTCACAAGCACTATTATTTCTTAAAGTCTCAATTTGTGTGTGTTTGAATGTATCTGGGTTTTTGGAATTCATTTTCCCTACTCATTTACAACCATCACCTAGTTATTTCTAAGATAAAAATCAGATTAGGGAGAAGTTGTGATGCTCAGGTTATGTTCTGAATCATATTGTGAGTTTGTTTTCAATTTGTGGATCTATCAAAGTTTGGTGAATCACCTAGTTTTAGTTTCAGTTTTACGCACTCTCTCTCCCTTTTCATTGAAAGTTTAGTTCAGTTTCAGGTGATTCAAGGGGAAGTCGGCCCCTAATCTAGATGTCTACTTCTTGATAGGTTACCCACAACCTGGAAGTAGTCCCACGTTTCATGAGATTGCTAGGTTCTACACTTAGCCATACTCAGGTGCAATCCCTAGTGACAACAAGAACCTTTAGAATAAATCATCTATGTTTTATAGATACCTAATTTTTGGCTAAAATGTTTTCTTTCTTCCTTATTTAATTTAGTTTTTTGTATTAAAATTATCTCAGATTCAAATAATTTAAGATTTCTTTTTAATATTCTTTGTTTGTTAGGAGCATTAAGGCCCCTAACATTGCATGTAGTGATTTTCATTGTGCTTCGGGAAGGAAATTTCCCTTCCCTACATGCATAAGGTCTATTAGTTTTGGTTGATGATTAGTATTACCGTCCACAGTTCTTCATTCATTAATGGATTTCCTACCACATTTTGCTTTCTGTTTAAGAATTATAGGGCTAGAAAAACCTTTGATAGTAGAAGATGTCCCTAATTGCCTATCTATGTTGGTAGAACCATTCATACAATAATTGATGGATTTGGTCAATATCAGAGTCTCATCTTGAGGACCTTCATTTTTTTTATCTAGATCAATTTGTGATGTGGTTTTAATATTATCAGGGGTAAATTCCTAAATTTTCCCAGAGTTAAACCCATCTTCAAAATCAATAAGGTCTTTGCCATATTATTCAATTAATGCATTATGATCAGCTGTGATTGACAATTCATTACAGATTGTTTCCATTTCAATTGGTATAGAAAACATGGGTTCATTATTCAAAATTTTCTCAAATATTCTACTATCTACATCACTTCTCCTAGTTTATTTCTCCAGGTGCCACTGTACTAGATCATCAATGATCTCATTTTGAACTTCCCTGAGATCTTCCATTAGTCCTCCTACCCGAATCATCTTTTGTTCAATCATTTGTACTCTATCCTCTTGATTAAGATTACAATTGTTCATATCTATGTTAGTCCAATTGTTATTCATTTGAGTCATACCCTTGAGAGTGGAGGAAACATCCATGCATGTATAGGCCTTATTAATAGGACTGATGTGATTGGGGGACTGTAATAAAGGACTACCTTCTGAGAGCTCTACTCTCTTCTCAATGCTCTAAATAATATTGAGGGATTTTGAGTGATCATGATTAATTAGAGCCATGACATTAATCTTATTATCATTAATTTTAATTTAAGTCCACCTATAATATTGATAAAAGTAGACCATATATTTGTATTTTGAGGAGGAGAGGCTAAATTCTTAAACATACTTTAATTATTATTCTGAGTAATTTAAAGATTAGTGTTTTTATCCTTAATATTTTTCTGCTCTGTGATTTCCATACCATTGAAAATGGGGTTTTCCTTAACTTCATCCTTCTTAGTGCTATAGTCAATAATGATAGGTTTGATGATAACTGAAGAAAATTTACACTTGATTTCAATTGGGGATTAACTTTTTCATTTAAATTCATTCTTACAATAATAATCTTTCCTACATGATTATGTTTAGATTCTATAGTGTCTACAAATGTACCTATGCTATTGCCTATCTTTCTCAGTGATTCCTTTCTTGTGAACTCCAAAGGAAGGTTGTTAAGAAGAACAACTTTTTCTACAAGAAAGTATTTAAGCATGGAAGGCTTAAAAAGAGGGATCCATTCTAGGGTTGTAAAATCTAAATTTCTAAATTTGAGGAGTCCTTCTGTCATTAATCTTTTCTTTAATGTTTTATTGTTGCATTCCACATAAATGAAATTTTTAGGGAGTATCGATATACTTACCTTGTTTTGCAATTCTAGCCTTAACCAATCAGTAATATTGCTGACCGATACTCCAAATCCATTCCACCTGCATAATAGTCCATACCCTACACACAGTTCTTGTTTTCTCTCTATTAATCCATCCTCTAAATCTAATTTTAAATTTTGTTGATTAGTGCATCCTAGGGTTAGAATATTGGGCCTAAGGTTTGCTCCTAAGTTAGGGTTTGATTTACATAGATTTTCAAAGCTTCCTAGTGGAGTTTCAAACCTAAGAGTCCCTTCTAGTGAGAAAGATCTATTAAGGATGATTTTCTCCTCATAATCCATGTTAGGTACAGTCTTAAGAAATTCAAGGTAAAGTATATACACTATTCCTAACTAATTGAATTTGATCGATGCTAATCAGGATTGATTGAGATCCATTCTAACTATAAGAATGCCACTATTTTTCTTCTGTCTTAACTCCACCATCCCAACAAATTTTCCTAAGAAATTACCAATCATTTTGAAAGTTTCTATGTGTATTAGTTCTACTGGAACATCAGGGATGAAGATAGCCCTATCTACTTTTAGATTTTTTATTTTTCTAGGATCACAATTTGGTTGCCAATCTAACACTAAGATGTTACATCCTTTGAAATTAGGGTATTTTGAAGATAAAAAATCCTTCATTATTCTATTGTTAATGCATTTTAAAAATAAAAAATCTTTAGAAAGGTTAACAATACTTACCTGATCTTAAAAATTTAATTTAAACCAATGTATTATCTCTTCTACCAATCTAATACATGTCCATCTAGAAAATACTCCTTTATTCTTGAATATATCTACTACAATATCCAAATACGCCTTATCATACCTAGGGCATGCATTAATAGACTCCCCTTGTTATAATTTTTCTCCATCATTATTCTGGATAGTTGAGGATGCTATTGTTGAAGATCAATCATTTTGATGACAAAGCATAGGTTGATTTATGATCCTTCTTTTATGAGGTGGTGTATATTTTCCTCTTGGAAGTTGGATCAAGTTTGGATTTATTAATGCCCTAGCACTGGGATCATCATTAACCACATGATCGACAACATTTCTCCACCAATGAGGAGGGGAGTAAGTATTTGATTTGTGATGGTGCTCCATATCCTTAAGCAAGTCAAATTTATTTTCCAAAAGATAATTGCTTGGGCATAGAGAGGAGGGGGAAATAGGATTTTTGCTGATCATTTTTGCGATATATGACCTCTTACCAAAAAAAATCCTCTATCTGCACTATTTACGATCTGACTTAGGGAATAGTTATTCTTCAAACATTCCTCCTCTACTCTTTGTAGACCGAGTGTCATCAGGGCAGTATGCTGATAAATCCCTAGAATGAGGAGTTCTTTGTGTCCTGGCAGTATGCTTGCATTTGATGCTATCTAAACCTAGCTTTGGATAGAACATAAAATAATTTGCCAGATTTGCATATCTAGTTTTAGAGAATAGAGAAATTTTTCAATCCAAAGAATCAACATTGTAGACTTTGCGAAGATCGAGGAATTGTAGAGCCATTTTTTCTAATAGTTATCCAATTTTATTTAAGATTTTATAAACTGCCTAAAATATTAAATTAAACATTCTTTTTTAATTATAAGTAAACAATAAATTTTATTTTTCATATAGTTTATTTTTATATAGCATTTGTTCTTTTATTGAAATTTGACTTCGAAACTATGATGAAATTTGACTCAAATATAGAACATAAATTCATTTTTGTAGCCTCCACAATGATGGGAGGTGACATGAACTAGTCAGAGTTGATTACCTTTGAAGGTGTGAAGAAGAATCAAGTTTTGTGAAATTCTTCACAAAGGTGTGGTTTCCCTTGTCTAGAAGAGTTTTATGTGTTTGTCCTACATTTGTCACAAATATTTTCTTAAGGCGAAAGAGATGGATGCATTTTAGTGTATGGCTGGAAATTTAACATCATAGATGACCTGATCAAACATGTTACTATGATTTGTATGAGGGAAAAGAAGTTCTTCAAGGACCATAAATCTATTAATGTGGTTTTTCAAAACTATATAAATGGGAAATAGGGGAAGTGTATGGTGAAATGGCCTAATAATGGCTACAAAATGGAATCATCGAAACCATTATGGAGAGCCTTTCTTAACAACCATTTTAGACACAAATAAAGGATTTCATTTCTATTTTATCTCCTCTCGTCATTGAGAAAAAGTAGTAAGGAGCATAGAAAAATCCCCAAGAACCCTATCCATGTAAAGTGTTAATCTTGATGATTATTAATAGATTAAAGTTTGTCCAAATTAAAGACTAAGATCCCCATAATTTGGAGAATTATGAGAATAATGAAAACAAAAATTCAAAGGATGAGGTCCCAAACATCTTGTATATGGATGAGGATGGTTGGGAGATTAAGTATAATGATGATCTTGATTTAGTATACAAAGAAGTCAAAGGGAAAAAGCATATAAATAATATAGAGGTTTAAAACTAAGGGCCTCCCTTATTGTCTCTATTTGTTGGGGTCAAGATGAAAGTAAACACAGTAACTAGAGCAATTCATAAGAGTCACTTCTAGCAATTGATTTAAAAGCTACACCTCCATCTATGATAAACTTATACAAAGACTCCCAATTCCTTAATTTTGGTAAAGATATCCTTGCTGATCTCTTGGGTGTGGCCATAAATGTGGTGGTAGATAGCTTAAAGATGTAGAAGTCATTTTTTCATAAATTAAGTGAAAATAATATCATAATTTGGTCCCTTCAAAGTATTTTTATCTCCTTTATTTTCAACATGATCTGTGAATTGGGAAAGAAGGAAAAAATGTGGTTGCCTCTATACTGAAAGTTAAAAATTATGTTGAGTACATGAAGGAGGAATACGAGGGTATAATTACTAGATTGAATTCCAATTTTCCAAAAATTTAATTAAAATCTTATTATAATATTCAAGTTAATCTATAAAATTGTCAAGAACAATAATGATAGTGTCAAGGTATAGACTAAAATAAATGTTAAAATACATGAAGCCAAGGTGCAATTTATGGATTGGGACAACTTTGATAAAGAGGACAAAGGTCATAGCACTCACATATGTAGTAACTCAAAATTAGTCTTAAATAGTAAAATCAAGATTTGGAGAACATCAAAAAGATTTCTCTTAATGTTTCCTAGATTCGAGTCAAAGTTGTTGAGGCTTTAAAAATCCTAAATTATTTTCTGTGGGTTGGTTTCATTTTTACTAATCATTTGAGGATGATATTTTTTGTATACAATATTTTATGGACCCCTTAAAAATGTAATTGATCCTTATTAAAAAAACTTCATTTTGGAAGTCAATACTTACTTCGTTAGATGAGTTAGGGATATTGTTGTAGTTATGATTGAAGAATAATTAAGTTCTATGTTCTAAAAAATAGAACTACTAAAAAAGTAAAAATATGGTGATGTACACACCATTCAATTCACTTTGAAACATATAATTTATTCAAATAATTTATTTTAAAGGATCATCAAACTCTCTCCACTTAGAAAATGGACATATTGAATCAACCCTTAGAGTTTCAAGAGAAACACAAAATGAAGTTATAGGCATGATAAAATGTATGTTATGAATACCTGAGAAAATATTTGTGGCTTGATGTAGATATTCCTAAATATGATTTAAGGATTTCCCATTCTGCTTAAGCTAATAATAAGAGGTAAGATTTCCTAGTTCTGTAAAACTACCAACTATTAAAATCATCCAAGAGATAGAAGGTAAAGAGAATGAAGGCATATAATCACTTTAATCTAAGTTATTCTATTTAGAAGATAAATGATGTATTATTTATATAAGGAAGGTTTTCTATTGGTTGAAAATAGATCTTCAAGGAGACACTTAGTTTGTAAATTATAAAGCTAAACTAGTTTCAAAATGATATTTATAGGTTGACGGTATTAACTATACCATTATTATTCTCTAAATTTAATATTAATATCACTTGTGTTCTTGTTACCTATTTTACTATCTTCCTATAAGTATATAGATATTAAGATAATATTTTTTCATATTATCACGGAGGAAGAAATATACATGAAAGAAGCTTAGATTTATTCTAACAGAATATAGAGATTCATTTTTTAGATTCTAAGAATTTTTCATTTGGTGTCTAACAATCACCCAAAATGTTCCATAAAATTTTGAACTCTTTCTATGTTGAGATTATTTTCCTTATACATAAGTTAGAACATTATTTTTATGATAATAGTTACTTTTATAAATTTTGATGTTAATGATATGTTAGTTTTTGTACTTTAAGAAACCTCAAATTATTTAATACATTAATATAAAGGATTCAAGGGCTAACAATGGTTACAATAAGTGTGCAAGCTTTGTATTACAATGTTTTGACATTATATATACATAAAGGGTTTGCAAATTTTTTTATTATGAGTCACTTAGAAGTTTCAGCTTCATGCAATAGATTTTGAGCTAAAGACACATTATAGTCTTTTTCCTTATTGAATAGAATGTTATATTACATGATAGTTATCCATGACTATTATTAGACCACATAGCTTTAGAGACTATGTATAAATTTATTGGTATGACCTTTTTAGTAGCTCAAGTAAAGGAACATGTATTTACAATATCATTCATTGTTATGATTTAGTGGAAAATAATAGGGTATTTCAAAAAATACGTTGTTCTTACTTCTATAGGTTGACATTCTACATTAATATGACCTAAGTTTTGATTATAAATTGAGAATAACTATATATAGATATGTTAGTGTGACTATTAATGTGGGATCTATCTTATATTTATATTACTATCACTTACTAGCTTCTTATAATAAAATATTATTAAAGAATAACCATCAGGGGAAATGGGTAAATAAAAAATTAAATGGGGATTTTGAAGATCCTAGTCACTTCAGGAAGTATGAGAAAATGATTGCAAAAATGAAACTATAAAAATAGTAAGTATAATATCTTACAAGGATTGAGATAGATATTATCAACCATAGGCAAACTAGTAGATTATGGCTCCAACCATTTACAAGAACAAAAAACCAATATAAGACACAAAGTAGTGTAATTTTTATCATAGATAAGATCTACAAGACAACCTCATCAACGGACACAAGTAAATAAATAAAAATAAAAATTAAATATCTTTTATGAAGATGAAAACAAAGATAAATATATATTAAAGAAAAGAGATAAAATTAAGCATAGATAGCACTCATATAATTTTTTTCATTAGAATAATTATTATTAGAATATTTCATCTACCACGGAGAAAATACCCTAACAAAACCCATAAGAGTAGAATCTCCTTATATAAGAGAAGTATGAGTAAAATATATGATTGGGGTAGAAAAAGAACCTGCATGGTATCACTGTAGACTTTTAGATAAATAAATAAAGATAACCTCAATCAATTTAAAATATTATAATACATATCATTTAACCTATAAAATAACAAAGTCTAAGACTAGGGGATAAGAAAAACTTCCAATGCTTGTGTAACATAAGTTGCAATATAATTAATTTAATACAATCAAAACCTACATTATAATCATCTAAAGAATTTGACTTGGTCTAACCTAGTATCTCTGAAAAGGATGAACCAATAAAAAATGTCCATCCTCTTTTCTTAAAAAACTATGGAAAGGGAACTAATGTTATTCAAAACTTTTCACAAAAGAAACAAATAGAGGTTGAAAGAAAGATAATAGTTGAAGCATTGAAAATAATCATTTAGGTCACTTGAAAATAGGGAATATTAAAGAGGAATATATATTCAATGAGGTACATTCCCACCAATACATCTTTCAAGACTATTCATATTAAAAAAAAATTCTAGATGTACACAAAATGTGTACAACAGAAGTGCCTACCCAAAACAACCTATGTCAATCAAAATTAATTCTCAAGGTCACTTGAATGCACAAAATTATTTTTTTTAACCTACCAAGGTGTGATCGAGTGTAATTACCTTTGTTCACAGGGCATAACCCAACTAAATCTAACCAACCCTCTAATATTATTATTGGAGAGTTTATTACATGTATTTCTCCCTCTGAAAGTTATCTATTCACAATCAAATGGGGAGATATTGTATTCAAATAAAATGACCTTAGTGGTGATATATTTAAATCATCTATCTTAATTTTCCCTCTACCATTAATCTCTCCCTCCTCTTTGTCATTTCCTTTCCCTTCTCCATTGAGCCTACTAATTTTTTTCTTATGGAATTAATTTGAAGTGAAATATATTTTTATTATATATATTTTCAATTTATCTTAGGGTGAATGCACATTAGTGCGTTAGAATTTTTTGGAGGAAGGAATTCATCCCAAAAATCACGAAAGCACAGATTTACTCAAATACTTTTGATAGAAAGTACTTTCTATAGAAACTAAGTACTTTCGATAGAAAGTACTTAATATTAGAAGTCCCTGAGAATGGGTAATTTACATTGTTTTATGTAACATACTTTCGATAGAAAGTAGTTTCTATCGAAACTAGGTACTTTCGATCGAAAGTACATTCTATTGAAAGTCCTTGATTAGATCTTGTTTGTAAGGTTTGAAAAAATTCATAGAATTTAATGGCTTTAGGGATCATGTGCAAAGATCAAATGGAACAATAAGGAGGTGTCCTTTTGCATAGAACAAGTACTCAAAATGAGCTTTCAAACAATTATAGATTAAAAAAAATAAAATTTATTATTTGTATGTTTTTTGACGTTAATAGAATGTAGGGTTTTTATGCAATATAAACCTCTCAATTTCACATTCAATGAAAAATAGTAGAAAAGACAAAAATAAAAAATTGAAAAATAGTAGTTCCCTTCATCTTCAAGTCCAGTTTATATAAAAAATATAAAATTCAAATTAGATAAATACACAAGTTACAAGCTATGTAGTTAGGGTATGACAAAATTATGGTCTAGTCATCTTTAAACGTTAATAAAATATGAATTAATCATGATAATATCATAAAAAAAAAATTGCATGCTCTCGATATGGATGTTACATAACTAAATACTAAAGAATCACATTCATATCTATTTTAGAAAAAAAGTTATGCTCTATGAAAACAATGTTACTCTTTGAAAATGACGTTTTCAACACCATAACAGTTTTCGTGGCAGAAAGAAAAAACTATTCAAATCAATTCAAAAATAAAAATAAAAATATATATTTGGAATATAGACAAAAATCCTAAAAGACTCTAATTTACTTCATCCTCTGATTTCAAACGGTTCAACGACAATATGCATCTGAATCTGAAAGTTTTATTCAAAATATGGAGTTTAGTGTCCGTTTAGGCAAAAAAGTGTAACCCACTATTGTGGACCTTCACCCCTCATTTTCTTATATCACATATTTCCCTCATAATGATAATGACACTAAGAGTAGTCTATGTCATAATATAAAGTTCCTACAAGTCGATACAATTTTATATAATGATTAATCAATACTATGGATTACTTGAATTCCTTCTATTATAATTTATGTTTTCTATTAGAATGTGATCTATTCCCTCAAAATTGGTAAAAAATATGTCAATAAATATGAATACACTTCCCCAAAATATACTCTCTCTTTATTTAAACATGTTAAACAAAAATATAGTCTAATATTTATTCTTAGTAATTGCATATTATGATACGTAAAGAACATGTGTCCTACAAAATTATGGAAGCTATAGTCTTTTTGTACTAGGTAATTATTTTTATAATTATGATAGATACATGAATTATGTGTATAAATTATAAGATGATACAAGAAATTTATTATATGGAAATCTCAGTGTATGACCATTATGGAAATTGAATATTTGTAAAAATAAATTATCATCGATATATTTCTATAAGGAATCACATATTAGCTAGATTATAATAAAAAAATAGTCAATTGATGTGGAAATATGGTATATTGAACTATATGATGATGGTGTTTTTATTTATTTTAATAAAGATGAAGATGTCTATAGATAGGTAAAACTAAACTCAACATTATCAATAGATACGCTTGTCATTAGTATATAGCATAAATCTTGTTTCGTTTTGTTTGTTCCACCTATCTATAAATGATCTAGAATACATTGTAACTCCCTCTTACTTATCTTTATATTTCACAAGCCACCATATTATTTCATTTATGATTGATAATTTTTACTATATTGTAACTTATTTACATATATTTTTCTACCATCCTAAAAATTTAGTACCCATGTTTGGATATTTTATTGGGAACTATTAGACCCCATTTTGGTGTTTTCAAGATTTTATGTCGATTATGTTTGATCCCTAAAAGATGAATCCTCTTTTCTCACACCCTTTCACACCTCGTGACCTCTAATTTAAATTTTGGCCCATTTTTTATGGGACATGTTGCTAATTGCATCATGTATGTAGTGTTTGGGGCCTAGATATTATTTGTAGCCTGATGTCGTGGGATTAATAGGAGAAAATATTTTGTGTTTAGCCAGGATCAATTTTGAATCCCAAAATTATGGATTAAGTATAAAATCCCATATATCTCCTCCTTTTGACATCCATTATCAAGTGAAATATTTTACAATCAAGTTTCCAAGAAATCAAGAGAAATTGAGAAATTAGATTTATGATTTGAAGGCAAATTATATAAGATTATTCAAGTCAAAATTAATGTTCTCCAATTGAAGTAATTTTCTCTCTCATGATGTCCAAGTAGTACAATTTTAAATCAAGAAAGAAGAGGATTCATTGTTCTATTAACATTATCCCTTCTTCTTTGCAAGTGGTTATCAAACATATCTACATTCAAGATCTAGGAGTGACATTCATATATCTCTAAATTTGTGAGGGAATAATTAATTCTACATCAAATTTAAAGGTCAAATCTTTGGATTTAATGTACATTCTAGCATCTTTGTGGGTATAATAAATTTCTAAATCCATGCATCAGTGTTTATGCAAGGTGAATCAATCATTTACCTTTTTACATAATTATCTTTATAAAATTTTATCTTATTTTCAAGGTTGATTCCTAAATAGGGGTTTAACCAAGGAAAACCCCTTTAGACAACCTTTTCCCATTTTTTTCTATATTTAGGAACAAGTTATAGAGTTGTCTGAACTTTTATAGGTAGATTGGGTACAATTGAATGATCTTTGAAAATTCAAACAAAAACACCAGAGGTAAGTGGTCATTTCCATCATGTCCCCTGCATTTTGAGCCCATATTTTAGCTAAAGGTCAAATATTCTTTTTGGTTCCAATTTTTGTTCATTTTAGCTCACTATTTATCTGTATTAGTTTTTTTTAACCATTTTTTAATAAATTTCCTAATTAATCATTCACACTACTTAATTTAATCATTTCCATTTTAATAATCACTGGATTTAGAGAAGGATCACTCTCCCACTTAATGTTTGAGTCTCCTCTTGAACCTAGTGGGGCATTTTCCTTGAAAAATGTGTAATTCCTGAAAGGTAGAAGTGATTTATACACTGATTCCCTTTTCACCATGTATATTTTGGGTCAAACCATTTGTTCTTATATACTTCTAAATTTTGGTAGTGATATCCTCTTTGCATATTTTTGATCTATACTATATTATTTACATCACATCTTTAAATTTGATAGTTAGATGCACTTTTTGTTTATAAATTACTATTTTTCTTAATTTGGATTGCATATCTATTTCAAAATCTATATTTGTATTATATATATATATATATATATATATATATATATATATATATATATATATATATATATATATATATATATATATATATATATATATATATATATATATATATATATATATATATATATATATATATATATATATATATATATATATATATATATATATATATATATATATATATATATATATGTGTGTGTGTATAATCTTGGCTCCTATTTATAGCATTTTGGTTAGGATAATCTATAAACTTTTGGGTTCCTTTGATCACAAGCCTTCTATATTTCTTAGGAATCTTGATGAGATCAATATTCCTATCAATGCCATTGATCCTAATATTGAAAAAAAATATCATCACTCTTCTCATGATTAATATTAGGCTTTAAGATTATGTTCTATGCAAGTCTAGAAACTTTCAAATGACAATGAAAATTTTGAACAATGGTTAGCAAAATAAAACTTTAAATGACAATGAAAATTTTGAACAATGGTTAGCAAAAATAAAAAATTTAATATTTTGGTCATCTCTATTGTAGAAGGTTGAAGAATAAATTAATATGATGAAAATCATGTTTATATATTGTGTAGTATCTCTCATGTCATTCATGACAACATCAAGCCTATTAGATAATATGTTAATATGATTTAGAACAACAAAGAGGGGGGGGGGGGGGGGGGGGGGGGGGTGAATCAGTTGTTCTCATAAACTTATCCTTATATTAGATCCAAAACCATATCAAACTCAGTCATCACTGATTCAATAATAGAAACATCTAACAATGCAGTCCACTACCCAGCTATAACTTAACTTGTAAAACATAGCAATGTTCAGTCTAAACATTCACACAAGTATACACATCAGGTTTTATAGTGGAAAACTCAATTTGGGGAAAAAAACCACTTTGTAACGTGCTACTATTATTTTCACTCTTCTGAAGTGAGCTCAAGTAAAAAGAAAACTCTATCAAAGGTTACAATACACACTATCAAATGTGACCCGGTTAAAGGATTTCAATCACCCTGATTAAAAGTGAGCCTAGTCATAGGACTTACATACACTCCATTAGAATGCAACCTTGTTGAAAGGATTTAACATATGATTGTTAGGTCAACCTCTGTTAAAAGGATTTTGACTATTATAATGGTTTAGAAAGTAGTAGTAGTATTATCTGAAAAATATACAAACTCACTTTGCAAATATCAGATCTGATCCCGTACACTAATGTTGGTTTACTGACTTTGAAACTTTGTCATTCCATCTCTGATCTACTTGAAACTTTTCTTCAAGCAATCACCACCATTCTCCTTTAGCCTTTTCTACTTATTCAGTTAATAAAACTTTTCCTCTTCCAACATTCTCTATTCACCATGTGCATCCATATCACAATGTTCAGGTTCCCTTATATTTTCCTCAATTACGATAACTCATCTGTTGCCACTCTATCTCATTCGTAGATCTTAGGGTTAGGTCAGATTCATTAAATCTACCCACTTTATGTTCTTTGGATCCTTTTCTAGAATCATCATCAAATCTCTTAAAAGATTTACAATAAAATGTTTTACAATGCATTTAATGCTTCCAAAACAATCAATAATTAAAGTCAACACATTTTACATAATCCAAGAATTCAACAATGTCGGCTCCAAAATAAATTCTCTTCAAATATAAAATTGTTGATGCTTGGTCAATACTGTGATTTGTTCACTCGATCTTTTATGTAGAATGCTCGGTTAATACTAAAACATTTTCCTTGGCTTGCACTGTCTTCCTTGGCAATTTACTGATGCTCGGTCGACACTATAATTTTTCTCGTCATATACTAACTCGGTCGACACTAACATCACTCGGCTGTGAAACATGATTTTTCATTCTTTGCTTGATTAAGCCTACCAGTTTAGTCTTCAGTCTTACTAAGATAAACAATACATTATCTTATCTTAGTGCAACATAGTCAAGTACACTTTGTAGTATCAAGATAACTCAACCTTTCCCTAGGTGCTATTGTTACCAACCTTGCTTAGCCCCTTAGCAACACTCAAATAGATATAGTACTTTCCTAAGTAGCAACAATCTTACCAGTTAAGGCTTGACATCAATGACAATACAACAATTGTTTCAATTCAATTTCCAACAATCTCCCTCTTTGGCATTGATGGAAACACCATATGATATCATCTGAATAATACATGGATGACCAACCAATCCAAAAACTTATCTGTCCATCAAAAACTTATTTTTAGTATGCTTAGCTTCATTCTTATTCAGAATACTGTAAGCCTCACTCCTACTCCTGTGACCGTCAGAAGTTCAAATTCTCCCTCTATCCTAATTCTTCATTTCAATTTCATGTGTTATCATATCAGTACATTCTCCCTCTTTGACAAAAAATGCCAAAGTAGCAACTAAAACATACATCCATTAGATTTAGGTAATATCTATGTAGCTCAGTGTTTCTCCCTCTATCTTATCTTCTTATGACTAATTCCTTGTCTTTTCTTCTGCTTCCCAACTCTAGGCCAGCCCTAAAGTGTGACATTCTTTTGCATCAATTTGTCAAATGTTCTATTGTATTATCACATTTGATGCAGTGCTCCTAGCTTATCTAGGTAGCCTCAGTTAGGGGAAGAACCCCTAATTGACTTCTTAAATACTCATGAGCTTCTCTGGGGTAAAGCTTTAGTGAATATTAAACTGCGTTCTTAGAAATATTGATAGCACTTGTGTTGTCATAGAAATACCAACAGGTTCAGTGATTTCTTCTTTCATGCCTATCAACAATTGTTTTATCCATACCAAGTTTGAACAGTTCAACTGTAGCAGCAACATACTCAGCCTTGGTAGTAGATTGGGAAATGCAATTTTGTTTCTTGCTTGTCCAGGAGACTAATCTCTATCCAAGAAAGAAAGCACCACCATTTGTACTCTTTCTGTCATCTACTATTCCTACCCAATTAGCATCTGTATAACTCAGAGTTCAAATTTGTCATCCTTCTATAATATAGACCATAGTCAACAATTCCTTTCAAGTATCTCATAATTATTTTCACGGCCATCATATGTGTTTCCTTAGGATTAGCAGAGAATCTTGCCACCAATACCTACATCTAATGCAATATCTGGTTTGTTGTGTACAACATACTACAAATTTCCAATCATAGATCTATATAGAGTCTGATTCACTTCTGCAACATCATCATTCTTAGATAAATTTTGTCCAGTAACCATAGGAGTTCCCACTGGTTTTGCATCTTCCATCCCAAAAATTTTTCAGTATTTCATTAACATACTTAGACTGTGTAATGAAAATTTCATTCTTCTTCTGATATACTTGTAAACCAACAAAGAATTTGATCTCACCAAACATACTCATTTCAAATTCAGTTTGTATTTCATTTGAGAAACTTCTACATAATGCATCTTGTCCACCAAAAATAATGTCATCAACAAAAAATTTTACCAACAAGATACCTTTACCTTCTTCATCCTTCATGTACAAATTTCTTGTGTCATTTGTTCTCCAAAATCCAATATGTATCAAGTAGTTGTGCAACCTCTCATACCATGCTCTAGGTGCTTCCTTCAATCCATATAATGCTTTGTTCAATTTTCACAACATGTGTCTTATGTTTGGATCAATAAAACCTTCTGGTTGTTCTATGTAAACTTCTTCTTCTAGTATACCATTCAGAAATGCAAACTTGACATCCATTTGATATACCTTGAAATCTTTATAAGAAACATATGCAAGCAGAGTTCTTACTCCTTCCAATCTAGCTACGGGGTGTATGTCTCGCCATAATCTATTCCTTCTTCTTGTGCGTAGCCTTTGCATACCAACCTAGCTTTGTTCCTAGTGAGTTCACCATTTTCATTCATCTTATTCTAAAATACCCACTTTGTTCCTATAATATTCTTGTTTTCAGGTCTCGGCACCAAAGTCCAAGTATCATTCTTCTCAATCTGGTCAATTTCTTCATTCATTGCTTGTATCAGTCTTCATTATCCAATGCTTCTCTAGTTGTCTTCAATTCAAATTCACATAGTAGACATGTTGGATCCTTAGTCTTGCTTTTGGTCTGGATTCAAATATCTTTGTCTCCAATTATCTATTTAGGCTTATGATGTCTTCTCACATATTTTGCCAAAATGGGTTCAACTGTTTTGTCCTCTATTTCATCATGTTCCTCAACAAGATTGTTAGATTCCACTTCAGAATGCTCGGTAACCTCTTCCTAATACTCAACAACATTTTCTTGTAGCTCAGCATGTTCTTGTTCTCTCTCAACACTATTTTCCTGACACTCGGCAGCTTCTGTCTATCACTCGACATTGCTTACCTGAGACTCAGCATCGGGTGCAAGTCTGTTACTTGCCTCTTCTTCTTCTTCAATGTACACAAAAGATCTATAATCTTATGGTTCTCTTTTACTGTAAGCTTCATTTCTTTTTGCATACTCATCAATTTTGACATTCACACTTTCCACAATTTTGTTAGTGTTAGAGTTCAAACACTTATAAGCTTTACTTTTTATGGAGTACCCTAGGAATATGCCTTCATCACTCTTAGCATCAAAATTTCCATTCCTAGTGTCTTTTAATATATAGCACTTACTTCCAAAGATTCTAAAGTATTTAACACTCGGTGCATGTCCATGCCATAATTCATAAGGTGTCAGATTTATACCTTTCTTGATCTGTACTTGATTAAGAGTGTAGACAACAGTGCTTATAGCTTCTTTCCAATATTTCTGTGCCACATTCTTTTCAATCATCAATGTCCTTGCACAATCCAAGATAGATCTGTTTCTCCTTTTTGCTATACCATTTTGTGGAGGTGTTCTAGGTGCAGACATCTATCTTTTAATTCTTCCATCATTACAAAATAGATTAAATTCATTTGATGTAAATTCTCCACCTCGGTCAGATCTAAGACATTTTAGGTTCTGTAGTACCTGCTTGTGGATTGCTTTTTAGTTTGCTTCATGTTTCATTTGTATGACCGAATGCTTTTAGGTCACTTTCTATGTGATCGATATTGTTTCATTAATGATGATGTGGATTATTATTATATGTTTATTAAGTGTATGCATAGATTAGATGATGATGCTTCATGATGTTAGATTACATGTTTTATATTGAATACGATGTACTTACCCCATACGTGCATGTGTATGGTGATTATGTGTCTGTATCTATTTGACGTGCTTGTGTGGTAGAGGACAGAGGTGTAGTTACTAGCATAGTTGAGATACACACGTCTGACCGTACCCTATCATTGTCTATTATATATTGTATGTACATGCTTTGTCTTCTGATGACAGGTTCGCAGGTACAGGGCATTGTCTTTCCTGAATTGGTAGGAGTGAGCGTGCCCACAAACATTCATCTCAATGGTAAAGTGGGGAGATAATTCACAGACCCAAACCCTAGCCCTAGCCTAATTGTCCTATAATTGGACAAGTTTCTGTTTGACTACCTTACCCGAATTCACCTGGTTGGCAGGAATTTGTGGATCCTGTTCTTGAGTCTCTGCATGTGGTTTCAGTTTGCTTGATTTTATTGTGCATGATTCAGTTGATTTGTGAATTATTCAGGTGATTTTATATGATTTTTAATGATAGGATTATAGTTGAAATTAATGATTTAATTATATTCCTATGTTTAATTTAGAATATTGTCCAAAGTCAATTATTTGATTAAATGGAATTAATTGATTATTTAATTGAAGTTGGATTTAATTATGTTTGAATGTATAATTAGATAATTGAATATTTTAATGCATGCTTTAGGATCTATTAAATATTTAATTTATTTAATTTGGTTTTAATTATTAACATGTGCTCAAATGGTAAATGTTTAGAATTATGCTTGTTTATATTATTAAGTAATTAAATAATTAATTGCATGAATTTGTGATGCATTGATTATTTAATTTATTTAATAAATCAATTTAATTTATTACATGTGCAAAATTGAAAAAAGGAATTGTTCTCAAAAAGATAACAACTAGTTTTAGAAAGTCAAAGTGGAGTTGTGCATTTTAAAATATATATTAATTAATTAATTGTAATTTCTTTCAATTTTGGAGTTTGAGTTGAATTAGGAGTTGTCTTATGAGTCACTTTTCTGATTTGAGTTGAACTCAGAGTTATCTGTTGAGTTGTCTTCTGTGATTGCTTGGATGTTGGAATTGAATTCCTATTAGGGGAATTTTGCTTTCATTTTTTGGGGGAGACAGGTTTTGGAGAGGAATTTTGGAGAAGGCTTGTGTGTATGGCATTTTGAAGAATTGTGGATTGTTGTGGTTGCTTGATGATTTGAATTTCTCTATGCTTTTGGATTGGGCACCTGGTTGAAAATTAGTTTTCAGATCTATAGGTTGTGTTTGAATTTGGGGAGAATTTGGTTCTTAGATCTGCAAGGGTTTCCATTCTTTTATTCTGTATCTGGCATTGGATCTGAGGTAGGCTTGGATTTGTTTATTAGATTTACTTCTACATATGTTTATCTTTCTCTGATTTATAGTGATCTATGTTTTCAATTTTGATAGATCTTTGTTTATAATGGAATTGGGTGTTCCAAAACCCTAGTGTAGTTGTTTTCTATATTTTATCATTACTTGGCATTGTAGTGTTACTCTGGCAAAATTTCATTAACCAATTGTTCATGGTTTGGCTATAAATCGATAAATTAATTCAGTTGTATAGTTGAACTATAGAGGCTGTAGAAAATTTATTTCTATTGAGAAAGAAAATCAATTTGAGTACAAAAACCAGTTCTGGTATAAAATTATTCTCTGTTAAAAAAATATATACCAGTCAAAACAAATTAGAATATTATAGTCATGAAAAGAGACAAATGAGTTTTGTAAAATGCATTGGAAAAATCCTATTTAGATTTGAAAAGAATATTCTTTGTCAAAAGAATATCAACAGAATAAGTCAAGTTAGAAGAATATATGAATTGTATTTGTTCCTAAATTTCGTATTGATTTAATTTGTAAAAATATATTTATTTTATATTATTAAGGGACTGTTTGTTTTATTATTTGTTAAAATATATATATATATATATATATATATATATATATATATATATATATATATATATATATATATATATATATATATATATATATATATATATATATATATATATATATATATATATATATATATATATATATATATATATATATATATATATAATGTTAAAAGAGTTTGGTATGCATTGTTTTTGTTTTAAGCAAAAATTTACAAAAAAACTTTGCATTGATTCCTTTTGGCACGGCTATCATGGCAGTAGGCACTGCTACGGCAGTACCTACTGCTACGGCAGAGGTACTGCATAGCAGTACCCTGCTACAGGGGCCTGTGCGCCTCGATACACGGTAAAGAGAAAGCACGGGGTGTGAGGTGGATTGGGGTGTGGGGCCCGCAGGGTCCCCCCCACAGTGTTATTATTTAGTTTTTGTTTTATTTTTAATTAATGTATGTTTTATTAATTTTTTTTTGTTAGTTAATATATTTAATAATAAATTTAATAGAAATTTTGTATTACATGTGGCATAAATTAATTAAATCTAGTTTAATATTAATTTATGTTTTATTAACTTTTGATAAATTAATTTATTTTTATAAATTATTTTGTAATGAGACGGTTGGTGTTTAGTTTAGATAAATTAATTTTTGTATGAAATTTAGTATGTTAATTAATTAATTAGCATAATTGTTTTAGTTTAATTAACTATTTTCTTTTTTTGTTGATGGGTTAATTAATCAAAATTATTTATTTAATTTGATTAGTTTGTTTAACAATCCTAGATAGGATATTCTGTTAATTATTTCTGGTTTAAATTAAATTAGGGTTTTAATTTGTTTTAATCAATTTTCTTAACTATGAAGCGAAAATTTAATATTCAGAAATGGATAGTGATAAATGCAAAATGGTTGTCCTTTATTAGAAATAAATTCTTGATAAATGCTCAAGCATGTACTGAAATTGGGCAAATATTCTACCAAACTTCCTAGATTGTTATTAAGGTATATTCCTTTTATAATTGACTTTAGTATGCTTGTTATGTCATGATTCTTTCATCAATATTATGCGATCCATATTATGTTAGGATCATGTTTATTATGATGTTTTATTGCTTGAAGTTCCTAATCAGTTTTCTTAATTGTGAATGTTGGCTTCTTGTTTCTGAATTGCATTCTTGTGCATCATGTGTTTTCGGGCATTAGATGGCCTAGGGGAAACAGAGGCAAGGTTATGTATCAATTGGATCGTATTTCAGAAGCATGTTTGTGTGTGTGGTTATTCTGATTATCATCTGTGTTTTGACCTTATTGGCTCTTGGTTAATATCTATTTTTTGTATTTGTGTAATCATTTCATTTTCTATGTGTGCAACTGCATCTAGGATTACCTTGGTAGTATACCTGTTGGATGTTTATGTGACTATGAGCCTAGGGGAGATTGATTAAGTGCATCTTAGGGGAGTGGCTTACAATAGGGGTCGGGACCCAAAGTGGTCAGTACCTGGGTAACCTATTGTAGGTTATGTAATTAAGTGATAATTTAGTAATTAAAACTTCATAGATCATTTAAAAAGATAAGTTAGAGGTTGGTTATGATTAGAATTCCTCATTCTGAGAGAGAGTATTCTAATCCCACATGGATCATATTGAGGGTCCGGGGCCCAGAGTGGTCAGTCCAGGGTAACTCAATGCTTGAGGGTCTGGGGTCCAGAGTGACCAGTCCAGGGTAACTCAAATAGTTAGACATGTGATGACACTCCCATAGCATGTAGCCTAGATCATCTCATGAGTTTTCTATTTATGCCTCTGAATTAGTGTGTATCATCCTTCACTTTATCATTGTGTACCTTGAGTAGAGAGCTTTCAGGATTCTTGCTCAGTGGTTTGTCTTTGTTTGGTTTTGGTCATCCGATTGGGGTTTGTGGTTATCTCCTCAGCACGGTGGGGTAGACCTTTGTGGTTCTACATGGATAGGTGGTAGTGATTCTTTACCATTTGAGATTCGACGTCCTAGTGCCGGTGTTGTTGATACTTCTACAGTTGGATGCCCTTATGGCTCTTCATTGATTGTTTATTGTTGGTTTCTTATCATACCTTCATTTATGTAGTCCTATATTAGAGTATCGCATGTGATACCTAATATGGACATTGTACTTCTTTGTTAGTTTTATTATTACATACCCTGTGGCATATGCAGTGGATGTTAGTGTATTAGTAATCATGGTTGTCCATGAGATTTGTAATATTGATGTAAGCTATAATTGTATCATTTATGTTATGGAATCTTTTGTTATCTTCTTTAGTTGTTTTATTTGTTCTTAAGTAATTCTACGTCATGGGACCCTCGAGTTTTGTAAACTATGTTGAATTTTGTTCATGTGAGTAAATGGTAATTGCTTCCGCGCTATTGTGTATCTTGGATGTTAACTTTTTTTAAAAAAAATGTTCACCAAACTTAGTAGCAAGTTATAGGTTAACTTCTCTTGGGTTCCCTGGTGGGGCGTTATAGGTTCCTACCTATCTCCTTTTCAACCTTATACAAATACCACTTAAAATATTGAAAAGCTTTAGATTTTTCTTTTAGAAACATCACATGCATCATCTTAGTATGATCATCAACAAATAAGATAAAGTATCTAGCACCATAGTAACTTTGTACACCCATAGGTCCAAAAAGGTCAGTATGAACTAAATCTAAAATGTTTTCGGAAGTAAAGGATTTGCTCTTGAAACTTGACTTTGTCATTTTTCCTAACTAGCATTCTTTGCACATCACATTCTCAGGTTTCTTCAATCTAGGTAGACCTCTTACCTTTTTCTTCTTACTTATCTCTACCAGATTGTCAAAGTTGACATGACACAACATTTTATGCCATAACCAAATATCATCAAGTTGTGCAATCAAACATGTTTCTTCAGATAGCTCAAGATAGAACAAATTACCTCTAGTCTAATCTCCACTTCCAATCAGTTCTGTAGCAGCATTAAATATTTTAGCTTGCTTGTGATGAAATTCCACTCGGTAACTAGTTTTGTTAAGCTGAGTAACACTTAGCAAATTGTAATTAAGACCTTCAACCCAATATACATTTTCACAAGATATCTTATCATTTAGTTTAATCAAACCTTTTCCTCTAACAGGACATGGTGCATCATTACCAAATTTTACACTTTTACCTCTATAATGATGTAAAGTCTCAAACTTATTTTTGTCACCAGTCATGTGATGTGAACAACCACTGTCAATAATTCATTTATCATTATTGTTCACATAGGATATCAATGCAGGTTTCTCATCCTCGTCAGATTCATCTTTCATTGCCACATAAACTACCTTAATTTCAAAATCATCACTATCAGTGTTGGTCTCTTTTTCAACAATGTAACAAGATTTCTTACCTTTCCCTTGTAGTCTTTGTTCCATCGGTAGCTTCTGTCATCTTTTATGTCTTTGTGTTTTCTTTTCCTTTCATCATCTTTATCCTTCCTATTAGGACATCTAGCAACTATATGACCAACTTTATTACATGCAAACCATATAATAGGGAGTTTACCTTTATACTTTCCTTTTCCCTTTCTCAGTCATCTAGCCATAAGAGCTTCTAGATCTTCTAGGTCTTCATCAGAAGTGTCACTGTCACTTTTGCTATCACTTTCACTTTCACTTTCACTGATGCATCTTTCCTTTTCTTTCTTTGGCTTGTTCAAAACTAGCTATGACTTAAAAGAAGATTCAACATTTTCAATGCTTCCAACAGTGAAATTATCATAATTAGAGAGTTCAAAAGTAGTCAGCTTACCAACCAAACTTTCCAAAGTAAGCTAATTAGTAGAGTTACGTCTAGATTCCTGAATAGCAGATATCTTAATAGCATATATAGAACATAGGGTTCTTAATACTTTTCCAATTATAGTTTCATCATCAATAGTCTATTAGCTCCTCTAATAGCATTCACAACTTCTTTTATTCTACTACAATATTGTGCAATGTTTTCACCTTCTTGCATTCTCATTTCATTAAACTTACCTCTAAGACTCTCGGCCTTTGCTTTCAGCACATTCAAGTCACCACCATAGATCCTTGCAAGAGTGTCCCACATATCCTTTGCAGTTGTGCAGTCCTTAATCTCCTCAAATTTTGGATAGCTTAGGGTAGATGTAATTTCCAACATTGCCTGATTATGTTCTTGCTTAGCTCTCATTTCTTCGGCAGTCAAAGGTGCAACAGGTGAGACATAGCTATTCTCAATGTAGTACTTTACAGAGTCACCAATACTAGCCAAATGCAGCAGTCAAAGGTGCAACAGGTGAGACATAGATGTTTTCAATGTAGTACTTTGCAGAGTCACCAATACCGGTGAGATGCAGCTTCATCAAGCTTTTCCATGAAGGGAAATTTTCTTTGTTTAGCTTCGGTACCTCCTTCTTATACATCTTGATCATTCTTCAAGCCCCTTTAAACTTGATATCTGTCAACACTAATAATAAGCAACTTGGCTCTGATACCAATTGTTAATATGATTTAGAACAACAGAGAGGGGGGGGTGAAACAGTTGTTCTCAGGTCCTGATGTATAAAACAATCTCATAAACTTATCCTTCAATTAGATCCAAAACCAAAACAAACTTGGTCATCACTGATTCAATAATAGAAACATCTAACAATGCAGTCCACTACCTAGTTGTAACTTAACTTGTAAAACATAGAAATGTTCAGATCTAAACATTCACACAAGTATAAACACTAGGTTTTATAGTGGAAACCCAATTTAGGAAAAACCACTTTGTAACATGCTACTATTATTTTCACTCTTCTGAAGTGAACTCGGTAAAAAGCCAACCCTATCAAAGGTTATAATATACACTGTCAAATGTGACCCGGTTAAAGGATTTCAATCACCCTATTAAAAGTGAGCCTAGTCATACGACTTACATACACTCCATTAGAATGCAACCTTGTTCAAAGGATTTAACATATGATTTTTATGTCAACCTCTGTTAAAAGGATTTTGACTGTCACAATGGTTAGAAAGTAGCAGTAGTATTATCTAAAAAATTTACAACTCACTTTGCAAATATTAGATCTGATTCCATACACTAATGTTGGTTTACTGACTTTGAAAGTTTTCCATTTCCATCACTGATCTGCTTTGAACTTTTCACCACCGTTCTCCTTTAGCCTTTTCTTCTTATTCAGTCAATAAAACTTTTCCTCTTCTACCATTCTATGTTCACCATGTGCATCCATACCACAATGTTCAGGTTCCCTTATATTTTCCTCAATTAGGTTAACTCATCTTTTTCCACTCAATCTCATTCATAGATCTTAGGGTTAGGTCAGATTCATTGAATCTACCCTCTTTATGTTCTTCAGCTCCTTTTCTAGAATCATCTCAAATCTGCTAAAGATTTACAATAAAATGTTTTACAATGCATTTAATGCTTTGAAACAATCAATAAATAAAGTCAACACATTTTACATAATCCAAGAATTCAACAATGTTAGCTCCAAAATTAAATTCTCTTCAAATATAAAATTTTTGATGCTCGGTCAATACTGTGATTGTTCACTCGGTCTTCATGTAGAAGGCTCAGTCAATACTAAAACTGTTTCCTCGGCTTGCACTGTCTTCCTTGGCAATTTACTGATGCTCGGTCGACACTATAATTTTTCTCGTCATATACTAACTCGGTCGACACTAACATCACTCGGCTTCAACATGATTTTTCATTCTTTGCTCGGTTAAGCCTACTAGTTTAGTCTTCAATCTTACTAAGATAAACAATACATTATCTTCTCATAGTGCAACATAGTCAAGTACACTTTGTAGTATCAAGATAACTCAACCTTTCCCTAGGTGTTATTGTTACCAACCTTTCTTAGCCCCTTAGCAACACTCAAATAGATATAGTACTTTCCTAAATAGGAACAATCTTACCAGTTAAGTTTTGACATCAATGACAATACAACAATTGTTTCAATTCAGTTTCCAACATAATATACCCAAGATCTAGATTTCATTCCACCTACTACTAGTGTTGATACCTTCATGCCTATTTTTAATCCTTTCCTACTATGTCCACCTATTCTCCACCTATCATAAAAACTTCCATTTAAAATATTAATCCTTCAGATGTTAGCATTCCTAATCCTATTATTGGGTATACATGCAGGATCATGGTATGCCAAACTAGGCCCTTAAGTGGCAATGAAAATTTAGAAAATCGGGTTCAGGCAAGTTGACATAAAAAATTGAACATGTTATAAATATTATATCAAAAATATGTAAGAGAGAATGTATAGAAAATTGAATTTAGTTTCTAAGATACTAGGCCTTTTTTGAAAAAAAAAAAAATATATTCTATATGTTGAAAATTTCAAATTTCAATGTAGTAGTATGGAAATTTCAGGAAAAAAATAAGTAGGTGTATGTCTGACCACCTTAAACACAATCAAATGATAAATTTCTTTTAAAAGATTCTAGATATAAGTAGTAGACTCGTGTCCAAATGTGACACTTCTTTTTTTGTAATTTTTTCCCAGTAAATAATTAATTATGATTTTTCATCTACAACTTTCCTAGAATACAAAAACTATCATGTTTGACCATGTTAACTTAGTCTAAACTTTATCAAATTGATTTTTTTTTAATTTTTCTTGTAGTAGGAAAATCATAGAAGGTGACACATGTTTTGGATTTAAAAAATGTTATACAATTTGATAGTTATAGTTATTTTTCAATAAGTCCATCAATCAGTACTAGAAAGATAATAAGTAGGTGTATGTCTGACCACATTAAACAAAATCAAATGATAATATTTTTTTATAAGATTCTAGATAAAAGTAGTAGACTCATGTCCAGATGTGATGTAGTTTTTTTTAATATTTTTTTCCAAGTAAATAATTAAATTATGGTTTTTATGCAACAATTTTTCCTAAATATAAAAACTCTCATGTTTGACCACCTTAACATAGTCTAAACTTCATCAAATTGAAAGAATTATTTATTAAGTTATTGTATTAGGTGAAGCATAGAATGTGATGTATATTTCAAATTTCAAAAATGTTATATTGTTTCAAAGTTATATTTCTTTTTCAAAGAGTCTATCAATCAGGACTTCTTTTTCACATCGCCATATTTTGGCATACCATGATCCTGCACATACCCTATTACTACTATTCCTTCAATTGTCCCATGTGTTTTATTACCTTCATCAATGTCCACTTACAATAGTGTTCTTGTTTCATACTCTACAATTCCCTCAATTTCTTACAATGATCCAAATAATTTAAAAAATCTACTACCACTCTTTCTACCGATTATACTCGTAGTATCTTGGCTTAGAATGTGTCTTCCTTGCAAAAACAATTTACTTCCATAACCCAATCCAAATTAAATATCCCTACTTGTGGCATTGCTAGTCATTTTTCCTTGGATATCATGTGTCGTTATTCTGCAATACGTGGAGATTCATCATCTTGAGACTTATAATGGTAAAGGTGATCATTTGACCCATATCAAAACCTTTCAAATATTGTGTAGTTATTAAATTGTTTACTAGAACCTTTAGAGATAGAGCCTTGTAATGGTATTTCTCTTTTCTTCCTTATTCTATTGATTTCTTTCAAAATCTTGCTCATTATTTCATCCAAAAACTCCAAAACAATATTGGTTCTAAGATTTCTTTGAGAAATAATCCATTGTGTAAACAAGATATTAAATAAATTTAAGTGACTAATTTCATTGGTATATTTAAGAACTTGCATGATCGGATTGATTATTTTGTGCAAAAAATTGATATGCAGCATGTTTCCATTTTTAATTTACAAAAAGAAAAATTTAGAGATAAGATTTTTCTTTATGAATTTCCTTCTTTCACTCAATTTTCTACAGTGCTTCATAATTAATAGATTCAAGTGATTCAATTTGATAGCACCCCTCCAATGGCACTGATTGATAAGAGTGATAATAAATCACAATCCTATTAAAAGGATTAAAAACTAAAGAACTTCATTAAGATCCATAATTCATCCAACAATGTTAATGAGAAAGTGGAAACAACATCGAAAGGTGTGGTTCCTTTGACATCTATTTTTAGACCTTCTCATAATTTCACGCATCTTTTTGAATCTTTACGTAATGTGATGTTTAAGCTGATTAATACTAAAGTGTTAACTCTTCCTACTGTTAAACTGATTAAAACGTCCAAAACATTTCCTAGGTCCTTTGATCATAAATATTTTACTAATACCATCATCATCCTAGCCATCATAATGAAAGGTGTATCCATTTTAAATATGTTATTAAAAATATCATTGATTCTAATAATATATCTATTGAACATTCTAATGATCAAGAAAAAAAATCTGTAACACCTCCCAACAATTTTTTTCAAATCTATACCAACCCCTTTCCATCTCATTCAACCAATATTGTTGAGTCTACCTAGTATTTTCTTTCTTCTTTCTCTCATGTTTTTTAATATGATGATAAGAGTATTGAGACCAATAATGTTATCATTCTTATTGATCAATCTAAATATAAACATAAATAAAAACATGAACCTGAGATTTGAATTACCTTTGACCCTAGTGAGACAATTAAAGAACTTGATGATCCTCTTTCCATTGTTGAAAAATTTAATGATCTTTAAATTCTCATAGTGTTCTTATTAATCCTACTTTCATGGTGAATGTGATAACTGAAGAACATATTTACAATATAGATGATGCCAACATGATTTATATGACAAATATAATTTAATTATACAAACATGAAATGGTTTCTTTTATCATACCCATGGTTCTATTTCATTTATAGTAGAAGTTGGTGGTAAAACTTTAGATGTCACCTTTCTCATTATCCTAACTTTTGACCAATTTCAAGTTAAAATTGGTCTTACTTGGATTACCTCCTTGAAATTTTCCCGATAATGAATAAATCCTAACTGTTAATCATAGTCTCATAGATGAGACTTGAGTACCTCAACAATATTTTGACCTTGATTTAAATTGGCCTTCTATGCCTTAGCCAACTCAATCTTTCCAAATTAATCTCTTTCAATCATGTGAAAAATACAAAATACAAAAGATTTGTGAACTTAGAAATCCTAAGGATGTTCTATCTCCTTGCCTTGGACCTAGACTTCTCCCTACAAAACCTACTATTGGACAGTGAGTAGTATATGAATGTGTATATGTTATCATTATTGGAAACACATACCTCTTCTATGGTCTCTTGGATCAGAAACAAGTTTTTGATAAAGAGTTGAGTGAAAAATGCCTAAGTACAGGGTTACTTCATAGTGTACAATCAAGTTGTTTTGTTCTGTTAGCACAAGATATTAATCATGATGAAATGAGAGCTATGATACATGATAAAGGATGTAATACAAATTCTATTATGGTCACAATAATTTTGGTTATATGTGTCAAAATTTACAGATTGGGTAAGTCAAGCGAGTACAATGAAAAATGGAAAAAGGGCATATGGGTGGATGCGACATTTGGAGACTTAACATAAAGTATTCTATTGATCTAGTTTATGATTCATGATAGGTCCTCACCTATCTTGGTGAGTTTATGATCATGTGTTTCTTATTTCATCATGGGCCATATTTGGAGACATGTTTTGTGAATAATTAGTGAGATAAATGAGAAACAAAGTTGATCGAGCATATATACGTGTGAGTTATGGGCTGTGAGTTTGATGGATGATGTTGTGGTGATATGTGATGAATGATTACGTGGAGATTCTATGATTATTATTGTGAGATTCAACATGAACTACTCTGGCATATTAGATGTTGTTATATTTCATTTTTGTTGTTGTAAAATCCTTTTTTAATACTAGACAGTGAGTCCTTTGTAAGAGAAGTCAACTCCATTTTGTATCCATGCCCCTAAAAAGGTTATAGATTCCTAACAAGGTCTATTCTCTAAAAATGACATGTACTAATGTAATATTGTTAGGAATGAATGTTGAAGGCTTTGGTAGTCATTCTATAGCAGTGGTTGTTGCATTCATGACTATGACTATCATCGATGTCAACACAATGTTATTCTAGAGTTTAGCAGAGAAGCAGGCATAGTTTTGTTTTGCGCACATGTTATATTGAAAATTGAGTAATGCGTAGTTGATGATATCTTCTTTGGTGTGTTATTAACCTATGGTTAACAACACAAAGAAATTCATTCATTCATGATAGTTATAAGCATTTTGGTGGAAACAGTATTCTGGCAGTATTCCTGAGTAGCAGTTTTTGGTAATCGGAGGATATCTCCTAACCGGGATGGAATCTGATTATGTGCAATTAAAGGGAATTTTTAGACTCATTGGTGCTGAAGTGGTTCACAGTGAAAAATTTAGGGTCACACGATTGGAAAGTTATTGTATCTGGAAGCTGATAGTTTTTATGTAATTTTGATGTAGCGTGTTGAAATTATTATTTTATATTTGGATGCCGACTCATTTGTAAATATTTAAGTGTGGTATAAAGGAAGGAATTTTTTCCTTTTTTTGATTGGATTGTTATAGTTGTGATATGAAACTGTGAAAGTTGTGATGCGAATATATGCATGAGGTGAATAATAAAGCTAATTCAATGGTGAAGGAAGACTTGTGAAGTACAAAGATCTGGATTTGTGATCTTGTGTAGCAGAGAGTGTGGTTTTGGCACAGTGTGAAGGAGGTAACATATTTCATATTATTCTATTGAATAATCCTAAGATCTATTGGACAATGAGTTCAGAGATCTTGCCTTGAAGCTATTTGGGCAGTGGGTCCTTCTGTCTTCCATAACTCGTAACAGGGTTAGAATCTTTTAACAGGGATTCAAAATCTGCTAGCAAAGATTCATATGTACTGAATGTATTTCATAAGACTCCTAACACGGTCCATCCTCTCACAATGAACTTTCATATTAGTGCATCATTTTGTGGGCATCATTCCCACCGGGGTTTACTCTTTGATCAAGAGGTTCCCTAGTTAACATATCTTGTGTTATTGTGAGATTGTGTATGATTATCTTTCTATGGTTGGTTACTACATTGATTCTATGGTTTAAAGTTGTTGAAGTTGATAAATGGTTAAATTATCAAATAACTGATTCACCCCCCCCCCCTCTTAGTTATCTTGGGGATCTTTTCTTTCTAACAATTGGTATCAGAGCGGCAGGTCCTTGAAAGAGAAATTTAACAACTTAAGGAGATCTATGGTGAATTTCAGGAAAGAAATCCCTAAGTTGGATGTAGTAAATTTTGATAGCTAGAAAGAAAAGATGAAGACACATCTCTTGCGTTTAGGACCAAGTTATTGGTTGATTACAAAAAAATGAGAGAACTATAATTGAAGAAGATAGTCTTGAATCAAGTTCTAAAGATGAGGTAGATCTATTCATGTGTAACATACTTGCCAGAGAAGCACTTTTATCAGCACTTCTTGAGAATGAATACAATCACGTAAAAGGTTTAACTAGATCTCATGATATTTGGAAAGCTTTACATTCTACTTTTGAAGGTGATAAACATACAAAGAAAGATAGGTTACATAATTGGATTTGTGCATTTGAAGACATAAGAATGATGGAAGATGAATCTGTTAGAAGCTATATGTTAGGATGTCAAAAATTGTTGCAGGAATAAAGTCTTGTGGAGGTGAAAAGATAGAGAATGAGGTAATATGGAATATTTTGAGAACATTGACATTGGTATTTAGGTAGACTACACAAATGATTGAACAAGTGATACCTTGTACACCAAAATTTTCAAGAGAGACTCTTCTTGGAAGATTGTAAGCAGTAGAGATGAATTTAAGATTATCAGGAGAACTACCTAAAGTGGAGACAACATTCAATGCTCTTAGCATCAGACCTACTTTGTCTAGAAGTACAAGTGTGAATGGAGATTATGCCAGTAGTAGCAGATCCAAATCTGATGAAGATAAGAATATTGAAGAAGGTATTGCCTTGCTTGTGAAAAGAGAACCAGATGGTAAGAAAATCTTTAAATGTTGGACATGTCAAGAATATGGTCATTTTGCATCTAAGTGTCCTAAGAGAGTTAATAAGTACAGAAACAATTTTAAACCTAGAAGATCTAAAGAATGTTAATATGCAAATGATGAAGAAATTGAAGTAGGAATTGAAAGACATTTGAGTGATAGTGATAATGATAACTTTGATGACATAGGATTTGTAGCAATTAAGGAAGAAAATTCTGAATCTAATGTTAAGGAAGAGAAAGCCTTAGTTTTCCAAGTTGAAAAGAAAGCTAATTGGATTATAGACAATGGTTGTTCACATCATATGACTGGTGATAAAGGAAAGTTCATAAAGTTTAACAATTATGATGGAGGAGTTGTTAGAGTTGTTAAAAATGCACCTTGTTTGATTAAAGGTATAGGATCTATTACTCTTGATGGAAAGACTAATACTAATGATGTTTACTTTGTTGATGGATTGAAACATAATCTTTTGAGCGTTGGATAGTTAGTGGATAAGGGATATCAAGTTTGGTTTACTAAGAAAACTTGTGTGATAAAGGATAAAGATGAAAATCTAATTGGAACTGGATCTAGAACTAGAGGTAATGTATTTTAGTTGAACCCTACTGAAATGACATGTTTGATGACTAAGATTGATGACAATTGGTTATGGCATAGAAGGTTCTATCATATAAAATTTGATAATATTGTGAAAGTAAGTTCTACACTTCCAGTAAGAGACTTACCTAAGATTATGAAGCCTACTAACATGATTTGCAACGAATGTGTGATGGCCAAGCAGAAAAGGAGTTCATTTCCTAGCAAGAAGTTCACATCTACAAAAAAGTTGGAGATTGTTCATACAAACTTGAGCGGTCCTAATAGGACTAGAGGATTCTATGGAGAAAGGTATTTTATGATTCTTGTTGATGATTTTACAAGAATGATGTGGATTGCATTTTTGAAAGAAAAATCTGAAGCATTTGATAAGTTCAAGGTCATGAAGAATAAAGTTGAGAATGAATCAAGAATGTGGATTAAATGTTTGAGATCTGATAGAGGTGGAGAATTTACATCTAAAGAGTTTAACACCTTTTGTGAAGTAAATGGTATTAAGAGACAGTTATCAGCCCCTAGAACACCTGAACAAAATGGTATTGCAGAAAGAAGGAACAGATCAGTGATTGAAGTAGCTAGAGCTATGTTATTTGAAGGTGATTTGGCAAAGACATTTTGGAGAGAAGCAGTGAATACAATAGTATATACAATGAACATAGTACAAATCAGAGCAGACATAGACAAGACACCTTATGAATTGTGGTTTGGACATGCACCCTCAGTTAAGTATTTTAGAATTTTTGGAAGCAAATGTTATATTAAGAGAGATGATGATATAGGAAAATTTGATCCTAGAAGTGATGAAGGAATTTTTCTTGGATATTCTTTGAAAAAAAAAGCATATAGATGTTAAAATAAGAGAACTAAGACTATTGTTGAAAGTGCAAATGTAAAAGTTGATGAGAACTTTAAAATTCAGGAAAGAATGCTTGATTATGAATCTGATGAAGGAACTAACCCTCAACCTAACATTCAAACTACTGAACAATTTTTTGAGACTAACAGTGAATTGTTGAATGAAAGTCATGTTGAAGAAAACAGAGAAGAATCTAGAGAAGAATCTACAGTTGAAGAAAGATTAGTGACTATGACACCTAACAGATATATATCAAGACACCATCCTGTTGAACAAGTGATTGGAAGTTTGGACAGAGGAGTTATGACTAGAAAGAAAGTACATTTATGTTTGATTTCTCTAATTGAACCTAAGTCTACTAATGAATCTTGTGAAGATGAACATTGGATTAAAGCTATGAAAGAAGAATTGGATCAGATTGAAAAGAAAAAGACATGGGAATTGGTCCCTAGACCTAAAGACAAAAATATGATTGGAATTAAATGGGTGTTCAGGAACAAGATGAATGAACAAGGAGAAGTAATTAGAAACAAAGAAAGATTGGTATGTAAGGGATACTCACAGCAAGAAGGAATTGACTATGAAGAGACTTTTGCCCCTGTGGCAAGACTTGAAGTAGTAAGAATATTTTTGGCTTACATAGCATTTAAGAAATTCAAAGTGTATCAGATGGATGTGAAGTCAGGATTTCTGAATGGTGAATTAGAAGAAGTCTACATTGAGCAGCCTAAAGGTTTTCCTTTGACTCAAGAAGGAGACATGGTATGTAAACTAAAGAAAGAATTGTATGGACTAAAGTAAGCATGTAGAACTTGGTATGCTAGATTGGATAAGTATTTGTTAAAATTGAGATTTACAAAAGGAACAGTTGATAGTAACTTATACATAAAATAAATTGAGAATGGATTGTTAATTATAGTTATTTTTGTTGATGACATTATTTTTGGAGGAGAAGATGAAGCTAGTGAAAAATTTGCTGATGAAATGAAGACATAATTTGAAATGAGTATGATTGAAGAAATGAAATACTTTTTGGGATTATAGATAACACAAAATAAAGATGGTATCTTTGTAAGTTAGACAAAGTACTTGAATGATTTGTTGAAAAGATCTGGTATGGAGAATTGTAAACCAGTTGGAACACCTATGGTTACAGGACATAAACTATCTAGTAAAGATGAAACACCAGTAGTTGAGTAGAAGAAATACAGATCCATGATTGGTGGATTGCAACACTTGATACAGACTAGACCAGATATACAACATTCGGTTTGAATGGTAGAAAGATTTCAAGCTGAACCTAGAGAGTCACATTATGCAACAGTAAAGAGGATATTGAGATATCTTAGAGGCACAATGGACTATGGATTGTGGTATGAAACTTCTGATGATTTTACCCTATGTGCATATATTGATGCTAATTGGGGAGGCAGCGTTGATGATAAGAAAAGCACTAGTGGTGGAGCCTTTTTTCTTGGAGGAAGATTAGTTTCTTGGTTGAGAAAAAAGAAAAATTGTATCTCATAGAGTATAGCAGAAGTAGAGTATGTAGCAGTAGAAAACAATTGTAACCAGATAATTTGGATGAAGCAAATGTTGAAGGATATTAGAATTCAGTTTAATGAGCCTATTGTTATACATTGTGATAACACCAATATAGTTAGTATGTCTAAGAATCTTGTATTACATTCTAAAACTAAGCATATAGAGATCAAGTATCATGTTGTAAGAGAGAAAGTTGCTGAGAAAGAAGTCAGACTGGAGTACATAAGCACAAAGGAGCAGATAGCAGATATATTTACAAAGCCTTTGCCTAAGGATACATTTGAGTATCTGAGAGGTATGCTTGGGGTTATGCCCCAACCTAATTTTGAATAATGATGCAGTTGGTTGCATCCGTCCAGTGGAATATGGCCCTATCTATTTTCTAGATTGGATGTTGGTACTTCCTATATGGGGGAGTATGTGTACTTGAGCTAAGTCATTGAGGACTCTAGTGAATATTTTTTTTTGAATAGTGTCTTTTGAAATTGAGCTATTGTTTGACATAGTGATGGAATTTTTGTCATTGATGTCAATGGGGGAGAGAATCATGAAAAACATTGAGAGAGAGACTAAATAAGAAAATGAAGCAAGATTTGATTGATGAAGAGCAGTAGAGCAGTTGAGCAGCAGTGATTGGATTTTTGGAACATTGGATGTTTTTCATCTATGTTGCCATTAATGCCAATGGGGGAGATTGTTAGGAATGAATGATAAAGCCTTTGGCAATCATTCTGTAGTAGTGGTTGTTGCATTCATGACTATGATTGTCATTGATGTCAACACAGTGTTATTTTGGAGTTTAGCAGAGAAGCAGGAATAGTTTTCTTTTGCTCACATGTTATATTGAAAATTGAGTTATGTGTAGTTGATGATATGTTATTTGGTTTTTTATTAACCTATGATTAACAATGCAAAAAGAAATTCATTTATTATGAAAGTTATAAGCATTTTGGTGGAAACAATATTCTAGCAGTATTCCTAAGTAGTGGTTTTTGGTAATCAGAGGATATCTCCTAACCGGGATGGAATCTGATTCTATGCAGTTAAAAGGAATTTTTAGACCCATTGGTGGTGACATAGTTCATAGCACAAAATTCAATTTCACGTGATTGGAAAGTTATTATATCTGGAAGCTGACAGTTTTTATGTAATTTTGATGTAGCGTTTTGAAATTATTATTTTATATTTGGATGCCGACTCATTTGTAATTATTTGAGTGTGGTATAAAGGAAGGAATGTTTTCATTGTTGATATATGTGATTTTAATAGTTGTGATATGAAATTGTGAAAGTTGTGATGAGAATATATGCATGAGGTGAAGAATAAAGGTAATTCAATGGTGAAGGAAGACTTGTGAAGTACAGAGATCTGGATTTGTGATCTTGTGTAGCAGAGAGTGTGGTTTTGAAATAGTGTGAAGGAGGTAACATATTCATATTATTATATTAAATAATCCTAAGATCTGTTGGACAGTGAGTTCAGAGATCTTGCCTTGAAGCTGTTTGGGCAGTGGGTCCTTCTATCTTCCATAACTCCTAACAGGGTTAGAATCTTTTAACAGGGATTCAAAATATACTAACAGAGATTCATATGTAATGAATGTATTTCATAAGACTCCTAATAGGGTCCATCCTCTCACAATGAACTTTCATATTAGTGCATCATTTTGTGGGCATCATTCCCACCGGGGTTTACTCTTTGATCAAGAGGTTCCCTAGTTAACATATCTTGTGTTATTGTGTCATTATGTATGATTATCTTTCTATGGTTAGTTACTGCATTTATTATATGGTTTAAAGTTGTTGAAGTTAATATTGAAGTTGATAAATGGTTTAATTATCAGATAACTAATTCACCCCCCCCCCTCTCAGTTATCTTGGGGATCTTTGCTTTCTAAAAAATATTCTTCTCCTAATGGGGAATGGTCTCCTAATAAGGACATTATACTCTCAGTGCATAATGTTTGGGTACCATCCTCACTAGGTTTTTCCATCTATCAGAGTTTCTTCAAAAATAAATTATGGTGTTATGAGTTATTTACTTTATGTGTATATTCTCATTATTTTACCTATTTCATGGTAAATTTAAACTACTTAATAAATTTTAAAAGTATTGCAATAATGATTCACCCGCCCCCCCCCCCTCTCTCGGTATTGCTTGATCTTAACAATTGGTATCAGAGATTGTAGACCTTTGAGAGAAAGCCTAACAAGCTGAGGGATATCTTGATGGATTCAAGTAGTTTGGAGGAAATTTTGAGGAAAGACTTGAAGATATGGATAAGGATAATGCTAAATAAAAATATATGCTAAAGAAGGTTGGAGACTATATCAAGAATCTCAAAGAGAAGATTCACACAAGTCAAGGAAAAAATGCAAGAAATGAGGGAACCTAAGAATGATTCATATAATCTAATTGAAAAACTTAAGAAAGAAAAGGAATAACTAAATCATGAATTTGAGATCACCAGTTTGCAAATGGATAAAGAAATCTGACAAGTAAGAGAAGAAAAGAGAAAACTTGAGGAGGCCTTAAAGAGTCCAATTGTACAAATGGGATGATGCAATTAGAAATCAATGATGTCAAAACCAAGTATCATGAATTGGAGAAGTACAATTTAATCATTAAGGAAGAGCTTGTGGAAGAAAGGAATCATTATGAAAATCTTCATGCAAGTAGTAAAAAAATTAATGAACAACTACACTCACAAAAATCTATAGGTGACAAGACAAGAGTTGGATTTAATGAAGCTAAATGTTCTAAATCTCAAGAGGATAAATCTAAAGAAAAAAAAGAGAAAGCACAAAATTAGGATGAAGAACCTAAAGAAAAGAGAAAACCCTTCAAACAAAGATTTTTTAATGGAATGAATTTGGTTGCATGAAGAAAGATTGGAAAGGTAAGAGTGTTCCTAAATATTTTTCTAGCTATTTCTTTAAGTGTTGGGCATATGGACATAGAAAAAATGAATGTAGAAAACAAACTAAAAGATAGAAGAAACAAGATTATGTTAGACCTATTGTGAAAATAAAAATTACATGTTGTGAATCCAACAATTTTGGGCACATTGCAAGGAACTACAAGTTGTAGGTTTATTAGAATTGGTCACAACCTAAAAGACCACTTATTACTTTTTTTAAGTGCAATGATAAGGGACACATAGAAAAGTATTTTAGATATGGTAGATCTATCTAGAAAAGAAGACCACCTATAGAAAAAAAAAATATTGGTGATACTAGAAAGAGCTTGGATAAGTATATGGATGAGTTTAATTGCCTTTTTTTAAAAGAAGGAAGAAAGGACAATAGAAAAGTATGGAAGGAGAAAAATACAAGTGAATCTAAGTGTTAAGAACAATCAGTAGATGCTACTAAATCTTCACTTGATGGCAACATTTCCACATTAGCATAAATGGCCAAGTATGGCCTTAGGGGGAGATTTGGAGGAGTTCAATAGTCAATTATTTAACCCCTGATATGAAGATTGAGTGTATGAAAGGTTGTGTGAATTTGAATGAATGTGCTCTGATATCAGATTTATTTTTGCAAGGTCTAGAATGTGACTAAGATTGATCGCCAATAGTTTCTATTAGAAATGGGGAATACTGAGAGGGGGGGGTGAATCAGTATTCTAAAAACTTTATCTTTTTCCCAAATATGGATATAATAGATTATCTTTAAACATGCATAACATAAGAAGCTAAACAACATGCATAGCAATAAAAATAAAGAACTCATAACACATGATATGTTCTCGAGGAAACCCTAGCCAAGGGAAAACCACATTGGGGATGGTACCCACAAAGATCCACTAATCAAAAGTATCCTATTAAAGATATTGACCCTATTAGGAGTCTATTACAAGCATATAGTGTATCGGTCCTGATTAAGGGACTATAGGCCTTGTTAGAAGCCTCAACCCTATTAGGAGTTGTCAATAAAAAATCTAATTACCAGATGAGCCCACTACCCAAAAAAGTAATGTAAAATGTATACTAATTACAAAAATGGATTAAGGTACATAACCTTATGCTACTTGCATCAATATCTTTTCACTGCTCTTACATTCGCATCATATCACTTTTTTTTCTTCTTACAATTTACAATTATATATATACAAGTTATTAAGAATAATAACTTTACATGGTTGGCTTCCATATATCTTTATCTAAGGGTTAAAATCTAGGGTGTCATCCCTTTATATTGTTAAGACATTATTTTGATAAACAAAATAATCCCTTAACTCTTTACCAATTCTATCTTCAAAACTATCCTGTCGGCTTAACACTATCTTTGGTAAAACTATCATAACTAATTCGGTAAATGCTGTATTGACTTGTGCTCTGAGATGGGTCATAATTAGACATCACAGAGTCTATTTTCAAGTGTGAAAGTATTGAAATTACTCTAGTCAATGTTGCAAACAAAAACTATGTCTGGGTACACTGGTGAAAATGTTGTCTCACACTTAGACAAATTTGCAATGTGCTCTGCTATACTTGCTCTCTGACCTTTGCACTCTTCATGTGGATCATATGTTGCCATAATGACAACATCTATGTACTCAGCTCAGCCAAATTTCCAACAATCTCCCCCTTTGTCATTGGTGGCAACATATGAGAAAATTGGCTATGTGTACAACTCAAAATCACAAAATTGTCTCAAAATTGTGGCCATAGTATAACATATACATATACTATCCTTATAACTCCTCAAAATATAATTTCTAATACAATACTCCCCCTAAGAGTATCAATCCATATCATATACAATAATTTTCTACTCTATATCTCTGCCCCTTTCACAACAATGACAAAATAAAGTAGGGAGGGCTACAAAATTGTGTCACAAAAAGATTATACATTAGTTCCTTATTGCAAAGCCAGTAGGCTTGTAACACAATCTACAAAATCAACTTTCATTGCTTCTATCTCCTTCTCCCATGATTTCTTAATGGAATCTACCACATTGAGTAAAGTGCTCAGTCCATAAGCTGCTATTTGACATGCTTGAAGGTTTTTAAAGTTAAACTTCTGAAAAGATGTCTTTGCCGAAAGACATTCTTCCAACTATTCTTCAATAACACATAACTTCATAGAAGTGTGCTCTCTCAAAAGAGTAAATCTTCTCATTTTTTTGTTCCTTTCATCTTGCAAAACTCTAATTTCATCATAAATCTTCCTAACTTTCTTCTCAATATCTAATACCTTCACATTGGGGCTAGAAAGATGGTTACATTCATTCTGAATTTTTGCTTCTTTCAACTTCATCTTCTGATCTTCTTCTGCTGTTAAGGTCTCTGATTTTGTACATTGTATGTACAAAGATTTTCCTATTTCCAAATGCTTCCTCAAGTCCTTGATATAGATATCAAGACAATTAATATCATTCCTGATATTCTAGCTAATATTCAAAAGCATTTCAGCTTCATAAGCTGCTTGAGCTCTCACTTTTGCAATATCAGATAGATTAGTGAATTCATTATCAAAAGTGCTCATTACCTTCTTCACTTTCTCCAAAGGGTCTGCCTCTATAATTTGAGTAGTTACAATGCTTTGTAACTTCTCAGTTAGTTCCTTCAGACTCCCTTCAAGATTCTTCACTTTCTTGTTCTTGCTAATAATCTTATTCAAAGAAATGGTCAGTTCCAACTGATCATCATCATCAACTTCTTTTCCTAAATCCTCAAATAAAGATCCAATTTCCTTCTTCTTTCTAGTCTTAGGAGTAAGATTGATGTCTTCTTTGATAGGAATAGGTGCTTGAATCTCTGTTGCTTTAGGTTCTTCAACAGTGGTTTGTGTCTGCTCTACTTCTGTATCTGGTTCATCAAGAGCCGAATTGTCAACAATGTTTCCTAAATTCTTGAATACATTGTCATCAGTATTCAAAGTGACCTTTGTACCTTCTATATTCATTGATTCATCTTCAATGCTAATAGCTAGAGGAAAGGGAATATCCTCTTGTTCTACTTCACCTGCTTGATCTGTTGCAATTGATGGTTCTCCAACAATTTCTTCCATAACCTTGATTATTGCCTAATTTATATCAGAATTAACTTCTTCATATCTACCTCCCATAATTAGAATGGTTCTCCTTTTGGCTCTTAGTTGGGTGCTTAAGGCCTTCAATATCTACTTTAGGTGTGCATCATCTCTCACATCACAAAGCTTTCTTACTAGATTCTCTCTGATAGAAGTGTCTTCTTCTTGTGCTCTCTTCTTTCTATTTACAAGTTTTTTATACAAGTCATCAGGTATCTGACCCTGAATAGTGTCAAACTTCTTATTTGCAAAAACCATGTGCTTTACAATTGCATTCTCCAAGTTAAGTCTGTCTAAATAATCATAAAGACTATAGTAATTATTCATTCTGGTAAAGTCTCCATCTTCAATAATCTACTCATTAAGCTTTTCAACTTTAGGTTTCCAAGCTTTCTTCTTAACAAAAGTAGTGTCATCATCTTTAATTATTGCAACTTTCCTAGGAACTAGTGGCACCAAAATTTTCTACCTCTTACCAGGTCTAGTAACAATTTATTTCTTTCTCTTGCTAGGAGTGGAGGAGGTAGACCTAGTAGGTCTGCTTATTTCTTGTTCCATCTCTGGTTCCTCTACTTTCACCTTGACTTGAGGTTCTTTTTGTTGTACTACAATTGGTGGGGTAGAAAAAACTTCTTTCTATTCACTCATTCTAATTGCTACTACTGTGTTCTTTGCTATCTCAAACTCATGTTGTGTCAATCCTGAATCTTTCAATATTTTCTTTATAGTGTTGTCAACTCTCTTCTTAGACTGCTTATCCTCAATTATAGCTTTTGCAGAGTTGAAATTATCTTCAAAAGTTCCAAAACTTTTGCACTGAGTGTCTAAATTACAGTTAAGTAACCTACCAACATATTCTTCTATTTCTATCTCAGATATCTCATAGCCAAGAGGGTCTATGAACTCAATTCTAGGCTCCACTAATTCAATATAGGTAAAGTCAGTGTCAACCATAAAACATATATCATCTTTATATTTCTCCATAATAGACTGTGGAATCCTTGATCTACTGATTACCAATTTCTAAAATGTCTTCATCACTAACATAGAACTTGTTAGAATAACTGAGAGGGGGATGAATCAATTATCCAGTGTCCCAAATAAAAATATATAATTCAAAGCAATTTCTTAAATTTCTTCTCATCGATAAACAATAATAACTCTCACTGTTTGTGCTTTTACCGATTACCAGTCTAATGCCAAAATAGTTTACCGATCAAATCTAACATGTAACATGTAAAGAATGATAACAAACAAATATCACAATCAACACATAACATAAGAGATTTAACGTGGAAACCCTGTAAAGGGAAAAACCACCTAGGACTGGCAACCCAAAATTGTTCACTCTTCTGAAGTGAGGTCGATTAAGACCCAACCCTATTAAAGGTTACAATCATACTGTAAGGTGTGACCTTGTTAGCAGATTTTAGACTAGAAGTTATCATCCAACTAGCATTCACTATGGGGTTGACATGATAACAATGTTCATTCTATGAATGATACATCATAAGACTTTCAGAGTCCACTCGGTTAAGAGATTTTAACTGTATGCAGTGGTTAAATATGTAACAGTAAATGACTTTCCTTAATACAACTTCAATTGCAAATTACAAATCAATATTTAGTCCATAAAAATCCTTCTGATCAATAATTCACTTCAGATTCAATACTGTATCAACTTATTGGTCTTCGGTAATTTCTCTTTGTAGCTCGATAATTGTTCTTCAACTCGGTTCTTACTAACCAGTATGATCAGAATACATGAAATCCTTTTTCATGTGATATTCCTACAGCTTCTTCTTCTTCGAGTGTTTTTCATAAAGAAAATATGCTCTCTTATATAGATGAGTAAATCATTTTCTTCTCCACCATCAGATTTTGCCGCTTAACCTCATTCATAGATTTTGCTGCTTCAAACTTTCTCAGTACTTGTGTCAATAACACATTTCAATATTTTCCATTAGATATCCTCTAAATTTTGTCAGTTGTCGATCTGTGTAACAAACATTATCTATTACCTCGATGTTATACTCTTGCCAGCTCATCAATCTTATCGGCTAAGCTAATCATTTAATATATTATGTTATGCTCGGTTAACAAAGAAATGCATTGGTGAACACTGCTCGGTTAATACTGTGATCAGTATACACTACACTCCATCAGTGTATACTAGAAATGCTTCATTTATCGGGGTATGTGTAAGATCATGAGGGGCCAAACTATTCCCTTAAGTGGTAATGAAAAATCAGCAAATCAGTGTTAGTCAACTTGACGTGAAAATTTCAACTAGCTATGAACCTAATATCTAAAAGTTGTAAGAATAGAATCTATAGAAAATTGAATTTAGTTTCTAAACTACTAGGCCTTTTTTGAGAAAAATTTAGTATGATTGGTGAAAAGTATAGATTTCAATGCAGCAGTACAAAAAATTTAGGAAAAAAATAAGAAGTAGGTGTATGTCTGACCACCTTAATCATAATCAAATGATAATATTTTATTATAAGATTTTATATATAAGTAGTAGAGTCATGCCCAGATGTGACTCATATTTTTTTGTAATTTTATTCCAAAAAAAATTAATTATTAATTTTTTGCTACAACATTTTCAGAATAAAAAAACTCCCATGTCTAACCACCTTAACTCATTCAAAACTTTACAAAATACAAATTTTATTTTATTTTCCTTATAGTAGGTGAAGCATAGAATGTGACACATTTTTTGGATTTAAAAAATGTTATACCATCTAAAAGTTATAGTCATTTTTCAATCAGTATATAAATTAGCACTTTAGAGGTAGCTCAATTAGAAAATAACTAATAATTACGTACCGAATTCAAAATTTGACAGCAATTATATCGATAGAAAGCTGATAATCTCCTTAAGATACCCTTTTCATTTTATCAAATTTGGGTAAAAAAAAGTTGTAAGGTACATTGTCAAAGTTTTGAACTAACATCGCCACTTTTGGCCCCTCATGATCTTGCACATACCCACTGACAACACTGCTTTATGTCTTTCAACTCTATACTTCATCATAGATGAATGCAACATAATAAAGTCAAAAACCAATCAAGTCATAGACTCATTAGCAAGTTACTCAATGTGTTCCTTATCCTCATCTGTCATGTACATCTTTCCTCATGTAGATATCTCTGCTCTTCATCTCTTTCACCTTTCTTTAGATGTCTCGATATAGTAACTTACAAGATAAGTGTTGTCAAACTAGTTGACATCAATGACAAAATAATATTGATTTAATCATATTACATATCTAATCAGCAACTCCTCAGTGATCTTGCAATCACAAATTCTTCAATCAGATTCCAAATCAGTTGTAGTCCAACAATCTCTCCATTTGGCATTGATGGCAACTCAAGTAATATGAAATGTACCATACACATACCAAATATACATTCTACAAATTTGTGAACAAATGTTGTAAGTCGAATAGACTTAATATGTTTAATCAGTATGTTACTAAACCAACATTAAATAATACAGCTTTACAATTTTGCAGAACTTGTGATCTTTTCAGTTGTCCAATTCTTTCTTCTATTCTCTATAACTGGTCTTCAATACTCTGTCTCATTGTCTCTCCCTTAGATAATTTTGGTTGGTGCTTTTTCCTTTTCATATTGTTTATCTCTCCCCTTTTCATTTCATATTGTTTCTCTCTCCCTTTGAAAACAATCCCAAAGAAACAAATAAACAAACAATTATGTCTTCCTTTGTACCTCTGAATATTGATATTCCAATCGGTTGAAGTTCATAATCTTAATCACAACCTTGAACATGATTCAAAGTGTGAACTATGCTGCATCAACATGAATGATCTTCTGATAAAAGTAGGTTGATACAACATCTAGATCACCTTAGTGACCGATAGACAGGGGACGGACCCCAAGTCTAGTCCTCAAGTATTCAAATGTGTCCTTTGGTAGGGGCTTTGTAAAAATATCTGCAAGTTGTTCTTTGGATGTAAAAAATTCTAACTTTACTTGCTTCTCTTGCACTTTTTCTCTTAAGTAATGATACTTAATAGATATATGCTTTGTATTAGAGTGCATCATAGGATTCTTTGAAATATTAATAGCACTAGTGTTGTCACAGTATATAATCACCGGATCAGTGATTACTTCTTTCATTCCTTCCAACACTTGTTTCATATATGCAATGTTTGAATAGTTAGTAGCAGTAGCAACATATTGTACTTCAGTTGTAGACTGAGAAATACAAGCCTGCTTTTTACTTGTCTAGGTTACAAGTCTTTCACCAAAGAAAAATGCTCCTTTGATGGTGCTTTTTCTATCATCCACATTTCCAGCCCAATCAGCATTGGTGTAAACTTTTAGTTCAAGCTTCCCTTCCTTAGGATACCATAATCCCAAATTCTTTGTTTTCTTCAAGTATCTTAAGATTCTTTTTGTAGCTATTATGTGTGATTCTCTAGGATTAGCAAAAATTCTTGCAACAATTCCCACAACATGTGCTATATCTGGTCTACTGTAAACTACATACATTAACTTACCAATCATGGATTGGTAGAGTGTCTAGTTTACCTCCGTAGTTTCATCCTCCTTTGTCAATTTGCATCTAGTAGCCATCAGTGTTCCTATAGGTTTAGCATCTTCCATGCCAAATGTCTTCAGTACTTCCTTTATGTATTTAGATTGTGTGATGAATATCCCATCACTCTGTTGAATCACTTGTAATCCAAGAAAGAACTTAATCTCTCTGAACATAGACATTGTAAATTCCTTTTGCATTTCATCAGAAAATCCCTTGCAAACAAGATCTAAGCCTCCAAAGATAATGTCATCAACAAATATTTTAGCAATGATAATAGTATCATCAGTATCACCTTTCACATACAGATTGTTGTTTTCACTTGTTCTAACAAATCCAATACTTAACAAGTAAGTATGCAATCTTTCATACCATGCTCTCAGTGCTTGCTTCAATCCATATAAAGTTTTATGTAATCTACATACCATGTCTTTATTGTTGGGATCAACAAATCCTTTAGGTTGTTCAATGTAGACCTCTTCTTCAAGTATACCATTCAAAAATGCTGACTTCACATCCATTTGATAGACTTTGAATTTCTTATGTGTAGCATATGCAAGTAGCATTCTAACTCCTAATCTAGCAACAGGTGCAAATGTTTCACCATAGTCAATGCCTTCCTCCTGTGCATATCCCTTGCATACTAATCTAGCTTTATTTCTTGTGACTTCACCATTTTCATTCAATTTATTCCTGTATATCCACTCAGTACCGATAATATTCTTATCTTTTGGTTAGGGTACTAAGGACTAGGTTTTGTTCTTCTCTATTTTCTCTATTTCCTCCTTCATTACATTAACCCATTCTTCATTCTCTAATGCAACTTTCACAGTTTTAGGTTCAAATTCACAAATTAGACATGTACCCTATCTTGTTTTTCTTCTAGTTTGCATTTTGGCATGTCTGTCTCCAATGATTTTTGTCTCAGGATGATGTCTTCTAACAAAACTAGCCAAAACTTGATTTCTCCTTTCTTTTTCATCTTTCTTAGGGTCATTTTCTTGCTCGGTAGCTCCATCTTGTTCCTCGGTTTGTGTTGTCTGTTGTCCTACATTATTTCCCTACTAACTAGTTGTCACAGTCTGTGGTGTTGGTAGAGACTCTAGATGTTTAATGTAAGTGAATCTACCATATTCTTTCAGTTCCTTTTTACTTTCCTCTATGTACTTGTCATCAAACTCATCAACATGAACATTAGTACTTTCAACTATCTTATTTGTAGCCTTTTTCAAACATTTATATGCTTTACTTGTAGTGGAATACCCTAGAAATATTCCTTCACCTCCTTTAGAATCAAATTTTCCATTTCTCTCATCTTTCAAAATAAAGCATTTACTTCCAAAAATTCTAAAATAACTTATAGTAGGTTTGTGTCCAAACCATAGTTCATAAGGTGTTTAGTTGGAGTCCTTAAGTTGTACTCGGTTAAGAACATACACAGTTGTACTGACAGCTTCCCTCAAATATGTTTGACCAACATTCTTTTGTATCATCAATGTTCTAGCACAGTCAATTATAAACCTATTCCTCCTTTCAAGAATGCCATTTTGCTAAGGTGTCCTCAGTGCGGATACCTACCTTTTGATTCCACTCTCATTGCAAAAATTAGTAAATTCGTCAGAGATAAATTCACCTCCTCTATCAAATCTTAAAAATTTTATTTCTTTTTCGGTTTCTTTCTCTACCTTAGCTTTATACCACTTAAACATTTTGAAAGTTTCAGATTTCTCTTTCAAGAGCATAACAGTCATCAGTCTAGTATAGTCATCAACAAAAAGAATAAAATATCTATCACCAGAATAGCTCTGAGTTCTCATAGGACCACATAGGTCGGTATGAACCAACTCAAGTATCTTCTTTCTTGAATAGTCTTTTCTTTTAAAACTAGACTTAGTCATCTTACCTTTTTCACATTCATGGCACATGGCATGATCAGGTTTTGTCAAGTTAGGCAATCCTCTAACTCTTCTCTTTCTACTAATCTTGATCATGTTATCAAAGTTCACATGGCATAACCTTTTGTGCCACAACCAAGCATCTTCATCCTTTATTAACAAACAAGAAGACTGATCCATATCAAGATAGAATAGATTACCTCTGGATTGTGTACTAGTTCTGACAAGTCTTCCTCCATCATCATAGATCTTCACCTTTTTTCTCTCAAAAGCCAATCGGTGGCCTGAATTGTTTAGCTGAGCCACACTTATCAAATTATAGTTTAGTCCATCTACCCAGTATGCATTTTCACATTGTAATATATCATTGATCATTAGTGAGCCTTTACCTCTTACCATACAAGGTGCATCATTTCCCATTCTCATAGATCCTCCATTATATGCAACAAGATGATTAAACTTCTCTACATCACCAGTCATATGATGTGTACAACCACTATCTATGATCCATGTATCATTTTTTCTTACTTTAGAGATCAGTGCTATCTCTTCATATTTCTCTTCTTCTTCTTAGTCATCTTTCATAGCAACAAATACAACTTCTATATCATCATCAGAATTAGATTCAGTTTCAATATATTTGGCTATGTAACATACCTTTTTACCTTTTTCATCTTGGTTGTCTCTGTTGTAGTGCTAGTAGCCTCTATTGACTCTTCTTCTATAGCTTCCATTAGATCGGTCTTTGGATCTATCATCATCTTTCTTTTGGGGACATCTAGCAGCGATGTGACCGACTTCTTTACAATTAAAGCATGCTAAAGGTAACTTACCTCTATACCTTCCTTTTCCTTTGGGCAATCTTTTGGCCATAAGTGCTTCAAGCTCATCAAGTTCATCATCGGTATTATCGTCACTATCACAATTTTTACTATTCCTGCTAGACTTTCCAATCTTCAAAGAAGACATGAAAGTGGATTCAACAGAAGGAACAACACTATTATCAAAGTTGTTTAATTCAAAGGTTGTAATTTTACCAATCATAGTGTCAAGAGTAAGGTTGGATGTAGCTCTTGTTTCATGAATTGCATAAATCCTGATTGCATAAACTGGTAGCAAAGTTCTGAGAATCTTGCTTATTGCTTTTCATCATCAATCATTCCATCAGATGCTCTAATAGAATGTACTACCTCTTTGAGTCTATTTGAATATTGGACAATGTTCTCACCTTCTTTCATTCTCATCTCATCAAATCTACCTCATAGACTTTTAGCTTGGGCTCTTTTGACATTTAGATCTCCACTGTATATTTGTGCTAATTTATCCCACATTCCTTTGGCAGTTGTGCATGTCTTGATATCTTCAAATTCAGCATCGGTATAGGTAGCAGCAAGTTCCATCATAGTAAAATTGTGTTCATGCTTGTCTTTCAGTTGATCAATAGTTAAGGGACCAGTGGGTGGTTGCATGTAGCCATTCTCCATTAGCTCTAGTGCAGAGTTCCCAATTCCAGATATCTGCAGCTTCATTCTACTTTGCCATACTACGAAGTTCTCTTTGTGCAATTTCTGTACTTCCCTCTTATACATCTTGAGACCTTTATGCTTAAGTCCTTAAAACTCTATTCCAAGCAACCAACACTCTGATACCAATTGTTAGAATAACTAAGAGGGGGTTGAATCAGTTATCCAATGTCCCAAATCAAAATGTATAATTCAAAACAATTTCTTCAATTGCTGCTAGTCGATAAACAATAATAAATCTCACTGTCTGTGCTTTTACTGATTACCAGTCTAATACCAAAATAGTTTACCAATCAAATATCACATGTAACATGTAAATAATGATAACAAACAAATATCACAATCAACACATAACACAAGAGATTTAACGTGGAAACCCTGTAAAGGGAAAAACCACCTACGATCGACAACCCAAAATTGTTCACTCTTTTGAAGTGAGGTCAGTTAAGACCCAACCCTGTTAAAGGTTACAAACACACTGTAAGGTGTGACCTTGTTAGAGGATTTTAGACTAGAAGTTATCATCCAACCAGCATTCACTATGGGGTTGACAGGATAACAATGTTCATTCTATGAATGATACATCATAAGACTTTCAAAGTTCACTTGATTAAGAGATCTTGACTATATACAATGGTTAAATATGTAATAGTAAATGACCTGCCTTAATACAACTTCAATTGTAGATTATAGATCAATATTTAGTCCATACAAATCCTTTTGATCAATAATTCACTTCAGATTCAATACTGTATCAACTTACTGTCCATCGATAATTCCTCTTTGTAGCTCGGTAATTGTTCTGTAGCTCGGTTCTTACTAACCAGTATGATCAGAATACATGAAATCCTTGTTCATGTGATATTCCTATAGCTTCTTCTTCTTCCATCAGATTGTTTTCTTCTCTACCATCAGATTTTTCCACTTAACCTCATTCATAGATTTTGCTGCTTCAAACTTTCTCGGTACTTGTGTTAATAAAACATTTCAATCTTTTCCATTAGATCTCTGAATTTTGTCAACCATCGATCTGTGTAACAAACATTATCTGTTACCTTGATGTTATACTCTTGATAGCTCATCAATCTTATTAGCTAAGCTAATCATTTAATACATTATGTTCCACTTGATTAACAAAGAAATGCATTGGTGAACACTGCTCGGTTAATATTGCGATCGGTATACACTACACTCCATCAGTGTATACTAGAAATGCTTCATTTACCGACAACACTGCTTTGTGTCTTTCAGCTCTATACTTCATCATAGATGAATGCAACATAATAAAGTCAATACCATCAAGTCATAGACTCATTAGAAAGTTACTCAATGTGTTCCTTATCCTCATTTGTCATGTAGATCTTTCCTCATGTAGATTTCTATGTTCTTCATCTCTTTCACCTTTCTTTAGATGTCTCGGTATAGTAACTTACAAGATAAGTGTTGTCAAACTAGTTGACATCAATGACAACATAATATTGATTTAATCATATTACATATCTAATCAGCAACTCCTCAGTGATCTTGCAATCACAAATTCTTCAATCAAATTCCAAATCAGTTGTAGTCCAACATCACTCTCATTCACTTTGTCAATAACATGTTTCATATATACTTTATTTATCCTTTCCATAGTAGATTGATCATCATTCCAATCATTTGCAATGGTGTATGAAAATCTTCTCAATAGGTGGAAAAACATGTATGTGATTGAGGATGAAAATCTAAATTGTGCATACTTAGTTTTCTTAATCTTCTCCAAGTTTTCAAATAATTGTATTCTCAGAATTTCACACATATCAACTAGTAGCTTGTCAATACACATTAAATAGGCTATGTGTACCATTCCAGCTACCATGTCATCTTCTCTAGAACTTGCACAAAACTTAGTGGTTGGAAACTTGCATAAATATCTAACATCATGTTGTTTGATCTTGCTAATCACAATTCCTCTACCATTATAGGTTGATTCTTTGTTGTCCATGACTATTTTCCTCATACTCTTTTCATTTAAAAGAATAGCACTAGTTTTAGATAGTCCAGTGACTTCATGAATTGAGTCAGCTATAATGTCTATCACTCTATCCCCTAGCCAAAACTTTCCATTGTGAATTCTGCTCAAAATAATCTTAGTGTATTCTTCATTGTCAAATTCATAATGCAATGCATACTTATCAATCTCATTGTCTTTCAAATGTTCATATCCTTGTTTCAATGTCATATCCTAATTGTAAATCTTCTGATATTCATTGGTAAAATCACAATCACTGATGGTTTCTAACTTGCATCCAAGATAACTTCTCACATTCTCCAAATGCAAAACTTTGTCTGGTATGGATGATAATGCTAAACTAGGGTTATCTTCTTCGAAGGGTTCTACTGGTTCCATCTTCATTCTAGGTCTATTTTTGTCTCTGACATTATGAATTAAAGATACATCCATGATTTCTTCTAGTCTTTTATACTGATTCAAAGATCTACCAAGTAAAATACCTCAAATTCATGATTCTAGGGCTTGCATAGATTCGACACTCAAATCCTTCACCAAATCATTGCAAAATGCTTCCAATCACTACTTTTTGCTCTCCTAAACACTTCAACTCACTTTGATGATCAAATAACATTGATCATAACCTTTTATTACTTTAATCTCATTTAGGTCTCACATCGCATTCAATTCTTTTGCCACTTCTTTCCAAAAAGTTTTTTTTGTTAACCTGCAAAAACTTAAAACTTCTTGCGATCTCGCAAAACATAATATTTTATTTTGTGCTCTTAACCATAGCATCAGTACATCATAAACTACCTTACATTAACTGTGCAAGACTTAATTCATCATAAATCTACTTCTACACTAATTCTAAGTTCCTAATCTACTATAATTTTCATAAATCAAGTGCTTCTAGATAGGTCAGGTAAGGATTCATTCTTACCACTTGATACTTCACCTTTCTAATTACCTTCACTATTGAATATGTCTCCTTGATCTATGCCTTTAACAAACTTCACTTCATCTGCATTACTATAGCAACCTTTCTATCTATTTCTCGCATCTTCATTTCTTCTTTCATGATTTCTAGGGTTAGGGTTAGGATGAAAAACTCCATTGTTCATTCTACAAAATCTTGTTGTATGTCCAATTTTGTTGCATATCTGACAAACAGTTCCATTGTTTCCATATCTTGGTCCTTGCTAATTGATTTGTGATCTGCAATTTCTAGCAATGTGTCCAACCTTGTTGCATCTATAACATACTACTCCATTTCTTCTATTCATATCTTCAGTAGGTCTCTTATCTGCATTGTTAGTATTCCTAAACATTCTACTACCATAATTGTTTTCAATAGCTTTAGGTTTTCTACATTCAATAGCTCTATGTCCAAAACCATGACAATTATAACAATAACCATTAAGAGGTTTAAATTGCTTACCTATGCTATCTCTCTTCATATGACCAATAGTATTACAACCAAAACATCTACCTTTGAATTATCTTTGCATACCTTTGGGTGATTATACTTGCATAGGTGGTTCTTCTGATTTGTTGATCTCATCAGACTTCTTCTCATCTAGAGTTTCAGATATTTTCAGATCTGGTTCCTTATTATCATCATTTGTTCTGAATATGTTAAATCCAAGTCCAGTCTTATCATAGGATGGTTTCCCAAAAGATACTTGTTCATCAATCTTCTCACTATTTGAATATAGCCTTTCAAGTTGTTGTTTGGATTGAGTCAGTTCACCTTTCACAATCTTGTTGTATTTCTCAAGTTCATCATACTACAAATTGACTTTCTCAAGTTCAGATGTTACATTGCCAAGTTTAGATTTTAGTTCTTCATTTTCAATCTTCAACTTTTCATTCTCAGATCTCAGATTTTCTTCATTCTTTCTATTTCCATCTTTCAAACTTAATTTAATTTTTTCAATCTTTAGTTCATGCTTAAGGATCACATTTTCTTTTTCTAAATTGTCATCACAATCTTGAATAAGAATTTCAGATTCCTTTTTCAGATTTCATATCTTCCAACTTCTTTTTTAGTTTCTCAATAAGGTCCTTTGCATCATCATATTTCCCTTTCAGAGTGTCTCTTTCATCAGTAAGCATATCAATCTATTCAAGAGCTTCTTCAAGATTCTTTTGTAGTTGATCCATATCCATAGAGATCTTACTCAAGCTGCTAGGCTTTCCTTAAATGATTATTTTCTGAGTAACTAAGCTCTGATACCAATTGTTAGAAATAGGGAATACTGAGAGGGGGGGGGGGGTGAATCAGTATTCTACAAACTTTATCTTTTTCCCAAATATGGATATAACAAATTATCTTTACACATACATAACATAAGAAGCTAAACAACATGCATAGAAATAAAACTAAAGAACTCATAACACATGATATGTTCTCGAGGAAACCCTGGCCAAGGGAAAACCTCAGTGGGGATAGTACCCACAAAGATCCACTAATCAAAAGTATCTTGTTAAGGATATTGACCCTGTTAGGAGTCTATTACAAACATATAGTGTACCAATCCTGATTAAGGGACTACAGGCCTTGTTAGAAGCCCCAACCCTGTTAGGAGTTGTCAATACAAAATCTGATTACCAGATGAGCCCACTGCCCAAAAAAGTAATGTACAATGTATACTGATTACAAAAATGGATTAAGGTACATAACCTTATTCTTCTTGCATCAATATTTTTTCATTGTTCTTACATTCACACCATATCACTTTATCATTACAATACTACCACATCACTTTTTTTTCTTCTTACAATTTACAATTACATATATACAAGTTATTAAGGCTAATAACTTTACATGGTCAGCTTCCATATATCTCTATCTAAGGGTTAACATCTAGGATTTCATCCCTTTATATTGTTTAAGACATTATTTTGATAAACAAAATAATCCCTTAACTCTTTACCAATTCTGTCTTCAAAACTGTCTTGTTGGCTTAACACTATCTTCGGTAAAACTGTCATAACTAATTTTGTACATGCCATACTAACTTGCGCTTTGAGATGGGTCATCATTAGACATCATAGAGTCTATGTTCAAGTGTGCAAGCATTGAACTTACTCCAATCAACATCGCAAACAAAAACTGTGTCCAGGTACACTAGTGAAAATGTTGTCTCACACTTAGACAAATTTGCAATGCGCTTTGCTATACTTTCTCTCTGACCTTTGCGCTCTTCATGTGGATCATATGTTTCCATAATGACAACATCTATGTACTCAGCTCAGCCAAATTGCCAACAGTTTCATAGATGAATGGCCTTGTAAGACCTTTTTAGAGTCCATTTAATGTGTTAGAAATATCTTGAAAACTATATATGAGCATACTTGATCATTTTTATCACCATTCGAGCAAGGTTGAAGAAGGTATTTAGATATATTTACAAGCTTGATTTTTCAGTTTTAGTAGATTGAAAATATGGATGTACCTCAGATCTTTGATGTAAAGGACATGACTAGGTATAAATTTAAGAAGCATCCATTCAAATCTATGGACGATGATCCTAAGGGTGGGTTATCACAGACACCACATGGAGTATTACACCTAGAGGATATTAGGGCATATATTTATTGTAAGTTAGAGTTCATAGGAGATATTGAGATACACAATGAGCTAGCTAACATGTTGAATGATGATGGATCACTGAAATCCAACTTCGCAAAGATGAAAAACCTAAATATATGATAGAAGACATTTTTTAATGATTTTAATTATCTTGAATGGATTAAGGTAACACTAACTACAAATCATGATAATTTCTTCTTGATTAGAGATAAACCAATAAAGATTACCCTGAAACTCATTCATTTGGTCGCTTGACTTGATGACATGGGTAAAATACCTACTGTGAAAAAGAGTACAGAGAATGAAGTTAAAATCCTAACTAGGTCCAAGTGGAATAAGTGTGTGATGAAAATCACATACATTAAGCAGAAGGATGTGAGACTTTTTTCCATAATTCTTGTCTATAAGATGCACTATAGTAGCATGATAAACTCTATGTCAGTAAGTATTGTCCACATGGCTTACAAGAAGATTGCACAAAATGTGCATTATGATCTGTGTGAATTACTTAAACTATAGTTGCTAGAGAATTTGAGGAGAATTAAATATGATAAAATAAATGCATTTAGATTTGGGCCCTTGGTACTACATCTTTTCCTCCACATTGTACATAAGTTTCCTAGCATGCAACCTCATGCGTGGAAAGAAGATGAACCTATAGATGCTTATATTAGTAGGTATTATAGAATGTAGGGTGATAACTGGTTTTATTGTGAAATATTTTGTATGTTCAAAGTATTTAAAAGATAAATGAATCAAAGGGATATGATACCCAAGGAGATAGTGGAAAATTATAAGGAGACTATTTTCTTTATGGTGGAGACTGATTGCACATCCATTGAGGTATTTGATCCAAGAGTGAAATGGTGTCCTCCAATGGGTTATGAGGTGAACTCTCAGATTCTTATCCCTCACATTGAACATATCCTTGCATCTAAGAAAGATTCCATGGAGGAAAGATTGGGAACATATGAGGAAAAGTATCTAAAGGTTAGAGAAGAATTCACTAGGGTGGAAAGGAAGAGGAACGTAGAGAAATTTGTTGACAAATTTGTAGAAGGAGAAGGGGTACCTAAAGATCTAATACTAGAAATAAGGAAAAAGGTCGAAGGGAAACTTACACTCGATAGGAGAGATTAGAGAAAACATCTGATTCACCTCTAGCAGTAGTCATAGTGCAAGATCAAACTCCTACACCTCCTAGGAGAACATCATAGAGGAGTGTAGTAGTAAAAAATGAGAAGAAGAAGGAAGAAAAAACACATGTGAGGACAATAAGGTCATCCAGACCTAAGATTGTGATCTCTAGACTTGTTTCTAAAAGGATGAACTTGGTTACTCCACCCAAGGAAGAATCCCTAAAAAAGAAGAAGAAATAAGAGAAAGAAGAGGAGAATAAAAAAGAGGCCACTAAACCTTCTCACAAAGGGATAACACAAGAGATTCATGATGACATATAGTTGTGGAAACCAGATCTAAAAATGCTAACAAAAAGAATAATGGAGTAGGGAAAGATGAACCAACTACCTAAAAATTATGAAAGGTATGATGGGAATGATAAAATGTAAATAGAATATATTTTGATAAGTCATATGTTAACTTTTAAGAAGAATCTGATTGAGCTTCAAGGTAGTATTCCAAAGGATTTGTTTCATAGAGTAGAAGTTAGAAAGAAAAGAGCCTTAGAATAATATAATAAGATCCGTTTAAAAGTAATAGATGATATGCATCCAATTATCTCCCATAAAGGGACTGAAAGAATTTAGAAGAAGGTGAAAGCTTTATTGAGGAAAAAGAAAAGATTGATCAAGATAATGGTGAGGAAATATGAAGAAGTAGAAGACACACAAAATGCCATTGATAAGATACTACTTGAAGAAATAATAGTCGGTGAATCATCTAAGGGGACCAAACCCAAAAAGAAATAATGATTGTTAAATCATCTAAGTAAGTTAGAGAAAAAGAAGAACAATCCAAGGATGATGAAATTATTGATCAATTCTACAATATTGTACAACAACCTAACTTCTTTATATTGAAGATGTGAGTATCACACTTGATGATAATTTTCAAGGAAGTGATCCATTCTCATAGTTTATGTCTGAGGTTTTTAGTGAAAAAATAGAGATTGGAGATAAATGTAAATAATATAAACAATTAGACAAGGTCATGGAACCAAAGAATGAAATAGAGGAAAAGTTTTGAAATTTGAAAGAGGTTAAGACTAAATCTATTGATACCCTAGTGATGGATGTAATGAAAAGTCTTGACCAAACTGTAAATAAACCTCCTAGAATTCCATTGTTGGCAAGTAATACAAATCCTATTCTAACTAATGTGGATGATATGGATGAAGATGACCTAATGAATATTTCACTAATAGGTCATTTTCTAAGGCTAAAGAGAGATCATAACAAAAGGATAAAGTACTAGAGAGGGTAGGTGATAGAGTAAATAAAATCCTACCCTTTCCTTTCACTTTTCAAGAAAGTGATGTTGCCAACAACTTGAACAAAGTCCTGGATGAATTTGATACACATTTTACAAATTTGGAGAAGGTTGAAACAGACAAAGTGGAGATAGAATATATGCAGAAGAAGTTGACAAAGGTGTGTGATTCAATCACCTAGGATGTAAATATTTTGGTGTTCCCTATAAAGGAGATCAAAGACTGTGTCAATCAATTAAAGAAGGTATATAGTCATTGTGTTAATCCCTTCAAACATGTACAAAAAATTGTATATATAATACATAAAGATGAAATACTAGATAAAATGGTGAAGGGTTATGAGACATCTAGATAGTCTATCACAAAATTTGACAAGTGTTTAGGATTGTAGACATAATTAGTTTACTTGAGGTAGAAAAAGAAAGGGTGTAGAAAAGATTCTTTGAGTTGACGATTCTAATCACTCCTAAACTTTCTATTCTAGAGAAGGACCTTGAAGATTTGGAATTGGCCAATAAGTCTTATTTTGGACTTGCTCCTATAGATCATTTCACTAGTATTGGTAATATTTAGTGGTCAATCAATAAACTGGTAGCAGTGTAAAATTAATGAGTGCATAAGAATGTTAGGGAATAATTTTAGTAGTGATTTATGTGGTTATTTCAAAGATTGTCAAAAAATAATTCATGCAAGGGAGAGAATCCCAACCAGTATAATAGAAAGATTGTGTAAAGAGGACATATTTTTCATTGTCAGTACAATTACATGTTTGATGCAAATAGTACAACCAAGAACCTCCTGAGCTTTACCAATGGGATATGAAGTTGATGATGATATTTATCATTGAAGATGAGTTATTGTCAAAACCGATTGATGCAAGTACTCCTATGTTTGGTACCTATGAAGAAACATTCCTAAACATTCATATACAATTGATGTAACTAGTGATAGAAATGAGAGTAAGAAATAGAGTAGATGATCTATCCAAGAATAGTGGAACTACTAAGGGGATGATGGAAAATATTAGGTAGAAGTTTGTAAGAGATGAAGCTAGCATTTCTCATACTTATTTTCAAGAAGTAGACTTAGAGGTTTTATCTTCTAAAACTGATAAGGAAAAAGGGAGACAAACTAGAAGTGAAATAGTGAAAAAGAAAATCCCTTCACATGTTATGAAAACAAATCCCCAGAGGAAAACATATTCACAACCTACAACATCAGTAATTAGGGAAAAGGATAAGGTAAATTCACCCGTAACTAAGAAGAGTAATTATAAAAGAAAAAAGAAAATAACCCATAGATAAAAAGAGCCTAAATGAAAGAGTGGTAAGAAAGATGCACTAGAGGAAGAAGAAGCCAAAACAAAATTAGATAAGGATCAAGATTAATTAAGGGCCCTTGTCAAGAAGCCAAAGATTTTTGGTATGACTACTAAGAAATCAATCAAACCTAAGAGTAAGAAAAATTAGATTGTTGACAACATAGATGATGATATAAGGGAATATGGAAGAATGAGTGTTGAGAACTGATACTATGAATGGTATGATGAAGAAGGAAAGTGAAATATTGAAGAAGTTGTCATATACAGTTTGTAAAAGTTTTTTCAAGAACCTAGTGAGCTATACAAGGTGATACCTAAACCATTCTACAAGAAGGTTGTTTCTAGATGGAGGTATGCTCTAAAAAATGATAGAGAAATTTTGGAACATGCTTTAATTGAACTAAAGCCTGAATTGTCTAAGGAAGAAGTGAAACTCAATATTGAAGCTATGATACCAAAATTTAGAACAGGGAGAAAATCATGTAGGATACTCATTAGATAATCACAGGTAGTTCATGATGAGACTCTTGGCATCATGAAGAAATAATTGATGATGTAGGAGCATCCTAGGTCTAAGGTAACTCTTACATCACCCAAAAACATTTCTGGTTTCTTTTCAATAAGGGTTATCTTATGCAGAGATTTTATTTTTAGAAATTTACTATTTTTAGTAAGTTTCTTGTTTGAGCTTAGACTTCTCTATTTTCTTCCCTAGAGGCTCACTTTGGTTATATAATCCTTCCAGTAAAGTTTCATTACAAGATCAAGTCTAGTTTTGAAGATATTAATTTTTTTTGGTATTGGTAGTACGGTACAAAAATTTTGAACACATATTTTGAAGGATTTAGACGCTCTGAATGGGGTCAAAAATTTGACTAATAGAGCTTGCACAAGTTAGGTATTGTAGAGAACTTCATGACAATTTCCAAAATGAGGTTATAATATCCAATCAGTTCAATGGAAGATGACTTATGGCCTCCAGAAGTTGGGATACCTAAAAATATCATTTGTAATTGTTTTGAGCTGACCATTATGTAACAAAAATGAAAAATAAAATAATTGTAGGGTTGGTCGGCCTCAATGGATAAAATTCTAGAACCTTCCAAGGGTGGTGGAAAATTGGCTATACAAGGGAGCCTCATAGTGTTTTCTAGGGCAGTTTTGGGTGCTTATTCAAGGCTTTGTCTTATAAAATATTGTAGTGAAAACACCCATGTCACTTTGCATATTATATTTATGAAATTTTTAATTCTATACTGATGGAGTTGATGAACAACAACCCACAGCTCCCAAGAACACCTTCATGCAAACACCTCTCATAGAAAGAGAGAGAAGCAAACAGTTATGGAGGCCTGAATGCATTGATCCATGAGAGATGAGAAATCCTTGATGTGCAAAAGCAAAAGTTGTTATCAATAATGAAATGTCAGAAAAAGGTTATAAAGTGTTATGAGATCCATCCTTATAAAGGAGATCAGAAACCCTAAAAAGCTAAAACCCTATGTTGCATAATAATAATTAATAAAGATATTAATTATTATATTCCTAAAATTTAGCTTAAGTAGAAAGAGGTAATAAGTGACTGAATAATTAAATCAATATGATTCAATTAATCAGTAAACACTTTATTACTCTAATACCCCCCCCTAAGATAAAATTTGGGAGAAGCTAAAAACCTAGAAAGAACTACTGAAAGCAAATGGGTCCCGGCAATAAAGGCCTGATTAGGTACCCAAGTACAAAAGAGAGTGTCTAAAAAGTGGAGAAATAGAGAAAACCACATGGGAAAAACTCTACTCCAAAAAGAGACAAAGACTAGTATGAAGAACTAAAGAAGCCTCCACAACTAGGAATGTTCCAGAAAATAGGAACAAAGATGAACATGTACAACATCACTGAAGCATGAAATGGAAACTCTGTCAAGAAGAAACTGATGATCTGAAGATCCTCCATAGAAATATGACTGGGTAGAGAAGACTATAATCTGCATGAGTGCCATCAAATAACACTACTTGAATTAGGAGGCAAACAAAGGTAAACACCTGAAATCAAAGAGACAGATGGCATAAACACCAAAAGCCTAAAGAGTTGATCAATCAAAGCTGGAAGAGTGCATCCAAAAATAGAAAGGAAAAGAGTGTCCATATGGTAAATGATCCATCTCACCGGAATGCATAGGTACCTAGCCACTGCAATTGCCTAGTACATAGGATCAAATACTAAATACATGGCTCACACAATCAAACCAAGGAAGTAGTAGAACCAATAGTAGAAACCCCCCCATACTGCTCACAAGGGAGTAATGATAGGTACATTGAAAAGATCATCCAATATGAACTACATGATGAAGATGAATCTGAAACATCGAATGTGTAGAGAGAGTACAAACACAAATAAAGATACTTGAGGTTAATGTCATTAGAGGAATTCTCACATGACAAAAGTAGATGGAAAATAAAGGAAAACATCAAACCCCCCTGGCACTTTATAAAGGAGTGCGAGTACAAATAGCACAAACATGTGCAAGATCCCATCAAAATAATAGAATGACACTTTATCTCAGTGTGTGTGCATAAAATAATGCTACAAAAAATGAAGTATACACTACTCAAAGAAGATAAAAGGCTACTGAAACAAAAGAACAACCTAAGATGAGCCATCCCTCAAAGGGAAGAGATCCCAGGATCTGAAACAACCAAGATATCCACCAGACTGCAAAAATGAAAAAATCTGAATAAAATGAACGTAGAGAAGAATTTGGGAAATTACTCACATCACTGAAAAGCTCTTTGAACAAGCTTTCCAATGATATATCATCTTCTAAAAATGGAGTCCAAATGCGCAACATAGAGCTCCCAGAGTGTAGAACTGAAGATCTGGCTTTGACAGAGAAAAACACCATTAGGAAAACAAAACCAGAAAATATAACCTCCAAATCTAGAAAGATCTCAGAATCGGCTTTCCGACGATATCTCGTTTGCCAAATTTTCACACCATATGCTCAATATATTTGCAAAAAACCAACAGCTGCACTGCAGGGCCCCCAAAGAAGGTGTCTGCAAGGATTTGAGGATGGGTGACGTCAGAAAAAGGACAAAAAACCACATGAAATCATTAGATTTGATAAAAGCTTAGAAAGAGATTTCCATTAATATCTCATTTCCCAAAAATAGAGCCCGAATGCAAGAGAAATGAATCCCGGAAGGTAGGAGGTCTGAAACGCCACGATCACAGAGAACATCTGACTTTGATAGAAAAAAAGAGCACCAAAATGGAAAAATCATAAAACCATACTAGAAAATTTAGATCAGGCTTGGAACCAGCATTCCGACGATATATCACATGCCCAATTACAACCCCAGATGCCCGAGATATTCACAAAAAAGCCCAAGTAGGTCCAAAAAGCTTCAAAAAAGAAGAAATGCCTGCTGACATAAGCAAACTACCTGCTTAAAATTGTGGCCAATTGGCCATCATAGGTCTTAACCATCTGGGGTTACAAAATTAGGCCCTAGTCTTGTGGGTGACCAGGGGCTCAGAAAACAATCCTGGGGTTGGGTTTGGTCCCCCATAGGACAGGGGGCTGATCCACTGGGCAGTGCGGGTGGTGCTGAGAGTGGCAGCATTGAGTGTGGTAGTGATGAGGGTAGTGTTGAGGGAGGTAGTGCTGAGTGTGGTGACACTGAGGGCGATGCCGAAGGCAACCACGGACTACAAAGCATAGTGGAGTGTGGGCGGTGGCCGCTCGGGTAGTGCGCAGGCAGTGGCCCAAAAAAAATGAAATTTTTATATATTTTTTTTTGAAGATCGTATTGCGTGCCTCAAAGTGCATGCCAGTGCCATACAACCCTAGCACACAAAAAAAAATTTGTGTCAAAGGCCAACTTGTCAAAAATGGACAATTTTTATATGAATTTTGACTATCTTGGGCCTTTCGGATGCGACTATGAGGTTCGTTTGGGCCAGAAGTGCTCCAAAAAATATTGATCACCTTGGGATTTGTGTTGGGGCTGATTGTAAAAAACTTTTCTCACACATTCCAACTGTGTCCAAATTGGATAAATTTTATATGGATCTGGGGGTTCTTGGATGCTCTGAATGCAACCGCGAGGTCTGTTTGAAGCCAAGATGACCAAAAAAATAGGTCCCCCCAGATCTGTTAGGAAACCCTATTTGAAAACACAGATCTGATGAACATGGTTGAATCTCTCAGAAGGAGGATAGGGGCAAGTAGATCTGAAGCTCTCATACCATGATGGAGTTGATGAAAAATAAACCATAGCTCCCAAGAACACCTACTTGTAAACACCTGTCATAGAAAGAGAGAGAAGCAAACTGTTAGGAATGAATGCTAAAGCCTTTGGTAGTCATTCTATAGCAGTGGTTGTTGCATTCATGACTATGATTGTCATTGATGTCAACACAGTGATATTCTGGAGTTTAGCAGAGAAGCAGGCACAGTTTTGTTTTGTGCACATGTTATATTTCAAATTGAGTTATGCATAGTTGACGGTATGTTCTTTGGTGTGTTATTAACCTATGGTTAATAGCGCAAAAAATAAATTCATTTATTCATGAAAGTTATAAGCATTTTGGTGGAAGCAGTATTCTGGCAGTGTTCCTGAGTACCGGTTTTTGGTAATCGGAGGATATCTCCTAACCGGGATGGAATTTGATTATGTGCTATTAAAGGGAAGTTTGAGACTCATTGGTGGTGATGTGGTTCATAGTGCAAACTTTGAGGTCACATGATTGGAAAGTTATTGTATCTGGAAGCTGATAGTTTTTATGTAATTTTGATGTAGCGTGTTGAAATTATTATTTTATATTCTTTATTTGGATGTTGACTCATTTGCAATTATTTAAGTGTGGTATAAAGGAAGGAATGTTTTCCTTTTTGATAGATGGGATTGTAATAGTTGTGATGCAAATATATGCATGAGGTCAAGAATAGAGCTAATTCAATGGTGAAGGAAGACTTGCGAGGTACAAAGATCTAGATTTGTGATCTTGTGTAGTAGAGAGTGTGGTTTTGGCATAGTGTGAAGGAGGTAACATATTTGATATTATTCTATTGAATAATCATAAGATTTGTTGGACAGTGAGTTCAGAGATCTTGCCTTGAAGCTGTTTGGGCAGTGGGTCCTTCTATCTTCCATAACTCCTAACAGAGTTAGAATCTTTAAATAGGGATTCAAAATCTCCTAACAGAGATTCATATGTACTGAATGTATTTCATAAGACTCCTAATAGGTTCCATCCTCTCACAAGGAACTTTCATATTATTGCATCATTCCCATCGGGGTTTACTCTTTGATCAAGAGGTTCCCTAGTTAACATATCTTGTGTTATTGTGTCATTGTGTATGATTATCTTTCTATGGTTGGTTAGTTCATTGAGTATATGGTTTAAAACTATTGAAATTGATAAATGGTTTAATTATCAGATAACTGATTCACCCTCTCCCCCCTCTCAGTTATCTTGAGGATCTTTGCTTTCTAAAAATTGGTATCAAAGCGATAGGTCCTTGAAAGAGAAGTTTAACAACTTAAGGAAATCTATGGTGAATTTCAGGAAAGAAAGCCCTAAGTTTGATGGAGTAAATTTTGATAGCTGAAAAGCAAAGATGAAGACACATCTCTTGTGTTTAGGACTAGGTTATTGGTTGATTACAAAAAATGAGAGAACTATAATTGAAGAAGATAGTCTTGAATCAAGTTCTAAAGATGAGGTAGATCTATTCATGTGTAACATACTTGCAAGCAAAGCACTTTTATCAGCACTTCCAGAGAATGAATATAGTTAGGTAAAAGGTTTAACTAGATCTTGTGATATTTGGAAAGCTTTACATTCTACTTTTGAACGTGATGAACATGCAAACAAAGCTAGGTTACATAAATGGATTTGTGCATTTGAAGACATAAGAATGATGGAAGATGAATATGTTAGAAGCTATATTGGTAGGATGTCAAAAATTGTTGCAGGAATAAAGTCTTGTGGAGGTGAAAAGATAGAGAATGAAGTAATATGGAAGATTTTGAGAACATTGACACTGGGATTCAGGCAGACTACACAAATGATTGAACAAGTGATACGTTGTACACCAAACTTTTCAAGAGAGACACTTCTTGGAATATTGGAAGCATCATAGATGAATTTGAGATTATCAGGAGAACTACATAGAGTGGAGATGACATTCAATGCTCTTAGCATCAGACCTACTTTGTCTAGAAGTACAAGTGTGAATGGAGATTATGCTAGCAGTAGTAGATCCGAATCTGATGAAGATAAAAAGATTGGAGAAGGTATTGCCTTGCTTGTGAAAAGAGAACTAGATGGTAAGAAAATCTTTAAATGTTGGACATGTCAAGAATATGGTCATTTTGCATCTAAGTGTCCTAAGAGAGTTAAGAAGTATAGAAACAATTTTAAGCCTAGAAGATCTAAAGAATGTTATTATGCAAATGATGAAGAAATTGAAGCAGGAATTGAAAGACATTTGAACAACAGTGATAATGATAACTTTGATGACATAGGATCTGTAGTAATTAAGGAAGAAAATTATGAATCTAATGTTAAGGAAGAGAAAGCCTTAGTTTCGCAAGTTGAAAAAAAAGCTGATTGGATTATAGATAGTGGTTGTTCACATCATATGACTGGTGATAAAGGAAAGTTTATAAAGTTTAACAATTATGACGGAGGAGTTGTTAGAGTTGGTAACAATGCACCTTGTTTGATTAAAGGTATAGGATCTATTACTCTTCATCAAAAGATAGTTAGTGGATAAGGGATATCAAGTTTGGTTTATTGATAAAACTTGTATGATTAAGGATAAAGATGGAAATCTGATTGGAACGGGATGTAGAACTAGAGGTAATGTATTTTAGTTGAACTCTACTAAGATGACATGTTTGATGACTAAGATTGATGACAGTTGGTTATGACATAGAAGGTTCTGTCATATAGACTTTGATAATATTGTGAAAGTAAGTTCTACACTTGTAGTAAGAGATTTACCTAAGATTATGAAGCCTACTAACATGATTTGCAAGGAGTGTGTGATGGCTAAGCAGAAAAGGAGTTCATTTCCTAGCAAGAACTTCACATCTATAGGAAAGTTGGAGATTGTTCATACAGACTTGAGCAGTCCTAGTAGGACTAGAGAATTCTATGGAGAAAGGTATTTTATGATTCTTGTTGATGATTTTACAAGAATGATGTAGATTGCATTTTTCAAAGAAACATCTGAAGCATTTGATAAGTTTAAGGTCATGAAGAATAAAGTTGAGAATGAATTAGGAATGAGGATTAAATGTTTAAGATCTGATAGAGGTGGAGAATTTACATCTAAAGAGTTTAACACCTTTTGTGAAGTAAATGGTATTAAGAGATAGTTTTCAGCCCTAGAACACCTGAACAAAATGGTATTGCAGAAAGAAGGAACAGATCAGTGACTGAAGTAGCTAGAGCTATGTTGTTTGAAGGTGATTTCGCAAAGACATTTTAGAGAGAAGCAGTGAATACAACAGTATATACAATGAGCAAAGTACAAATTAGAGTAGACATAGACAAGACACCTTATGAATTGTGGTTTGGACATGCACCCTCAGTTAAGTATTTTAGAATTTTTGGAAGGAAATTTTATATTAAGAGACATGATGATATAGGAAACTTTGATACTAGAAGTGATGAAGGAATTTTTCTTGGATATTCTTTGAAAAGAAAAGCATATAGATGTTACAATAAGAGAACTAAGACTATTGTTGAAAGTGCAAATGTAAAAGTTGATGAGAAGTTTAAAATTTAGGAAAGAATGCTTGATTATGAATCTGATGAAGGAACTAACCCTCAGCCTAACATTGAAACTAATGAACAATTTTTTGAGACTGATAGTGAATTGTTGAATGAAAGTCATGTTGAAGAAAACAAAGAAGAATATACAATTGAAGAAAGATCAGTGACTATGACACATAACAGGTATATATCAAGACATCATCCTCTTGAACAAGTGATTGGAAGTTTGGTCAGAGGAGTTATGACTAGAAAGAAGGTACATTTATGTTTGATTTCTCAAATTGAACCTAAGTCTACTAATGAAGCTTGTGAAGATGAACTTTAGATTAAAGCTATGAAAGAAGAATTGGATCAGATTGAAAAGAACAAGACATGGGAATTGGTCCCTAGACCTAAAGACAAAAATGTGATTGGAACTAAATGGGTATTCAGGAACAAGATGAATGAACAAGGAGAAGTAATTAGAAACAAAGAAAGATTGGTATGTAAGGGATACTCAGAGCAAGAAGGAATTGACTATGAAGAGACTTTTTCCCTTGTGGCAAGACTTGAAGTAGTAAGAATATTTCTAGCTTATACAGAATTAAGAAATTCAAAGTCTATTAGATGGATGTGAAGTCAACATTTTTGAATGGTGAATTAGAAGAAGAAGTCTACATTGAGCAACCTGAAGGTTTTCCTTTGACTCAAGAAGGAGACATGGTATGTAAACTAAAGAAAGCATTGTATGGACTAAAGCAAGCATGTAAAACTTGGTATGCTAGATTGGATAAGTATTTGTTAAAATTGGGATTTACAAAAGGAACAGTTGATAGTAATTTATACACAAAAGAAATTAAGAATGGATTCTTAGTTATAGTTATTTTTGTTGATGACATTATTTTTGGAGGAGAAGATGAAGATAGTGACAAATTTGCTGATGCAATGAAGACATAATTTGAAATGAGTATGATTGGAGAAATGAAATACTTTTTGGGATTATGGTTAACACAAAATAAAGATAGTATCTTTGTAAGCCAGATAAAGTACTTGAATGATTTGTTGAAAAGATTTGGTATGGAGAATTGTAAACCAGTTGGAACACCTATGGTTACAGGACATAAACTATCTAGTAAAGATGAAACACCAGTAGTTTAGCAGAAGAAATATAGATCCATGATTGGTGGATTATAGTACTTGACACACACTAGACCAGATATACAACATTCAGTTGGAATGGTAGCAAGATTTCAAGCTGAACCTAGAGAGTCACATTATGCAACAGTAAAGAGGATATTGAGATATCTTAGAGGCACAATGGACTATGGATTGTGGTATGAAAGTTCTGATGATTTTACCCTCTGTGCATATATTGATGTTGATTGGGGAGGCAGCGTTGATGATAAGAAAAGCACCAGTGGTGGAGCCTTTTTTCTTGGAGGAAGATTAGTTTCTTGGTTGAGAAAAAAGAAAAATTGTATCTCACAGAGTATAGCAGAAGTAGAGTATGTAGCAATAGCAAACAATTGTAACCAGATAATTTGGATGAAGCAAATGTTGAATGATATTGGAGTTTAGTTTGATGAGCCTATTTTTATACATTGTGATAACACCAGTATAGTTAGTATGTCTAAGAATCCTATATTACATTCTAAAACCAAGCATATATAGATCAAGTATCATGTTGTAAGAGAGAAAGTTGCTGAGAAAGAAGTCAGACTGGAGTACATACACAAAGGAGCAGATAGCAGATATATTTACAAAGCCTTTGCCCAAGGATACATTTGAGTATCTAAGAGGTATGCTTGAGGTTATGCCCCAATCTACTCTTGAGTAAATATGCATATGGTTGCATCCATCCAGCGGTTTATGGGGGAGTATGTGTATTTGAGCTGAGTCATGAGGACTCATGTGAATGTATTTTTTGAATAGTGTCTTTTGACATTGAGCTATTGTTTGACATAGTGATGGAATTTTTGTGATTGATGTCAATGGGGGAGAGAATCATGAAAAACATTGAGGAACTACATTTGTTGGAGAGACTGAATAGGAAAATGAAGCAAGATTTGATTGATGAAGAACAACGGAGTAGTTGAGCAGCATTGATTGGATTTTTGGAATATTGGATGTTTTTCATCTATGTTGTCATCAATGCCAATGGGGTAGATTCTTAGTAATGAATGCTGAAGCCTTTGGTAGTCATTCTGTAGCAATGGTTGTTGCATTCATGACTATGATTGTCATTGATGTCAACACAGTGATATTCTAGAGTTTAGCAGAGAAGCAACAATAGTTTTGTTTTGTGCACATGTTATATTGAAAATTGAGTTATTCATAGTTGATGGTATCTTATTTGGTGTGTTATTAACCTATGGTTAATAGCATAAAAATAAATTTATTTATTCATGAAAGTTATAAGCATTTTGGTGGAAGTAGTATTCTGGCAGTGTTCCTGAGTAGCATTTTTTGGTAATCAGAGGATATCTCCTAACTGGGATGGAATTTGATTTTGTGTAGTTAAAGGGAATTTTGAGACTCATTGGTGGCAATGTGGTTCATAGCACAAACTTTGAGGTCACATGATTGAAAAATTATTGTATCTGGAAGCTTATAGTTTTTATGTAATTTTGATGTAGCGTGTTGAAATTATTATTTTTTATTTTTTATTTGGATGTCGACTCATTTGTAATTATTTGAGTGTGGTATAAAGGAAGGAATGTTTTTCTTGCTAATAGATGGGATTGTAATAGTTGTGATATGAAATTGTGAAAGTTGTGATGTGAATATATGCATGAGGTGAAGAATAGAGCTAATTCAATGGTGAAGGAAGACTTGTGAAGTACAAAGATTTGGATTTGTGATCTTGTGTAGTAGAGAGTGCAGTTTTGGCACAGTGTGAAGGAGGTAACATATTTCATATTATTCTATTGAATAATCCTAAGATCTATTGGATAGTGAGTTCAGAGATCTTGCCTTGAAGTTGTTTGGGCAGTGGGTCCTTCTGTCTTCCATAACTCCTAACAGGGTTAGAATCTTTTAATAGGGATTCAAAATCTCCTAACAAAGATTCATATGTACTGAATGTATTTCATAAGACTTCTAACATGGTCCATCCTCTCACAAGGAACTTTCATATTTGTTCATCATTTTGTGGGCATCACTCCCACCGGGGTTTACTCTTTGATCAAGAGGTTCCCTAGTTAACATATCTTGTGTTATTGTGTCAGTGTATGATTATCTTTCTATGGTTGGTTACTGCATTGATTATATGGTTTAAAGTTGTTGAAGTTGATATTGAAGTTGATAAATGGTTTAATTATCAGATAACTAATTCACCCTCCCCCTCTTAGTTATCATGGGGATCTTTGCTTTCTAACACAAACAACTATGGAGGCTTGAACGCATTGATCCATGAGAGAGGAGAAATCCTTGATATACAAAAAAAAGTTATAATCAATAATGAAATGTTAGAAAAAGGTTACAAAGTGTTATGAGATCCATCCTTATAAAGGAGATCATAAACCTTAAAAAGGTAAAACCCTAGGTTGCATAATAATAATTAATAAAGATATTAATTATTATATGCCTAAAGTTTAGCTTAAGTAGAAAGAGGTAATAAGTGACTGAATAATTAAATCAATATGATTCAATTAATTAGTAAACAGTTTATTACTCTAACATATGCATTTGGAGATAATAAAAATCCCATGTCTTGTTCTTGCAAATTTTTGTTGTGTCCCTATTTTTTTATGTGTTTGTTGTATTAAGAGGAGCACACTTCATCAAGTGGTATTAGAGAAGGAATTCTTGAGTCTGTTGATAGATCAAAATGGTTTACGATTTTAGTGATAAGTGAAAAAATGTCTGCATAAAGAGAACATGGTGGAAGAGCCAGAGAAGTTCCACTTGAGGTTATAGCCCTCTACATACAAGTGTGCTAATAGAAAGAAGATATTCATAGAGGAATGAATCTTGCAGTAAGAAAGAACATGAGGATGAAGTCAAAGAGGATGAAAATGTTGATCATGAAGGAGAATGATGTAGGGGCATCCAACGTTAAGGCGGGGCATTCTGTGTCCTTGGTGAAACAGCATGGAGTGTTTGTATTTTTGCTAGTGTTACTCGGTTGCAACCTTTACTAATAGTCTCGGTCATTGAAGGAAGCTTGGTCAATGAAGGAACTTGGTAGTCTCTGGTGCTTGATGAAAGCATTACTTGGTCATGCCTATGGTGCTCGGTCAGCACTAGTGCTCGACGATGTCTGGCATGCTTGGTGATTTTACTGTCGCTCAGTAGTTTTGAGTTATCGACTGGAGTTCTATGTGATTTTTTGTGCTGACTTGGTGAATTTATTGTTGGTAGCCATTGTTATGGGCTGACATGCTGAATTAAATGTTTGTATACATTTTTAATCCTACTTCTATGGCATTTAATTTTTTATTTTGGGGAGTTAAGGGTTTCATCTTTGACTTGTGGCTGATGATTAGTATTTAAGGAGAGCTTGGGTAGATGTTTAGGGATAGAACTTGTAGGAAGAACAACTTAGCAGATCTAGGATATTACGTGTGAAGCTTGAGAGAAAAGTTATTGAAAGTTTCTTGATGTTCTTGTAGATCAGATTGTAATCTGATAGTCATTTGTAGCAGAGCTAGGGGTTTTCATACTTGGAGACAAAGAGATTTCTTGGAGGCTTGCAAGCTCAAGTTTAGATCTACCTTAGGGTTTCCATTAGCTTCTGATTGTCTTTAGAGCTAAACTAGCTGAGTTTGTATTGGATCTAGTTATGGATCTTGCATAATTGTTTCTAATTGTAATTAGCCCTAACCTAGAAGACCTTACAGTCGGGCATGTTAATGAAAATTAGTGACTTACCCAAGCCTTTCAATGGCTCTGATACCAATTTGATATGGAGACCTTTCTACCTAAAGCCCTATCTCCACTAGGAATTCACTAGGTCTTTTCTTGACCTATCTTAGGGTTCCTATGACCCTACAATCATAGGGATTCTACCTAATCTCCTCTACTCTTCAAGATCTATCTCCCAAGGTCTTCAATACACCTTAACTCCACAACTCTTCTAATGAGTTCAACCATGGAATTCATTAAAAATTCCTCATTCTTTCTCATAGATGTCATACATGGGAGAGGAATCCTTTAGTGTTTATTTTCATCAACTTGGGGTCCTTTACCAAGTAGGTTACTCCTTTAAATACCTGATCTCCAAATTAGGCCTAAAAAGGCTACTAGGACTTGTAGGTCTCCTAGCACACAATTTGGAGCCTAACTCTACAAATGTCGACACAAGTATTCAAACTAATCATACTTCTAGATACCCTTTTTAGTTTTCTAAAGGATTCACAAACCTTTATCTCTTTGTTGGCGAACAGATTTGTTCTCTTATACTCTGATATGTATCTTCCGACTCTATGCCTCTGAAATAAAATCGTTTACACAACAGTTAGGTAAGTATTTACTTTGCTTCCCTCTAAATTTTGTAAAAAGGTACAGCTCCCTTTATAAGATATTCAATGAATGGAAAAAGTAATTTTAACATACAAGCTTTTAACAGAAAAGCAGTAAAAGGACTCTCAACCGTTCCTAGATGGATGAGGTAAAACAATAGAAACTTGTGAAAACCAATAGATGTAACAGAAGACTACCTTGCGAAAGAAAAATAAGCTTCAGCGGCCATTCAAAAAAATTTAGACTAACTAACAAAAATGCGTCTACAGAAAAACTATAACTCAGAGAACTATAATAAATGACTGAAACTGAATAGCACATACACAAGATCGATATATAATTCCCAAGGTAGAACATATATATTTCACTATTTGATTCAAAGATCAAAATATTTTCATGCACAAGTATTCAGGTAAGACTGGCCCAAAATCCAGTTATCATCAGTCATACAAACTACTGCAAAAACAAAAAAAAATAGAAAGAACTTGTACTATTGCTTCTATTCCCTTCTATGTTTTCTTCTATTCTAATCTATCCCCCTTGCTCTATTTTAAGCACCAGCTTAAATAGTTTAAACGGTCCGAGAAAGCCTCCCGAAAAACCTGGCTTCTTAGACCCCATTAAAACAAGAAACCGTTAACAGTTTAAAACCAGTTTCTAAAGAAGAGTTAAGGTAGGGTCAAATGAGTAAAGAAAACTGAAATTGATTCAGTTTTCTTAAGCATCCTCTGATGTGGCAACCTTTACGAGCTTCCAGGACCGGTAAACTCAGAGCAGCTCCTGAGTAGGCGGGGCGTGCAGGTTCTTCAACGCGATCAACTTCGCATGCGTGGTGTTTTTCTCCCATCTCATCTCTTGAATTTTCTCCACTTGCTTTGGCAATTGACCTCGGTTTAAGATAAGCATTGCTTCTATGTTGGCAGTCCTCGTGAGGTCATGAACCATCGGCGCTTCACTTTCTTTGAAAGTGTTCATTTCATCTACAAAGGACTTCACTAATGCATCAACTCCCTGGTCTGCATCTTCCAATTGTAGAATACCTGAGGGATTTACTATTTTAATGTCCTTCAGGGTGTCAGAGTGAATCTCCTTCACGGCCTTTTCCATAACCCGCATCTGAGAAATGGCTGTCTCAAACAAAGTGTTCTTCCAGCTGAAGTTCTTCTTCAGGATGAACAGCATACATGGGTCGACCAGCTTCATGGGGTTCTCTGTCAGAAATTGCTTCACTCCGTAATCTTCAATTTCTTGTACTCTTTTCACGATCTTTGAACAACTTTCAGCTTCACTTTCCCATATTGGGATCAATGTCTTAATTTCCCCCAAAAGCGCTTCGCCATCTGTACGGGTGCTCACGAACTCTTTTATGAAGGCACTGCCTTCCGCTATGATGCCATCTATCCATGCCTTCATTAAATCTATCCAAGTCCTCCCCTGCTGAACCTGCTTGAACAGCCTCTGACTTTCTATCGAATTAGGGTCGAACCCTTGATGAGTCTGCGCTAGAGGTATTGCACTATTCTCAGCAAGCGAAGATAGGAATTCCACCATGGTTGAAACTATCTGTTTCAAATCCCACTTCTCTCTGCCATCCTTCTGCAACTGTCCGAGCATACGATCGGCAGAGAATTTGAAAATGTGATCACGGCAATCCCCGTTTAGTACTCCAAAATCCATCTTCGTTATCTCATAATCCTCGGGCTCAGGATCTTGGGTATTTTCCATAGATCTTACTGTAGCAATTTCAGCAGTGACTTTCCTGGTAGAAGGATCTATTATTAGCCTCGCATCACTCTTCATCCTTTTAGCTTTCAGAGTACGAGCTGCGTATCTCATCACTATTTCTTTAACTGGCATAGATAGAGGCTTGAAGCTTTTTTTTTTATTAACCGATTCCGTGAGCCAAGGTGGAATTGTGCTGGACACCATTCAATTGTTAGGGGTCTTGACAAGTGCATCTACATTCTGAGATAGGTCTTGGTAGTGCGTGAGACCTTCCTGCATCTTCCCCTTATGATCGGGGGTGAAGGTGAGATCTTCATCGTTGAGGTCACCGACGTCATCCAGATAATCATGCTCCTCTGAGGCCATTTGGATTTTCTTCTCAAATCTCATCCTTGGTCTTGACCTTGGCGCGGTTGGATGTTTCACCGGGGCCGTTTTCTCCTTCACTAGTATTTTCTTACCTGCATTTGATGACAAAAGAGATTTATTAGCAAGGGCTTGTGTTACACTCTTAATGGGTGAACCAGTATTATGACTTGTATCTGTAAGAGGTTGAACATCTTTCTTCTTCGCCATGATCTAGTTTTCTGTTTCCTCAAAAATGCTGCGGGCTCGGAGTCTAATATCACTAGACTCCTCTCTACTCCAATCGATGATCGAAACAGCATCCTCCTCGGAAAAGGTGGTGGATGGACGGGGAATATCTGAATCATTATCTTCTATATTTCTGATATCAAACTTCAACTGCAGCAGTTTAATCTTAGATACCGTAAGCCTGGTTCTATCTCGTTCCTAGATCATTTTTTCATTGCCGAGATCTTCCCACAGGTCCTCCAGATGGTAACTTGGTGAAGGGCATTTTCCTAATCCCAGGGTCTATTTGGCAAAGCCTTTACTATCAAACCCTGTTCTTGGTTCATAGAAAGGCATGTGGAAGTTCAGTAAATTACTCCCCACAACAGATGCATCCACCATGCTGTTACAGATTAAGTGGCCTAACTTCACTGGGAACAGAGAGTTCCATTTATCTTCCGGGAGAGCTGTTTTAATGACAATGAACAACTGTCTGCAAACTTCTGCAAGAATAAAATAGTCAAAAGCGTACCTAGGCAGCTTCAATGGTTCTTCTTCGAATCCTCCTACCCGAATATAAGTAAAATGGGGAAATTGAATATAAAAGCTGCCAAATACTTTAACTAATCTCTGCGCATTGTTTGAAATCCTCTGGTTAGGCCTGCCAGCCAATTTCTAACGCAATTTTCCCCAGAACATATCATGTATTGTTCTGTAATCCTCCAAAACCTTATCTCTTCTCAGTAATGGACAACACTCATAGATAAATAAATCTCCATTCCAGGGAGCTTTCTGAATAGGGTGTAGGTCTTGAGTACAGGCCAAGCAATACATCAGGTACGAAGACATGTAAAATCCTTCCTTGGTCATCTGAGTCTGTCTGAGCTGGTCCCAAAGAGATGTGGCTATAATTTCAGCCTAGTCAATGTGTTGACTACCTTCTAGGATGATTTCTACAAAATGATACATCCACTCATCAAAGGATAGGGCCTGTTCTGAACCTTTTAATCGGTGAAGGAGAACAACCAAATCATATATTAGGGGGTTCATATGGTCCTTGGTGAGAGTTTTGGGTAACCGTGACCCTCCTTTATAGTTGGTCTTTGTCCACCTTCTCGCTATGTGACTCCTATTTTTATCAGTATTTTCCCTGAATTGGGCTAGAGACTGGGTAGGCATGAAGTTGACGAGATCTTCATCTGGTATTTTGAAAATGGCTAAAATGGTTTTGCGGTTAACAGGGATTAGGGTTTGACCATCCGTGTTCAAAATACTCTTCAACTTTACATCGTATCTATTGATACATTCTTGCACCAATTCCGGACAAACAGTAGCCGGTGGGAAAGCAGCCGCTTTCAACAACCCACTAGCTAGGACTTCTACAATGTACTCCTCGTCAACACTAGTTGAGAGTTTTGAAGGTATAGTATCGACTGAGACCCCTAAAAGATTCGTGTCTGTTATGATCGGGGCCTTACATTCAAGATTCTTCACATTGCCAAAGAAATGCATGACAAACCTCATGCTTGCCTAAAAATATGAAAGTCTACCAGCTCACTGCTTGAACTGAAGGAATTTGAAGGAATAACTGGAAAAGAGAAGGTAGAGCTTGAAAGAAGCTATCTGTATGCTTTGCACTTCTACCAGACCACCCTTCCAGCACCCAGACCTCGCAGTGTACAATAGGGAAAGAAATGACTTACCCAGTTTCTATTTTTAGTTGCCACTTGAAGCGCGAAATATACTCCATTACGCGTGTATTAATAAATTTTTTGACACCAAGTGGTGATAAGGAATAAATGCCTTCAAATCAAATTAACTCTTCGGGATCCGCCACCTTTTCAATCATCATAATTTAATCTCAAACCAAATATTTCCCAATCGTGTAAGTGATTGCCTCATTTTCTGCGCACTGGCCCGTCCAATGAAATCACGCCAGGTCTACATGGCGCATCTTGTCAGGACATACTATCATTATTGATCATGCCGGTAGTCCGTTTGAACTACTTTGAACTCCTTCGAACCAGAGCTCAAAGAGGTTCAAACTTTCTGAAGAAGAAAATGCCGCTAGCCTTCCTGCATAACACATCGTTAGTAATAAAGGACTCAGGCTGCTTTTGAACTCCTTCGAACTACTTCGAACCGGAGTTTGAAAAGGTTCGAAGTGATTCAAAAGCCTTGAAAGGATATGTTATTGGCTTAAAATGGGTCAAACTGATACAAACAACGCCGTAAGCTCAGTTTTGACAAATTCAAATGCGCGAAGACTCGCGAGAAGACCAACAAGGTGGAAAAATGAACAGAGTGAAGTTTGACACGAGAACTTGAAAAGTTCAAAATAAGGCAACTCTTACTCACCCAACATCAGCTCTGACTCGGGACTGCAAACTTCCCAATTTGCAGAGAACTTCAGAAAATTGGTTCCGCAAAACAACCCAAGCAAACAGAAGGAAAAAGAAAAGAGGGACACAACCAAAACTGAAACACAGGAAACTAACTACTATTTACAAAGGGGACGAACCCGGACACTTAGAGTTTGCATAACTTTAGGTCCTGCCCATTATAGGTGAAGGGTAGATTAACACCATCTGGATATGATAGTTTAAAGGCATTTGAGCTCAGGTTTTCTGAGATGATGAACGGGCCTTTCCAAAGAGATTCAAACTTTCCATGTGCCCCCTTTGATGCTCTTCTCTTATCCCACAGCAGGACTTCATCTCCCACAATAAAATCGTGAGGCCTGGCTCTCATGTCAAAGATCTATTTCACTTTCAGCTGATGTTTGGTAATATGGTCTACCATATTTTCCCTGTCTTCCTCCAACTTACTTAGGTGCATTATACGCCTCTCTAGGGGATTTTTAAAATATTCATCTTCAATAACTGCTTGAAGTTGTGTAGAGGATAGCTCGAGAGGCAGAGAAATATGAGCCCCGATCCCATACACCAATTCGAAGGGTGACATGTCAATGGCTCACTTCAAAGTAATCCTGTCTGCCCAAAGTGCCTTGTGGAGCTTCTTATGCCATTCTTTGAGATTATCATCCATCAATTTTTTCATTATGACGATCAAGTTTTTGTTGCTGGATTCTGCTTGGCCATTTCCCTGGGAAAAATAATCTGAGGAATGAGCTAAGGCCACACCATGTTCATAGCAGAAGGTTGATATTTCTTCTAAAGAGAAATAAGTAGCGTTATCTACTATGATTTTAATTGGTACCCCAAACCTTACAAAAATAAAATTCATCAAAAAGTCACACACCACCTGAGAATTGGCTTTCTTCGTGGGTATTGCCTCCACCCATTTTGTGAAGTAATCGGTGGCAGTTAGAATGTAATTATCCCCGGCGCTGGATGGTGGGTTCAAGGGCCCGATGAAATCAATTCTCCACTGCCTGAATGGTTCTTCTACTATAACGGGCTTCAGAGGTAACGCTGCTAGATAGGGTCTCCCAGAGAACAATTGACACTTATCACAACTTCTTACATACTGGTAAGCATCTTTAAACATCCCTGGCCAGTAGAACCTATTTTGAAGAATCTTATAAGCTGTCATGGTTGAGGAGTAATGCCCTCCACATGCTTCATCATGGAATGCTCTTAACAATTCTTTCCTTTGTCCTTCATCCACGCACCTGAGGAAAGTGCCATCAACTCCCTTCTTAAACAAGGTGCCCTGGGAAATTACATATTTACTGGCTCTTAACCTTAGGTTCCGCCTCTCCTTTTGATTTAGATGATCTAGACACTCTCCATATGTCAAGAAGTAACTAACATCTGAGAACCAAGGGTCAATTGAGCTAACCAGCAAGGCCATTGGAACTTCATCTATTTTTTCACAAATTTCATTATCCTCTACTATCAACTTGCACAAACCCTTGCCTCTCACCAAATTCATGGGCTTGATCGTCAAGTCATACTCCTGGATTTTTGCAATCCATATGGCTCTATTATTCATACCGATTTCTTTCTGAATCAAAATGCTTTTCACGACAGTCTCTGGTACATATATGGTACTATGTGAGTGAAGGATATAATACCTGAAATATTTTACTGCCTTCACCACCGCATAAGCATGTTTTTCTATTTGAGGATATTTAAGCTCGTGCTTCTTGAGAGGCACGCTCATGAAAGCTATGGGTGCTTCTTGCCCGTCTTTATCCTTCTACGTGAGCATGCTTGAAAGGGTATGCTGGGAAGCATAACAATATATAATGAAGTCCTTTTTAAAATCAGGACTTTTCAGCACTGGTGCCTGGGATATGGCAGTTTTGACTTCCTCAAATGCTTTCTTTCCGTCATCATTCCATTTAAAAGGAACCTTCTCGCTCATCATCTCAATCATGTGTCTTGTTACCTCAGAGAATTCAGGGATGAAAGCTCACAGAAAATTGATTTGCCTGAAGAAGGACTTTAGGCCGCTTCTGCTAGAGGGCAGGCTGAGCTATTGGATTGCTTTGACCCGATCGGGATCTTTTTTTATGCCATCTTTCGATACGATATGACCGAGTAGTTTTCCCTCCTCTACAAAAAATATGAACTTTTTGGGGTTCAAGGAGATACCATGATCCCTGCATCGGTATAAGACTCGTTCTACATCATTCAAGTGCTGATTCTTCTTTTTGGAGAAAACTGTAAGATCATCCAAATAGATCACTATGATGTTATTCCTGAGATCTTCAAATGAAGAGTTCATTGCCCTTTGGAAAGTGGCACCTGCATTGATTAACCCGAAGGGCATCCTGTTATAGGCGTAAGTACCCCATAGTGTGATGAAGGCTGTCTTATGCTGATCGGCCTTTGCCATGCCTATTTGATTATAACCTGAGTAGCCATCCAACATTGACATGACTTTTGAACCGGAAACTGCCTGTAAAACATGTTCCATGACGGGCAGTGCATAATTGTCTTTTAGACTTGCCTGGTTCAGGTTACGAAAATCAACACAAATTCGCACTTCACCATTCTTCTTCCTTACTGGGACTATGTTAGCTATCCACGTCGAATGGTGAATAGGGTAAATAATTCGGGCTTGTAACATTTTCTTAACTTCCTTCAGTATGGCTTCTGACACCTTGGGGTTATAGTTTCTTAGTTTCTGGCAAAAAGGAATAACCCTAGGCTTCAAAGGGATTTGATGCTCAAATCAACCACCTCTGAAAATCTTTAGATCTCCATAATCTCAAGCGAAAACATCTCTGTATTCTTTCAATAACTTCTTTCAATCTTCTTTCTCAGATTCAGTACAGCTTTGACCAATGGAGATCCACCTAGGGGAATCTTGATCACCTATATCGATCTTATCATACTCTTTTGGATTTGGGGCATGTGAGACTTTTTCTTTCGTCGTACTATCATCTCTTCTTCTGAATAAGTTCTCTAGAGAAACCAAGCCTTTAGGGATCTTATTACTTTTTAGCTGAATTACCCCTGCATTATCATTCTCATCCTGGTAAAATTCTGTACATTCATTCTTTGAGCCTATAAAATATGTTTCAGGGAATCTAGTAGCACACTCCAAGAATTCCTTAAGTTGTGCATCATCATCAAAAACTTGCCAGTTCTGGACATTGTCTGGTACCCTTGGCTTGTATATTATTTCAATCTGGTATTTTTTAGTTTTAAAATCAGGATGCGGCAAGAGCAAGGAGGCTGATACGGCCAAAGAATCTGCTCTAGTATTTTGATTTCTAGGGATATACTCAATGGAAAAAGGGTCAAAGGATTCTATATCATCCCAGACTAAATTTTTGTAATGCTTTAATTTCTCATTCTTTACAGAAAACTAACCCCGAACCTGTTTAACTATTAATTCAGCGTCCCCTTTCACAATCAACTTTTTAACCCTTCTCAACTTGCATTCCTCTAGGCCCAACAACAAGGCTTCATACTCTGCAGTGTTGTTGGTATTTTTGAAATCTAATTTGAAAGAAAAAGGAATGCAGTCTCCATTCGGGGGGAAAAGGACCACTCCGGCACCCGAACCTGAGCTAAAACAACTTCCATCGAATTCCATCTTCCAAATATCTTCTTCTCTATCAGGTTTGATCTGAACATCTTTATCTGGAGCAGACAGAATAACATAATTCTCAAAATTACATTCTTCGTACAAGATTTGGGCTCTTGGTTTAGCTGAAGGCATTACGGTATATTTATTCTTGGGTTCAGGTTCCAACTTTACTTTCCTTTTGCCTGCAGGAATTGTAGCTTCGGACCAATCCATTTTTATATCCCCACCCAAGTCTTTACAGAAGGTTCTGCTGAGTAACATTCCGTAACTAGCAGGTATATCGGCTACTAAAATAGTGAGTTTTAGCTGCTTGTCCAAGTAGGCTGCCAGAATAGCTTGGCAATCTTTGATCTGACCCTTCAATGGCACTTCTTTTCCATTTATAGAATAACAATGGCCGAAGGTTTTAGTTAAGGGTAAGTCCAAGGCTTTAGCTACGGGGGCAGGCATTATGTTGTCAGAGGCACCAGAATCGATAATACAATTACTTAATTTTTGACCATTCAACAGGAGAGATACATAAAAAAGATTTGGCTTTTCCTCTTCAGACTCGGTTTCTACAGAGTTCATGGATCGACATCCTTCTGGAACCTGGGGAGTATCTTGAGGTTGGAAAGAAAAAGGTTCTTGAGTAGCAGAAGTTTCTCCTATAAAAGGTGTATCCACTTGAGGGCTTACATAATTTTCTCCTTTAACATATTTTACCAACCTATCCAGTTCTCTAGGGTTCATTCTCAAGAAATCAAGAGAGAAAATAGAAATTGTAGATGACTTGCAAAACTCAACAAAATCAAAAGGAGAGGAAGAGGCAACTGCATTCCTGGAAAGAATTTTTACCTCTGAACTTTTTGAATTCGTACGTGTTTCTTCATCAGTAGGCTCCTTTCTTTTTGTATCTGTGCTTGTGGCAGCTGCACCTGGAACAAACTTCTGAGTTCATTGGTTCCTTGTTAAAATAGCACAGGCTGGATCTTGTAGAGTTGCCAGCACACTTCCCCCTTGCTCTGCACCAGGTACATATTCAGAATAAAAAGATCCTGATGTACCCATGTCTTGAGAATCCTTTTTTTCATGAAATTGTTCATTATTGACCTCATCCCTGGTTGCATTTAGTTGTAAGTATCTCAACCATTCGGTGCATGTATCCCCATCATGATCAGTGGTCAAATAAAACGAGCACATAGTTTCTTTGGGAGCAGCCTCTATCTGTAACCTTGGTTGAGAACCAGGTAACTGCAGCGCTTTCGTCTGCTATTGGGGCAGTTGTCTTCGACTTATATCTTGATAAGGAGCTGGATAAGTAGTCATTCTATTCTATTACCTTTTTAGCATTGCTATATCATTCATAACTCTCTGTATCATTGGATCTGTAGTTGCACTTGTCGAAGGGTTGCTAGGAGTTTTTGCTTCTCTCTTCCACTTGCCAGCTGTTATGAGAGTGTCTTCGAGCTCAATTACTCTTGTTTGTGTGTCTTCAAAGTCAGGCACTCCGTCTTTCAACAAATGAAAGCTTATATCCGGTGGAACCACATTGAGGAAGTAAATCTTTTTGTTCTCATTGCTTAGAGCAGCAGTCGTGGGAATTCTTTGTAGAATTCTGTTGAATTTAGCCACGAACTCTCTCATTGTTTCATGTATCTCCTTCTTTAGCTGACTAAGTTGTATCAATAAAGAGACCTCATTGTCAGGCATTTTGAACCTTCTTTCGAAAGCCTACTTCATGGTATCCCAATTCGTAATAGATCCATTTGGCAAGTGGCTGAACCAATCGGCAGCAGCATCTACTAGAGTTCTGACAAAGAGTCTCACTGCTACATCTTCGGTAGATACACTCATGATCCTGCAAGAGTTTTGAAAGGCATTGAGATGATCATCTGAAGAGACTTTGTTGTCCTCGCTGAACTTAGGCAGAATTTGATTGGCTCCTTTAGGTAGATCAACAGGTTGATTAACCCCTAAGTTCAAAAGTCCAATGTGTTGACCCCAAGGTCTGTTTACAGCCATGAATGGAAAATGGAGATTCAAAGGTTGAATATTTAAGATAGTGGGAATTATAGTACCCAGAGAAATGATTGCTTGGATGGTTAAAGGGACAGCTGGATTTCGCGAGGGAGATGAGGGTCGACTGACAGTTTGAGATTTCTTCCTTTGGGAATGATTTGAATCTGGTTTAAAATTAAAGCTTTCTAACAGTTCAAAGTCTTCATCCACCAATCCTCTACTACGTTCCCCTCTCGTGTATCTTCTAGTTGTCAGTTCAAGAATCTATTCAAAACTTAGTTCCGCGGTTGGCCTTGTGCAAGCCTGTTAACTACGACAGCCTCCCTAGCAACAGGAATACCCCTCAAGCGTTCACCAAGTTCTTCCTCTCTTTCAAGCACTTCTTGAACCCGCTGGAATTCTTGATTACTTCGTCTGAATCTCTAAGTGACTGCAGCTAGGTCTGAGATTAAATCCTCCTGTATGTCTTGAAAATCTAAATTTGGCTGGAGCACAAGAAACACATTATCATTAGGTAGCACCATTATGTGGCATTGCAATGGGAAGTGGACTAGTGCACTTGACTGGTCTTTCCCCAGTAGAGTCACCAAAAATCTGTTGGCGAACAGATTTGTTCTCTTATACTTTGATATGTATCTTCCGAATCTATGCCTCTGAAAATAAATCATTTACACAATAGTTGGGTAAGCATTTACTTTGCTTCCCTCTGAATTTTGCAAAAAGGTACAGCTCCCTTTATAAGATATTCAATGAATGGAAAAAGTAATTTTAACATACAAGCTTTTAACTGAAAAGCAGTAAAAGGACTCTCAACCGTTCCTAGACGGATGAGGTAAAATAACAGAAACTTGTGAAAACCAATAGATGTAACAGAAGACTACCTTGCGAAAGAAAAATAAGCTTCAGCGGCCATTCAAAAAAATTTAGAATAACTAACAAAAATGCGTCTACAGAAAAACTATAACTCAAAGAACTATAATAAATGACTGAAACTGAATAGCACATACACAAGATCGATATATAATTCCCAAGGTAGAACATATATATTTCACTATTTGATTCAAAGATCAAAATATTTTCATGCACAAGTATTCAGGTAAGACTGGCCCAAAATCCAGTTATCATCAATCATACAAACTACTGCAAAAATAAAAAAAAATGGAAAGAACTTGTACTATTGCTTCTATTCCCTTCTATGTTTTTTTCTATTCTAATCTATCCCCCTTGCTTTGTTTTAAGCACCAGTTTAAATAGTTTAAACGGTCTGAGAAAGCCTCCCGAAAAACCCGGCTTCTCGGACCCCATTAAAATAAGAAACCGTTAACAGTTTAAAACCATTTTCTAAAGAAGAGTTAAGGTAGGGTCAAATGAGTAAACAAAACTGAAATTGATTTAGTTTTCTTGAGCATCCTTTGATGTGGCAACCTTTACGAGCTTCTAGGACCGGTAAACTCAGAGTAGCTCCTGAGTAAGCGGGGCGTGCAGGCTCTTCAACGCGATCAACTTGGCATGCGTGGCATTTTTCTCCCATCTCATCTCCTGAATTTTCTCCGTTTTCTTTGGCAATTGACCTCGGTTTAAGATAAGCATTGCTTCTATGTTGGTAGTCCTCGTGAGGTCATGAACCATCGACGCTTCACTTTTCTTGAAAGTGTTCATTTCATCCACAAAGGACTTCACTAATGCATCAACTCCCTGGTCTGCATCTTCCAATTATAGAATACCTGAGGGATTTACTAATTTAATATCCTTCAGGGTGTCAGAGTGAATCTCCTTCACGGCCTTTTCCATAACCCGCATCTGAGAAATGGCTGTCTCAAACAAAGTGTTCTTCCAACTGAAGTTCTTCTTCAGGATGAACAACATACATGGGTCGACCAGCTTCATGGGGTTCTCTGTCAGAAATTGCTTCACTCCGTAATCTTCAATTTCTTGTACTCTTTTCACGATCTCTGAACAACTTTCAGCTTCACTTTCTCATATTGGGATCAATGTCTGAATTTCCCCCAAAAGCACTTCGCCATCTGTACAGGTGCTCACGAACTCTTTTATGAAGGCACTGCCTTCCACTATGATGCCATCTGTCCATGCCTTCATTACCTCTATCCAAGTCCTCCCCTGCTGAACCTGCTTGAACAGCCTCTGACTTTTTGTCGAATTAGGGTCGAACCTCTGATGAGTCTGCGCTAGAGGTATTGCACTATTCTCAGCAAGCGAAGATAGGAATTCCGCCATGGTCGAAACTATCTGTTTCAACTCCCGCTTCTCTCTGCCGTCCTTCTGCGACTGTCCGAGCATACGATTGGCAGAGAATTTGAAAATGTGATCACGGGAATCCCTGTTCAGTACTCCAAAATCCATCTTCATTATCTCATAATCCTCGGGCTCAGGATCTTGGGTATTTCCCATAGATCTTACTGTAGCAATTTCAGCAGTGACTTTCCTGGTAGAAGGATCTGTTATTAGCCTCGCATCACTTTTCATCCTTTTAGCTTTCAGAGTACGAGTTGCGTATCTCGTCACTATTTCTTTAACTGGCATAGATAGAGGCTTGAGGCTTTTCCTTTTATTAACCGATTCCATGAACCAAGGTGGAATTGTGCTGGACACCATTCGATTGTCAGGGGTCTTGACAAGTGCATCTGCATTCTGAGATAGGTCTTGGCAGTGCGTGAGACCTTCCTGCATCTTCCCCTTATGATCGGGGGTGAAGGTGAGATCTTTATCGTTGAGGTCACCGACGTCATCCAGATAATCAGGCTCCTCTGAGGCCATTTGGATTTTCTTCTCAGATCTCGTCCTTGGTCTTGACCTTGGCGCGGTTGGATGTTTCACCGGGGCCGTTTTCTCCTTCACTAGTATTTTCTTACCTGCATTTGATGACAAAAGAGATTTATTAGCAAGGGATTGTGTTACACTCTTAATGGGTGAACCAGTATTATGACTTGTATCTGTAAGAGGTTGAACATCTTTCTTCTTCGCCACGATCCAGTTTTCTATTTCCTCAAAAATGCTGTGGGCTCGGAGTCTGATATCACTAGACTCCTCTCTACTCCAATCGATGATCGAAACAGCATCCTCCTCGGAAGAGGTGGCGGATAGACGGGGAATCTTTAAATCATTATCTTCTATATTTCTGGTATCAAACTTCAACTGCAGCAGTTTAATCTGAGATACCGTAAGCCTAGTTCTATCTCGTTCCCAGATCATTTTTTCATTGCCGAGATCTTCTCACAGGTCCTCCAGATGGTAACTTGGTGAAGGGCATTTTCCTAATCCCAGGGTCTGTCTGGCAAAGCCTTTACTATCGAACCCTGTTCTTGGTTCATAGAAAGGCATGTGGAAGTTCAGTAAATTACTCCCCACAACAGATGCGTCTAGCATGCTGTTATAGATTAAGTGGCCTAACTTCACTGGGAATAGAGAGTTCCATTTATCTTCCGGGAGAGCTATTTTAATGACAATGAACAACTGTCTGCAAACTTCTGCAAGAATGAAATAGTCAAAAGCGTACCTAGGTAGCTTCAATGGTTCTTCTTCGAATCCTCCTACCCGAATATAAGTAAAATAGGGAAATTGAATATAAAAGCTGCCAAATACTTTAACTAATCTCTGCGCATTGTTTGAAATCCTCTGGTTAGGCCTACCAGCCAATTCTTGACGCAATTTTCCCCAGAACATATCATGTATTGTTCTGTAATCCTCCAAAACCTTGTCTCTTCTTAGTAATGGACAGCACTCATAGATAAATAAATCTCCATTCCAGGGAGCTTTCTGAATAGGGTGTAGGTCTTGAGTATAGGCCAAGCAAAACATCAGGTACGAAGACATGTAAAATCCTTCCTTGGTCATCTGAGTCTGTCTGAGCTGGTCCCGAAGAGATGCGGCTATAATTTCAGCCCAGTCAATGTGTTGACTACCTTCTAGGATGATTTCTACAAAATGATACATCCACTCATCAAAGGATAGGGCCTGTTCTAAACCTTTTAATCGGTGAAGGAGAACAACCAAATCATGTATTAGGGGGTTCATATGGTCCTTGGTGAGAGTTTTGGGTAACCATGACCCTCCTTTATAGTTGGTCTTTGTCCACCTTCTCGGTATGTGACTCCTATTTTTATCAGTATTTTCCCTGAATTGGGCCAGAGACTGGGTAGGCATGAAGTTGACGAGATCTTCATCTGGTATTTTGAAAATAGCTGAAATGGTTTTGCGGTTAACAGGGATTAGGGTTTGACCATCCGTGTTCAAAATACTCTTCAACTTTACATCGTATCTATTGATACATTTTTGCACCAATTCCGGACAAACAGTAGCCGGTGGGAAGCCGCTGCTTCCAATAACCCACTAGCCAGGACTTCTACAATGTACTCCTCGTCAACACTAGTTGAGAGTTTTGAAGGTATAGTATCGACTGAGACCCCTAAAAGATTTGTGTCTGTTATGACCGGGGCCTTACATTCAAGATTCTTCACATTGCCAAAGAAATGCATGACAGACCTCATGCTTGCCTAAAAATATGAAAGTCTACCAGCTCACTACTTGAACTAAGGGAATTTGAAGGAATAACCAGAAAAGAGAAGGCAGAGCTTGAAAGAAGCTACCTGTACGCTTTGCACTTCGACCAGACCACCCTTCCAGCGCCCAGACCTCGCAGTGTACAATAGGGAAAGAAATGACTTACCCAATTTCTATTTTTAGTTGCCACTTGAAGCGCGAAATATACTCCATTACGCGTGTATTAATAAATTTTTTGACACCAAGTGGTGATAAGCAATAAATGCCTTCAAATCAAATTAACTCTTCGGGATCCGCCACCTTTTCAATCATCATAATTCAATCTCAAACCAAATATTTCCCAATCGTGCAAGTGATTGCCTCGTTTTCTGCGCACTGGCCCATCCAATGAAATCACGCCAGGTCTACACGGTGCATCTTGTCAGGACATACTATCATTATTGATCATGCCGGTAGTCCGTTTGAACTACTTTGAACTCCTTCGAACCAGAGCTCAGAGAGGTTCAAACTTTCTGAAGAAGAAAATGCCGCTAGCCTTCCTGCATAACACATCGTTAGTAATAAAGGACTCAGACCACTTTTAAACTCCTTCGAACTACTTCAAACCGGAGTTCGAAAAGGTTCGAAGTGATTCAAAAGCCTTGAAAGGATATGTTATTGGCTTAAAATGGGTCAAATCGATACAAACAACACCGTAAGCTCAGTTTTGACAAATTGAAATGCTCGAAGACTCGCGGGAAGACCAACAAGGTGGAAAAATGAACAGAGTGAAGCTTGACACGAGAACTTGAAAAGTTTAAAATAAGGTGACTCTTACTCACCCAACACTCTCCAACTGGTCCGTACAGTACTTTGCTACTTTCTAGCCTTATTTTTAGGCCTCTTTAGCCCTCACTATTTCACAGTGAGGGTTTGCTATTTTCACCCTCCACTAAATTTTTCATGAGCTCTCCTTTTCAAGATTGAGTCTCTAAACATAGTAAAATACTCTCCAGGTCCTGGATTGGTATTCCCAATTAGCTATCTCTCTCCCAAATGCTACTTCAGTTCAGGCTTCCTAACCGGGCTTGTATTTGCTCGCCTAGGGCCTATCCTAAGTTAGACCCATTCTAAGTACCTCAACTCTGTACAGTCCAGCAAGCTGGCATCAGAGGAGAGATTTATTTACAAAGCCTTCAATAACATAATCTACCTAACACAAAGATTGAAAAAATATACTAAAGCATGAGAAATGAAAATATCTATTCCATAGCTCTAGTTCAATCCATAAACAAGGATGATTGAGTTCTTAAATCCAAACCCTCACAGGTATAGTCCTGTTAAATACAAAAACTAGTAATAGTGCTCATAAAACTTCAATGCCAACCTTTGGCCTTGATGAAAATAAGCCTTTTATAGGCTTAGGTCCTCCTTATTGGTCGGTTTAAGACTTCTAACCAACTTTCATACTCAGACAGGCTTAAGACCAAAAGTTGTCATGACAACTTTTACAATTTCTTGACAACTTTTAGCATATTGAGCTATGAGGTATAAATAGACCCTCTCAACCATTCTAAGCCTTCTAGGACACTTAAAACACTTAACCACAATCTTTGAATATCACATTACAATCAAGAGTCGCCTAAGACTATTTAACACATCCCAATGGCATACAAGCCATGTGCTCTTCACCAAACTATCCAGACCAATACTAGGACTAACCAACCTAACTAGAGACCTTTCTTGGACTTCAAACCAAACTAAAACTTACTAACCAAACATAAAACAAACCAAAAGTCCATCAGGACAATGACTTGGCAATTAGTCGCTACAAGCCAAAAAAACTTAGGTGTAGGTGTCTAGGAGCTAACCTAGGTGCTCCTGCACCAGGTAGAGATGTGATTTTGAGAGACGGGAGTAAGGTAAGATATAAGGTTGATTTGAGTTGAAAGAAATAGTGTATCATATGTTCAAAATCAATGAAAATGTAAAATCTTTTCAAGTTTCTTGTCCCTTCCTGTGAGGGTACAGTCAGTGTATTTGATGCTCCAAACTTCTCTTTTATGGATTATTGATAGAAATGGGTTGAACTAATATGGTTATTCATTCCTTTATTTATTTAAACTATGCTATGTATTTCAAAGCATTTAAAGCTTCCTTTTGTGCTAACTATCCTTGGACAATGAATTGGATAACAATCATTTTTACTTGAAGCTAAAGTGAATAGGTGTGATCATCCACTTCTAGAGTTGAGATAGAATGTGGAAGGGTGTATATTTATGTTCCACATATGTGTGGATGCAGGTATGTAAGGGATGTGAAGTTAATTTTAGTTATTGCTTGGAAAGCACTGTTTGAAGGGTCACTTGAAATGGGACTAGTCATGGCTTGGAGGATTGGTCCATTGGAGAACCACTTTTTTTCATGGATGGTCATGATATGATCATAGGATGTTGTTGGATCCACCGAGGGGATGTATAAGGGTGTGGAAATGTTTGGTTGATCAATCCCTAGGGTTATAAGCCTAAAATAGAGGGTTTTGTTATTGGGATATTAAAACCTATTGAATCATCTTATAAAGTTGAAAATCCTTGGGTTGGGATGGTATATATACTCTGTGTGTGAGTTATGAAGTTTGGATGTATGTGGAGATACCACTTGCTGTGAAATGGGAGGCCTAATGGAGGGATAATTACAGAGCAACAGTCATTGTTTGGATAGTTGGTCCAAAAGAGTTGTATTTGAATTCAAGATATGTTGTGTAACTCTAAAAAGGGAAGTCAAATATGTATTTTTTCCCTGAATCTTTTGGATGAGTTTGATAAGATCTTAGGAAAATTGGTCTAGCATGGCTACTAGGAAGTTAAGGCTAGTTCGGTACCCAGGTTGGGATTGTGAGTTGATGGGGTTGCTTAGTTGAATCCACTGATTGGTTTTAGGGGCATTGAGATGTTTTCAATGGTGTAGAGTGGTTGGTGGCACCATAAACTATTTGTCCACTCTGATTTGGTGGAGGTTGTAATGGATCAAAAGGAATGATCCTTGGGAAGCCTAGTTTGTAAGTGTGAAAATAACTTGTGAAGTCCCTCATAATTTCTAGAATGAAGACCACCAATCCACCTCCGCATCAATTACTAAGTTTAAAGAGATACATTTATAAAACCGCAACCAATAACTCAATGTTTTGGGTGAGTTAGCATTTTAGTGTGAATTGGTTTTTCTACTATTTGGTTCTTGATGATCAAATGATCAAGGTGATTGATTTGTAGGCTGACATGTTATGTATGTTTTCCATTGATTTCTATGAGTTTGGTCAATTTGGTGGGCCACCTTGTAAAAAAATTTCAAGTCTTAGCTGACTTAAGAATGTAAGTATAAAGGTGGACTAAATCATTTAATTTAGGGTTCTTATTGTGAATTTGGTTGTTGCAATCAGAGACAGAGGTAGTGCACTACACTAGCATTCAAAAATTAAAAAGGATCTCATTAATGAATGGAGTTGTTAAATATCTAGATAAAGTTATTGGTATTTCCTAATAGTTGCAGTAAGGTAAATCCTTTAAAAGGGTGTACTTTAACAAGTCTTATTGTATAAATATTTTAATAGGGTGACTTCTTAATTGGCGTTTGAAATATACTAGTGATTTATATCTTTATAGGTCCTTTTTTACTTCTAACAGAGTACTAGTCACCTCTAACCAGGTGAACTCCTAACTAGGTATTATAAGATCCTAATAGGGAAAGATTTTTTTACTACAATTGAATAGATTCATGGGAATCATCCCCACCATGGTTTTTACTATTTGACAAGGGTTTCCACAATTAAAATTATGGTTTTATGTCTTATTCTTTGTGGATGCTCAATTGTTTTATTTCTATTATATAGTTACACTTGTATGTTTATGCATATGGAAGTTATTTAAAAGAACAATTAGTTTATTGGTTGAATTAGTTCAGTTTCTATTTACACATATTCACCCCCCCCTCTTAGTACCTCCTATATCTAATAGCTTCTCCCAAGCCAATGTCACTCACATGCATACCAAATTGAATAGGGGAGAAAATCCAACCAAAAGGCCTGCAAGAACTTCAAGTAGTTCTAAGAATTTGTTGAGCACTGAATCCCACCTATCAAATGAAAAGGAAAAAGTTAACCTATCACCCAAAGAATGCCAAAATCTAGAGTTTCACAAGAAAATACCCCATCCTCATCATCATATTCATCAGATTTAGCTTCAATAGTTTTGAAACCACCTAAAACCCTAGATCCGCTATGCTTCATGCCTTGCTACATGTTTTAAAGTTTAATAGGGTTTAAAGTATGAAATTGATTAAAATTTTGAATCATAGTAAAGGTAACATCTCAATATTTACCATCAACTTAAACAAGAAATGAAATGGAAATATGGTAAGGATAAATGAAACCATTAAAAACATAGATCATAACATTGAATTTATCATAAATGCTACATTGAAATTTTCTATTGAAATTATGTTCTTCAGTTATCATATTCACCATGCAATTATGGTAAATAAGGACACCATGAGAATGAAGGTAATTAACCTATGAAAAAATATGAAGAGGACCATCAGGTGCTTAATTGATTTAGTACGGTAAAAGGTAATGTACAATGCAAGTTGAGGTTTAGGTTTAGGTTTAGTTTGGTGAATAAGGTTGAAAATAGTATTTGATTCACTATGTTTACCATAATAGTCAACAACATGAGTGGAAGAAGAAGGACAAAGTTGAGTAGAATCAATGTTATTGGTATAATGAGATGGCAAAGGGATGGTATAGATTCATGAGTTTTAGTTGGGAGGCTCTAAAAATTTGTGTCCTAGATCATTAACACCCTCAACATACATACCATTGCAATCAATGAGGTGTTGAATAATGGATTTCAAGAGGAAATATTTTGTAGTATCAAGACTAGGTTGACAATGGTATTGAGAGAAATATTTGTGGTGAAATTTTTTGGGTAAAGGTGTGGATGTGTCAATTGGCTTAAAATGAGGAAATATTAACATTTTATCATTAATCAACTTCAGCATCACATTATGTAGTGATTTAGAAACCTGAGTAAAATTATGTGCAAGTCTGAAAATACATGACAAAGGAGGAACAACTTTGGATATTTTTTATTATGGTAATTTCAAGTTTTGAAGGGGCCCCAAAACCCTTTAACAAAGAATAGATAAAATAAGCATAGACACACTAAAAGAAAACAATTTTTCATAGAAGAATATAGAAACCGGAAGGGACCAAACTGAGATATTACAAAAAAGCACTAGATCAAAAAGTGTAGGGCACTATAAAAAAAAACTACTAGAAAAATAGGATGGACAAACTCCCATCAAGTGAGTCAATTCATCATTTTGTGGAACTCCTCAGATTGCTCCATCTGATTTTTCATTTTCTGGATAGATTCCCTCAGATTGGAGATATCCTTGGAGTGGGAAACAGTCTTCTTTCTGGAATTGGATATAGTCCTAGATCCTAGGCTTGGCATCTGGATATCTTGTTTCCCTTGATCATCCTCTTTTATTGTGTCAGTGTTATTGCCTTCCAGCAGGGTATATAGGGATTTAAGATTGTCACCAATTGTGTTCATGCATGTGTTAGAAAAGGTGATCATCTTTCTTAGCATAGTGTCTTTAATGTTGATCTTCTCAGTTGTCGAGCTTATCATATTTTCAATAGCCTTATTAATTTTTTCCTTCGGCATGGTGGTATTTTCAATTACCTTTTCAAAAAAATCATTACCATTCTTATACATCTCAGCATCGTTTATCATTTTTTCAATAATCTCCTCCATCGAAGCATTCCTAGCTTCCAAGTTTGTGCATGTAGTACACAGCTCCTAAATATCATCTTGGATCCATTTGTCAATATTGTAACCATACATGGCTTTATTTCTAGAAGCCTACAACATGTTTATATTTATAGCTCTCTTAACCTTGAATTCCTCAACCCACATGTCTTCCTCTAGACTTCTCTCATTTTGTGTATATCCCCTCCCATATCAACAAGGTTATCCTTAGGGCTTTCGGAAGGAGTACAGCTTGCCTCGCAATCCACATCATCATTGATAGCTTCCTTTTCTAAATCAAATGTTTCTTTATTGACATGGATTTCCTCATTCATAATCCCCAAATCTTTATTACTGATGTCCTCCTCAGCATTATTACCATTTATTTCAATGTTATCTTCTCTTTCCTCATAGTTACCGGCTTCATCCTTGGATACGTGCTACTAATTTTCCACATTATCCTCTTCATTATTAAAATCTTCAATTTTCTCATTATTATCACTTTCTTCTTAAGACATTTTCTCCACATTATCTGGATTCTCATTTTCATTGTCATTATTCTTTTCCTCTGGAATATCACTGGTTCTTGTCATTGTCAACGTAAGCCTCCATTATGTTATTCATCTAGTTAGATAAATTTTCAGAGCTAGCCTTAACAAGGTCATTACTAATTTTGGTCACAAGGTTATTCGCATCTTCCTTATCAATATCTGAATCAGAGATGGAAGCCTTATCCTTCCCCGAAAGGTCTCCATTACTGTCATCCCCTTTGGAAAATTTAATATTCTCATAAGACTCAGAATCAACCTCTTGGTCATTCTCATATTTCATTTGTTAAACCTCATAAAAAAATAGAGAGAGTATCATTTTTTACAAGAGATTTTAGGTCATTTTTGTTAGATGCAGAATTCGCCTTCTTCCCAGATGAAGAGCAATCAAGATCTTCCTTTTTTTACTTTGAACCTATTTAGGGATCATCTTAGGGACATGATCCTTGGCATACTCTAAAATTAGAAGAATGAGACCCTCATGCAGAATAGGGGATTTTGTCACTCTATGATCAACAATGCTCTGATTAAGGGAGCTAAGCAAGAAAAAAGGAAAAGACACCCTAATATAATGCCTGAAGTGATTAGCTAGCCCAAAATGATAGTTGTAGACTCTCGAATACCTTCCATCAAGGGTAAAATATTCCATTCTCACTCTAAGAACTAGTCCCCAAATGAGCTTAATGTTATCCAGACTAACATAATCATATTTACCTTTCACCAACAAAGCACACTCTTTGTCAATCTTGGGGAAGTCTTTATATGCCTTATTTCCCACATTATTATCTTTAGAAAAGTGAATTCCCATGAGAGGAAGATCAGTGATCTTCACTAGAAGGACCAAGGTAAGGGAGAAATATTTCCCCGCAAAATTCACTTTTCCTTTTTCCCATCCTGCAACAAAGGCCCTGGTGATCTCTTTGTCGTTCCTATGCAACCATTTCAGGTAATGGTCCACTTTTCCCTTCTTAATATTTATCCATACTTATTTTTCATGAATCTATTATCATTTCACCAGTTCCTCCCTCTTAACATCCCCATGCATTTTAAAACCCTCCTTCCTAGTGTTTGTATTAGAAAAATTAATCAGCTCAATTTCAGAATCTTGTCTTTCAAAATCTCTCACGATAACATTAAAAATCTTCAAATAGTTAAAAATAAGCCACAACTCTTTTTTAGTGACCCAGAAAGAATGTGAGGTCAGAGAGTAATGAAGGCAATTAATCACCACTTGCCACTTCATCTTCATCGTACTCTGGTTCAAAATTAATTCATGTAATGTGATCATTAATTTTAATCATTCCTTCCTTTTGGTTGATTATATCATGATTAATGATCAAGTTAATCTAATCATTAATCTTAGCTGCTCCATACCAATTACAAGTGACATCACTTCTAACCCCAAGGTTAGCCAACCCATCATCCACTTGGTTAGTTTCACAGAATTTGTGGGTAACATAAAAAGAATCAAGTTGCAACGCCATATTTTTTATTTCTTCAATGATATTCTTAATAGTCCACATTAATTTTCTTGTTCCTTTAAAATTATTAACAATATTAAGGGAGTCTCCTTACAGCCAAAATTTTTTACACCTAGCTCTTCCCCCAACATCATGACATTGAGTGTTGCCTTAGCTTCAACTTTTTGATTCGATTACACTCCCAGGGGACCAGCTATAGCTCTAACATAGATACCCTTCCAGTCTCTTATGATTCCACCTCCACCAGTAGCTCCCAGATTTCCTTTTGACACCTCGTTAAAATTAGCTTTGACCCAATCAATCAGAGGGGAAATCCAATTAGCAGTAGTTCTCGGTTGACAGGAGTGCGAATCTAGAGGAGGAAAGTTCTAGTCTCTAAGATCCTCTTTAGAAATTTGAGGATTATTCTCATGATTTTTGTTGTTAATAGCACAAAATAATTTTTCCTCCATCCCTCTACAAATTTGGTTACTACTAACTTCATCTTTAGAGTATTTCTCCCTAAAAATTTGGTTATTTCTTTCCTTCTAGATACACCAGCAGAAATGGGGAGGAATGAGCTCGACATAGTGCAACATGGAAAATCAAAGAATAGATATTCCAAATCTTCAGTAGCAACAACAACACAATAGAATACAACAAGGTAATGCTCAAACAAAATTTTATTCAATATCCCAGTTGTAAGGCCTTTTGAGTTAGCCTAGCTCTGTGGCACATCACCAACTGGTAGAAACACTAAGGAAGATCTAAAATTGAGCTTGCAAGACACCAATAAATCTCCTTGTTTCCAAGTATGAAGACCACTATCTCTGCTATTACAAATATTAGACACACAATCTGATCTTCAAGATCTCACAGGATCTAATCTCCCAAAATCATTTTTTTAAAACTCCCTAAACAACTACCCCAAACCTTCCTTAAATGCATTTCTTCAACCACAAGTTGGTCGGAAGAAACAATTAACTCCGAAGCTAAGTCAGCTCCTAAACAAACAAATATTAAATGCAATACAATTTGGCTCTCAAGTAGCCTTACAAACAATTAATTCTCCATGTTAGCCTGTAGATCCACCTAGGAAAATGCAACACAAGCTACCAACATTAAATACACCAAATCAGCCAACCAAATCCCTAAGAGCTCAAGTTGGTAGGCCAAACTACCGAGTACTAGTAAAACATCTGAGAAAGCTAAGAGTAATCGAGAAAGCACATAGACCAAGCACCACAAGCATTGTCGAGCATAGGTTTTGTCAAGTGCTAGAACTTTACCAAGTTCCCTTTAGCTACTGAGCCCTTCAATGACCGAGCCCCTTAGTCAAAGCTACAACTGAGTAACATAGAAACACTCCAACATATAGGATTTCCAAATAACCTAGGATGCTCCTACATCAGAGCTTCCAAAACTCTTTAGCCAACTCATTTGAAAATGGACAGCTCCTTTGTTTGATAAAATCATGCAAAGAAAAAGGGAGAAACCAGCAAAGATTTGACTTTTTAAAGATTATCTCCCATACCCTACGAGTATATGTACAATGCAACATTCTATGATCACAAGGTTTAGGTGCTTCCATATAAGGACAACATCTATTAGCAAGATAAAAAAACCCCTTTTAACTAGATTATCAAGGGTAAGGGGTTTGTTATGTACAAGGATCCAAAAAAAGAAATTGATTTTGGGAGTAAGGATCTTGTACCAAACTTGCGAACATAGAGTTTTAGCCTCCCTTATTCAGGAAAGATCACAAGAAGAAGACACTGATGAACTACAACTGATTTAGAACTTGAATGGAGAATCTATAATTCAAGGAGTTGCTAATTAGATATGCAAGATAATTAAATTAGTATTATTTTTTCATTGATGTCAACTAGCTTGACAATACTTATCTTGTAAGTTACTATACTGACACATCTGAAGAAAGGTGAAAGAGATGAAGAACAAAAATATCTACATGATGAAGATGTATATGAAAGATGAGGATAAGGAATACACTGAGTAACTTGTTGATGAGTCTATGACTTGATGAAATTGACTTTATTATGTTGCATTCATCTATGATGAAGAATAGAGCTGAAAGACACAAAGTCATGTTGTCGGTAAATAAAGAATTCTAGTATACACTGACAGAATGTAGTGTATACCGAGTGTAGTGTTAACCGGGCTTGTGTTCACCGATGCATTTCTTTGTTAACCGAGAAAAATAGAAAGGAATTAAATGATCAGTTTAGCCGATAAAGTGATGGGCTATAAAGTGTATAAAATTGAGGTAACAAATGAGGTTTGTTATGAAGATTGAAGGCTAACATAAATCAAAAAGCATCTAATGGAGCAGATTGAAACATGTTACTGACACATCAGTCGAGGAAGCTTAAGGTGGCAAAATCTGATGGAGGAAAAGAAAATGATTTACTCATCTATATAAGAGACATTGGTTTCATTGTTGAAACATCGCTAGAAGAAGAAGATACTTTAAAATTATCGTGTGAACAACTTTTCATGCAATCTGATCATACTAGTTAATAAGAAGTGAGCTGCAAATCAATTACTGAGCTAAAAAGAGTAATTACCGATGGACGGTAAGTTGATATAGTATTGAATCTGAAGTGATATATTGATCAAAAAGATTTGAATGAGCTGAACATTGATCTATAAACTACAATTGAAGTTGTTTCAAGGTAGATCATCTACTGTTACATATTTAACCATTGTACATAGTCAAATCTCTTAACCAAGTGGACTATGAAAGTCTTTTGATGTTTCATTCCTAGACTGAACATTGTTATCCTGTCAACCCTAGAGTGACTGTTGGTTGGATGATAACTTATGGTCTAAAATTCTCTAACAAGGTCACACCTAACAGTGTGTTTGTAACCTTTAAAAGGGTTGGGTCTTCACTGAACTCACTTCAAAAGAGTGAACAATTTTGGGTTGTCAGTCCTAGGTGGTTTTTCCCTTCATAGGGTTTCCACGTTAAATCTCTTGTGTTATGTGTTGATTGTGATATTTATTTGTTATCATAGTTTGCATATTACATGTTAGATTTGATGGGTAACTGTTATAAAGTTTAGACTGACAATCGATAAAAATATAGAAAGTGAAAGTATTTTATGTTTACAGAGTAGCAGAAGTAGTATAATTGTTTTGGATTATACATATTGTTGGGGGACAGTGGATAACTAATTTCACCACCTGTTTGGCCAAACAATAGTATCAGAAACCTAGAGCAATGGACTACCTATTTCAGGATTGGACACCCCAAATGATTTCTAAATGCATTATTTGGTCTCATTTAATTATTGACCAGGGATGTAAAACTTGGAATGGTGTCTGCAAAGTATATGCTTCAAACTTCCTCTTCTAAGTCTATCTAAGGAATTGAAATGCTTATGCTTCAGGAAAACTATACTTAAACTGGTAAGAAAATGTATTCTAATCAAAGCAGGAAATTACAGTTAGGAACTACTCCAGCTGACTATGCTGTAGGAACATGCTGACTGATTCTGGTATCAGTAGCTGTAGGAATAGTAGAGTTCTAAAACATATAAATGAATAGGAAAATGAACTCTATACTAACAAAGCAATTCATTCATCAAGTGGGCCCTCTTGAATGAGTGAATGAGAAGTACAATCAAGATGAAAGTTACAAACTTGAACTAAACATTCTATTGATCCATAAAATGATTACACTTGATTGAAATATTATGCAAAAGCTCTATTAGAAGCTAGTTTGTTTGACTAACTCCAAAAGAGTCACAACAGTAAATTATTTAAAAGAAAGAAATAACTAACTCCTAAATCTACAATCACTTCATAATTGAGGATCGGTTACAACTCATAAAGTTTCATAACAGAAACATTATTAACTATAAACATTCCTATAATATAGTGCACACTAAATCTACGCATTGCATGCAACAAAAAATATTGACTTTCTTGCAAAGATTCTGCAATCTATGGTTGGCTTTGATGACTCCCACACTAGTATGCTAGTCTTTGAATATCCACAATCAATTCCTGCAAAATAATCAATGAGCACATATCCAAGCATATACATATATATCCACATCATCAATATTAGGAAAAGGTATAAGTCTTAATTATCACTCTTGCAAATCCTATGGCTACGGGAGGTAACTACCCAAAACATAGCTTAGGAGAGAAAACATCCATTAACTTGTATAACTTTTATATTCACCATTCATGTCCATGAATTTAAGTAGATATTATGTCTTTAGAGGTATCCACATTTCCAACTTATGTGCACACACACATATATAACATATACATAGAAACCATAAGTTCATATGCTTAAAACCATAAATTCATGTCTATGTGCAATCAACTTGTTCTAGAAAGAGCATAAAATGTAGTAAAAAAGATGGCTATTTAGGAGCCCATCATTCTGTCCCCAACTGAACTATTCCTGGTCTCTAGCAATCATAAAGTTTTGAATCCTGGCACAGACCCTCAAATCACTAGTTGTTCTCTGTCCAGACTCATCATGAACATAATCAAAGTATCCATGAGTCTCTTTGAATCTTTCCTAGCGTGGAACTTTAGAGGCCATCTCATAATCTGCTACACTATCATTCATTGCCAGCAATGGCTAAAGGAAGAGTGGAGGTTGAAACCTTAATGGAAACCAATGGTTAAGGAGTGTCCTTCCTAACATAATGTACCATGGAACCCTTCTTGTGGCAAGGGTCATATTCTATGGTGAATGAGGTTCCAATTTCTTTAAATCTTATGACATCCTTATCCACCTATGCCTAGAGGCATTAATTGTTGTAGCAACATCTCATGAGGAATGCTGGTCCTAGTCTGCAAAGGCTTGTTCTCTCACCGGATAGATCTTATTGGCTCCACTAGTGTTTGCTTTGATAGAAACCCAGTCAAAGTATGTCCACCTGGAGTGTTGAACGTCAGGCGTTATCATCAAAGGAGCTGACATTTCTTTCTCTCTATATGGTGCAGCCTGGTGTTGTCTACTTATCTCATTCTACATCCATGACATGACTACTTTCAACTATACATCCCCTACATAGAGGAGTGAATTCCACTCTGTGTCATCAGTTACTGCCAGGTTATGCAAGTACAATTCACACAATAGGTTTTTCAGACTCATTGGGGTAGACTGAAAGGCATAGTAAAATTCATGGGGAGTTGATATGGATGGATTGAGGCCTTCTACAATTCTTGTTAATTTAAAAGTAACAAGTTTCTCTTGAAGGAATATTGCATACACCGGTGAAGGTGATCTGCATTCCATCAACTGTGGAATTAACCCTGTAATCTGATCAATCCTCCATTTCAATATCTCAATCTCATCTGATTTCTACTCCAACTAAGAATTCTGCTCACTTACGACTCGTTTCAATTTTTCCTTTTCTAAATTCCATTGTGTCTTTTCCCATAACAACTGCTGGTATAAATTGATCCCTGTAGCAAGGGGTGTAGATAAATCTGGTGCGGGTAAAGGTTCTTGATTGAGTATGTCTACCCATCCAGATGAAAATGGAGTTTTAATTTTTTTCTTTGGTGAAGAGGACTTCCCCTTCCATAAAACAATTGCCCTTTTCTCATTGGTTTCCTCACTAACATCAACTGCTACTTTAGCCAACATTTCTAACTTATCCCGACTGCCCTGCTAGAGTACTTCTTCAATAATTTCAGTTCCAAAGTCAAGAATTTCTTCTGAATTCATACTAGTGTCCTGCTTGGCAGTATTATCCTCAAATTCCTCTATGCCCTCAGAGTCCTTGTCACTATCAATCAGAAAGTAGTTAAATCCAACTCTAGGATTAACCTCTATTTCTGGACTCTACTCTCTTAATATAGTGTCACTGGCTGCAGGTTGATGAAACAATTCCTTGGAAGAGGAATTTTCCAAAGACTCATTCTCTACTAATTCAGAAGAATCAACATTAATGATAGGAATAGAAGCTTTAGCATCTTTCTCAGAAAGCCTTCTACTTCTTCTCTTAGGGGGTATGGATGAGCTCCAAGAACTCTTCTATTTATTTTTCTTAGTGACTACCTCCTCTGCTACTGCTTCAGGAGGGTTTTCAAAATGCTCTTTAGGAGGGTTCTCAAGATTTTCTATAGGATGTTTCTCAGAATTCTCTTCAAGAGCGAAGTTAGAATTCTCTTCCCTAGGGTTCTCAGAATTCTCTTCAGGAGGAAATTTAGGATTCTCTTCCCTAGGGGAATGTAGGGTTTCTTCCATATTATCAATATTATCACCAGGCTGAGGTTCTAATATTTCCTCTTCTGGTTCTGGTATTTTTCCCTTACCCTTCCTAGATGTAGACCTTGTCCTTATGCACGGTGAAGATTTAGGAATATTAGGAGCTTCTACCTTTTTGTTTTTCTTCCTCTGCGAAGTAGAGGCTCTCGTATTGAAAATTCTTTTTCTAGGTGACCTAGAAATGGAAGGAGAGGCTTCAGGATCATTCTCAATTTTGTGAACAATTTTACGAACCCCAGAAGTTTTTTTCTCTCCATGACTAACACCATGACCTCTAGGGATGACTATATGAGGTTCAACTTCATTCATCTGTAAAAATTCATTCCATGTCCCAACCTTTTGTCTATTCAACTCCCTTTCTACAATTAATTTTATTAAGCAATGATGTGAAATAGACTGGTTGCTTCCTGACTGGACTAATAATGCTTTTTTTTTCACAATATTAAATAAGAAGTTGGGAAGATTTACTGGGCTATTATCATGCCGGAGATGACTGATAATTTTGAAGTGCAAAGCATGCAGATATTTGTAGCATCCGTCGCAAGTGAAGTACTCAATAACAAATGTGGCTGGCTGGATGAACTCCAAAGGCAAAGATAGTTGCCATGTCCCCTACTTCCTATTGACATCTAACCAAGGATCACCGTGCAAAGTGAATTGTGCTCTTGTTGAATGTAGGTCAAAATCTTTCACCTACTGTTCACCTTCTTGAAGTAAACCAGTTACTTTAGCTACTACCTCTTCTATGAACTCAATTTTCAAACCTTTAACTTCTATAAACCCATTCTTCAAGGTGGACATAAATTGTAGAGAAACTTCCTCGTTAAACCCTTTTAGGCTGAGACAATAATCTAGCCATCCTCTCCTTCTAAACATTTCACGGGTGGATGCATCATTTAATAAAACCCTATGGTCCACTAGTTCATGCCTTTGAAGGTCACCCCCCATTACTACTTTGAAACAAATTTTTGAATATGAAGAGCTACAATTCTCACAGAGTTCAACAATGGCAAGTCACAAACCTCAATGCATTTATGGAATAAAATGTTACAGAAGGAAAGATGACGTACAAAATGCAACTTGATTCATAAAATTAAAGATTTGTTTGCATGAAATCTAATGATTTGAGTTTTACATAACATCTCATAAAAGCTCACTCATGCCAAGGCTACCACCCTGAACACATTACAGGATATCATTAGAAATCAAGATTGATTTTTAATATCTTTAATTCACTTTAAATGTGATGATGTAATCACAAAAGGACAGGTCATCAAGTCATGTTGCAAACATAATTCAAAGACACGATCTTTAATTTTACATGCTAATTTGAGATTTTGAAATGAAAATAGAATAATTCCCCCCCCCCCCACCAACTAAGTAATGGCATGGATCCCACCAAGCCAGGTTAAGCAAGAGTGAAAAATTGAAATGACACAATATCCTAAAAATTAATGAATAAAAATAATATATGTATGAGTATATGTGGCATGAACCTGGAAGCGCTGCAGGAAGAGTTGTTCAAAAAACTAAACCTGCATGTGAAGTGATGGAATAGGGTGGATGGGTGGAAAAAGAGAGGTGGTGAGATGAAAGATTTATTATGGAGAAAGCATTCCACAAGATGTGAAATTTCTATTATGGTGCTCTTGAATGGAATCAAGAATCAGTAGAATCCTGGGTGGAAGACCCAGATTCTTCAGCTACAGGATCACGTACTTCAGTTGTGCTCTAGAACTGCTTCAGGAACTTATCATGGCTAATAGGTTTGTGGTAAAGTTTCAGATGGTGCCCATTGACAAGTAATTTAAATTGAACAAGATCAATTGTTGAAAGTTGCACTACTCCATTGTCAATTACTGATATGATCTCATAAGGCCCAAGCCATATGGTGTGGAATTTTTCGGGTGTGTTCTAGTATCTAGAAACATATAAAAGTGCCTAATCTCTGACAAAAAACTTCTTTTCATAGATGAACTTATCATGCCATTTTTTTCTTTGCTGTTGTATCAACTTTGTATTGTGGAGAGAAGATTTCCTATATTCATCCAATTCATTTAATTGCAGTAATGTGTCTTGTTGTGCTTTGGTGATATCTATATCCAATTCCAAAGTTGTGCGAAGTGTTTTATGCTGGAATTCAATTGGCATAGAAGCTGATTTTCCATATACCAACTCAAAAGGACTAAACCCTATGGTGGTTTTCCATGTGGTGTGGTAAGCCCATATGGCTTTAGGAAGACGGGTAGCCCAATCCTTTTTATGCACAACTACTATTTTTGTCAGATTGGATTTAATCTCTTGGTTTGTGATTTCCACCTGGCCATTAGCCTGAGGATGGTAGGGTGAAGATTTTCCATGACACACCATGTACTCCTGCATTAGGTCTATGATAAGGTTAGAGGTGAATTGTTCTCCTTGATCTGTGATAATTTCTTGTGGTACTTCAAATTTGGTTAATATGCATTCATAAAGAAACTCAGCAACTTTGTGATCTCTGGCATGTCTCATTGCTTTGGCTTCAACCCATTTTGTTGGATAATCAGTACATACTAAGATGTAATACTTTCCATGAGAAGAGGGCTCAATAGGTCCAATGAAGTCAATACCCCACTTGTCAAAGGGTGTGACAACTACCTATGACTACAGGGGAATTTCATCAGTCTTTGTAGGTCATCCCATATGTTAGCACCTATCATAGTGTCGAGTATGTTCTGCTACATCCTTATGCAATGTAAGCTAGTAATACCCAGTTGTCAAAATCTTGTAGGTTGTCCTCTTTGTGGTAAAGTGTCCTCCGCAAGGCTCATAATGGCATGCCTGAAGGATGTCATAAGTTTTATCCTCTTGAATGCATCACCTTGTCACTTGGTCTGGTCCTGTATAAAACATGAAGCCTAAAATCCAAGAGAAGTTAAAGCTCTTTTCAACTAATAGATGACATTGTTTAGAAGAAAAGTGAGGTGGCATTCTCCCTATAGAAAGGTAGTTGGATAAGTTTGCATACCATGGATTAAAATAATCTATAGAAAACAAGTTCTCATCAAGGAAACTATCATCAATTGCTGCAGGATCATCTGGCACTTGCAGTCGTGACAAGAAATCAGCCACTACATTAGCCTTTCTTGGTCTGTCTATGATGTTTACATCAAACTCCTGCATGAGGAGTAACTAGCATGCTAGTCTACCACTAATGGCAGGTTTATTCATTAAGTACTTGATAGCTTAATGATTAGTATAAACAAATACTTCATAGCTTGTGATGTAGTACCTAAATTTATTTAATGCATAAACAACTGCTAGCAACTCTTTTTCAGTAACAACATAATTAAGTTCGGCCCCTTGTAAATTTTTACTAATGTAGTAAATTGCATGTTCAATAATACCTTCTTTTTTTCCCAGAACTGCTCCAATAGTATAGTCAGATGCATCTATGTGGATATGGAATGGAAGCTTCCAATCAGGTCCTCTAAGAATAGGTGTTGTTTTTAGCATATCTTTTAACTTTTGAAATGATGCTTCACATTCCTCTGTCCATGCAAATTCAGCTTCTTTCTTCAACAAATTATATAGTGGTGTTGTAAGTTGGTTAAAGTCTTTTATGAATATTTTGTAGTAACCGGCATGACCAAGGAAACTTTGAACATCCTTCTACGTAACTGGTGTGGGGAGTGTGTTGATAACTGTAGTTTTTGCAGGGTCAACTTGAATTCCAAAAGATGAAAGGTAGTGTCCTAGGACTATGCCTTCCTCCATCATCATGTAGCACTTCTCACTGTTAAGAGAGAGATTGTAATCTTGACATCTCTTAAGAACCTTTTCCAAGTTTTCTTGTGCTTCTTCAAATATTGTGCCATGAGTTATGAAGTCATCCATATAGATTTCAACACAATCAGTAACTATGTAAGATAAAATACCAAGCACTGCTCTCTGGAAAGTAGCAAGAGCATTACATAGTCCAAATGGTAAGACTAAATAAGAAAGAGCTCCCCAAGGGTAGGTAAATGTTGTTTTGTCTTGGTCTTCTGGTGCTATTTGTATCTGATTATACCCACTAAAGCCATCTAGAAATGAAAAGTACTTTTTACCCACAAGATTGTCAAGTACTTGGTCAATGAAAGGCAGTGGAAAGTGATCCTTCCTAGTGGCTTTATTAAGTTCTTTGTAGTCAACACAAACTCTCCACTTTCATCCTTTCTTTGGAACAATTACAAGAGGAGAAACCCACTAACTGTTAGAAATAGGATAAATAAACCCTGCACTGAGAAGCTTCTGCAACTCGGTCTTAACTATATCTCTTAAAGTAGGGTTAATTCTTCTTTGAGCTTGTCTCACTGGCTTGTATTCTGGGCTTATGTATATTCTATGTGTATAGATTTAGGGATCCAACCCTTTCATGTTAGTGTAATCCCATGAAAAGGCTTATTGACTCTCTTGTAAAAGCTTGATAAGACTAGACATCTAGGATTCAGTGAGGTTTTTATTAACATTCAGATCCTTTCCTAAAGCAATCTCAACTTTCTTAATTGTTTCTAACATCTAAATTTCTTCTATGGATGGAGACTTTATCTCATGGGGTAGCAAGGTATGGAGATAATCAGGTACTGCAGGAAGTGGAGACATGGGTTTCTTGGGCATTATTGTTTGAAGGGAACAATTTGGATCATCACAAGATGACTCCTCTAAACCATATTGTTTGGTAAGGATTTCTGCTAGGATATCATCTTCGTCTTGTAATACCATGAATGGATTTCCATCAATGACCATTAGTTTTTGCATAGAGCTTACTTTAAGGGCATCATCTCCTAAGTCTGGGTAGACAATTTGATCAAGTTCACTTTGGGGTTTTGTAGGAGAATATAGAGTTAAAATTTTGGTATTTATTCCATCTAATATGGTCATCTTCCCTAAATGGCATGTAATGCAAGCATCAACTGTGGCTAGCCAAGGCCATCCTAGGATTAATGGATATCCTCCTAGGGTGGCTTTGGGTGATAGGACTATAAAATCAAAAGGTTAGTCTAAGGAATCCAAAGTAACAATAATATCCTCAACCATATCATCATGCTTAACTATGGAATTATTAGCTAACTGCAATATTATTGGTGTGTCCTGCAAACCAATGATACTAAGTTTTAGCAGGACTTCTCTAGTCATAACATTAATTGATGCTCCCAAGTCAATGAGAACATTCTGAATTTGGGTACCATTTATGAAGATGGTTACTACTGGACTTCCTAGATCTGAATACTTTGGCATGAAAACTTTTCTTAGCATGAGATCAAAGAGCTGGCCTAAGACATGGACAGTATCAGGGTCTTTCTTTTTCCTTCCAGGTTGTTTGATACAGGCTTCTTTAATTGCTTTGGTATAAACTAGAATTTCTTTAAGTGCATCCAGCAAGGGAATCTGCATTGTCATTTTCTTAAGCTGATCAATCAAATAAGTGGCTACAAGATTCTCTTTTGGAGGAATGACCTAAGATAGTCTTTGCAGATAAGGAGGATTCTTAGGCACTGGTGCAGTTTGAGCAACATGTGGAACATCAACAGGCTTGTTCATGGGTATGTCTTCAACATCAGAAACTTTTGTGATTATTGGCTCCCTGGCTATAGGTAGTGTAGTTCTTGATCTAAGATGAATATCATTTATGTGAAAAGAATAAGCTTGTTGCTTATTATTAGGATTTGGAGTGGGCTGAGCTGGAAGTTGAGTTGGCTTTTGAGGATTTCTATTTGCTACAAGAGGCAGTGGCATAATAGCTTGCTGCTGAGGTGGAGGCATTAGTGCTTGTTGTTGATTAGGCTGATTGGGTCCCCACTAAGGTTGTGGTTGCTAGCTACCCTGAGGTGGCCATTGGCTATTCTACTGCAGTTGCTGATAAGAGTTATACTATTGTTGGTATGGGTTAAATGGTGGTTTCTATGGATAGGCTTGGTTATAGTATGGTTGTTGATTGGACCAGTTATCATTCCAATTCTGACCTTGAGGAGCAGAATTTTGGGGGTTTTGGTTTGGCCAATAGCTATTATTATTATAACCAAAATTAGTCAGTGGGTCTGGAGGTATACCTTGTCTCTAAGCCCATGGACACCTTTGAGCTACATAGAAAAATTCTTCATTCTCCTCATCTATAGCTTTGAACTCAGTGGGAATTGGGTTAATGTCCACAAATGCAATCGTCTTACATTTGTAGTTTCTCTTCTTCTCTCTGCAATGAGAATAGAACTCAGTAAGCATATCATCTTCCTCTTCATTCTTCCTCCTTGCTTGCATAGTATCCAGCTGGGTGGAAACATCATCAATGATGTCTTTCTTGAAGTCAGATAGCAAATTAGAAAACTCTACTTTGGATACTCCTGAACCACCATTGGACTTATATGGTAGGTCTCTAAGTCCCCTACCCTTCTTCATACTAGCCCTTGAATAATTTTGACATATATTATTTATGTCATCCCAACCTTTTTGTGTGATATCTCCTCCTACCATCAGGTCTAGAGCCTCAATACTTCCATCATTCACACCTTTTAGGAAGAGGTGTTTCTTAGATGCCTCATTTAACTGGTGTTGTGTATTACGTTGTAGGTTGAACATAAATTTGGATACATAATCCTGCAGTGTTTCATCCTCCTTCTGAGACATTTTAAACATGTCATCTCCTTTTAAATCTTGACCTCTACAGTACTCTTTGTACTTTGTAAGAAACATTATGCACATGGCATTCCAATTTGCTACAGCATTAGCACCTAACCCCATGAACCATCTCAAAGCATCTTCTTTTAGAGTTGATCGGAACAAGTTCAGCTTGTGGGCATCAATAATATAGTCATAACTATGGAAAAGAATATCAAATTAAAAGAAGAAGGTCTCAGGGTCCTCTGTAAGGAGGCCATAAAATTTGGGAAGTGCAACAGTAGGTATATTTTTCAATTTTGGTTGCCTTGCTATTGAGGTATAGGAAAAGGAAAGGGAACCTGGGCAGCCATTTTGGGAGGAGGACCTTGTGGTGGTGGCTGATATACAACAAGAGAAAGTGGATTATCTTGATATTCAGGTTCAGCAAATAGGTCGTTTAAATGTAGTGATTCCTCAGATGATGAAGGGGATATGTGTTCCTGAGCATCAGCAAATGGATTTTCAAAGGGTTCTTCTTCTTCATTCTCACTTTGTGGTTCTTCAACTTGAGGATTAAATAAATCAAATGACTCTCCTTGGTAGTTACTAGGGAAGAAATCTCCCAAGGTGATCTCTCCTTCTATGCATAAAGATGCTTACTTAAGTACTAAAAAATAGAGACTACAACTACAAGGATTAGTTTGAACTAACACCATCCCCGATAGCAGCGCCAAAAATGCTTGGCCAAACAATAGTATCAGAAACCTAGAGCAATGGACTACCTATTTCAGGATTGGACACCCCAAATGATTTGTAAATATATTATTTGGTTTCATTTAATTATTGACCAGGGACGTAAAATTTGGAATGGTGTCTGTAAAGTATGTGCTTCAAACTTCCTCTTCTAAGTCTATCTAAGGAATTCAAATGCTTATGCTTCAGGAAAACTATACTAAAACTAGTAAGCAAATGTATTCTAATCAAAGCAGGAAATTATAGTTAGGAACTTCTCCAACTAACTGTGTTGCAGGAACACGTTGACTGATTTTGGTATCAGTAGTTGTAGGGACAATAGAGTTATAAAACATATAAATGAACAGTAAAATGAACTCTATACTAACAAAGTAATTCACTCATCAAGTGGGCCCCCTTGAATGAGTGAATGAGAAGTACAATCAAGATGAAAGTTACAAACTTGAACTGAACATTCTATTCATCTATAAAATGATTACACTTAATTGAAATAGTATGCAAAAGCTCTATTAAAAACCAGTTTGTTTGACTAACTCCAAAAGAGTCACAACAGTAAATTATTTAAAAGAAAGCAACAACTAACTCCTAAATCTATGATCACTTCATAATTGAGGATCGGTTACAACTCATAAAGTTTCATAATAGAAACATTATTCACTATAAACATTCCCAGAATACAATGCACACTAAATCTACGCATTGCATGCAAGAGAAAATATTGACTTGCTTGTGAAGATTCTGCAATCTACGGTTGGCTTCGATGATTCCTGCGCCAGTATGCTAGTCTTTGAATATCCATGGTCAATTCCTGCAAAACAATGAATGCACACATATCCAAGCATATACATATATATATCCACATCATCAATATTAGGAAAAGGTATAAGTCTTAATTATCACTCTTGCAAATCCTATGGCTACAGGAGGTAACTACCCAAAACATATCTTAGGAGAGAAAACATCCATTAACATGTATAAATTTTATATTCACCATTCCTATCCATGAATTTAAGTAGATATTATGTCTTTAGAGGTATCCACATTTCCAACTTATTTTCACACACACATATATAATATATACATAGAAACCATAAGTTCATATACTTAAAACCCTAAATTCATGTCTATGTGCAATCAACTTGTTCTAGAAAGAGCATAAAAAGTAGTGAAAAAGATGGCTATTTAGGAGCCCATCACCTCCCTCTCAGTTATTCTAACAATTGGTGTCAGAGCTACAGTTGCTTAGAATAGAGTTTTAAGGACTCCAACAAAAAGGTCTCAAGATGTATAAGAGGGAAGTGCCAAAGATGAACAAAGATAACTTCGTGATATGGTAAAGCTGGATGAAGTTATACATATCTGGAATTCTACACTAGAACTGATGGAGAATGGCTATATTGAACCGACCACTGGTCCCTTAACTCTTGATCAACTAAAGGATAGGCATGCACACAATATTACTATGATGGAACTTGATGCTACCTGTACCAATGCCGAATTTGAAGACATTAAGGGTTGTGATACAGCTAAGAAGATGTGGGACAAGCTGACTCTAATATACAGTGGAGATGAGAATGTTAAGAGAGCTAGAGAAGAAAGCCTAAGAGGTCAATTTGATGATATGATTATGAAAGAAGGTGAGAACATTGTGCAATACACAAATAGACTAAAAGAGGTAGTACATGCTATTAGAGCATCCAGTGGAGTTATTGATGATGAAACAATGATAAGCGAGATTCTCAGAACTTTCTTGCTAGTTTATGTGATCAGGATCTCTGCAATTCATGAAACAAGGGCTACATCCAACCTTACTCTTGACACTCTGATAAGTAAGCTTATAAACTTTGAATTAAATAATTTTGACAATAGTGTTGTACCTTTTGTTGAATCCACTTTCATGTCTTCTTTGAAGATTGGTAAGTCTAGTAGCAAGAATGATAAGAATAATGATAGTGATAGTAATACCGATGATGAACTTGATGAGCTTGAAGTTCTTATGGCCAAAAGATTTCCCAAAGGTAAGGGAAGGTATAGAGGAAAGTTACCCTTAGCATGTTTTAATTGTAAAGAAGTTGGCCACATCACTTCTAGATGTCCGAATAAGAAAGATGATGATAGATCCAAAGAAAGATCTAAAGGAAGCTATGGGAGAAGAGTCAACAGAGGCTACCAACACAACAAAAGAGATAACCAAGATAGCTATGACAAAGGGAAAAGGTATGCTACATAGCTGAAGAATTTGAATTTGAATCTAACACTGATGATGATGTAGAAGTAGTATTTGTTTCTATGAAAGATGATTCAGAGGAAGAAGAGAAACATGAAGAAACATCACTAATCTCTACAGTAAGAAGAAATGATACATGGATCATAGACAGTGGCTATACACATCATATGACTGGTGATATAGAGAAATTTGATCTACTTGATGAATATGATAGAGGATCTGTTAGAATGGGAAATGATGCACCTTGTATGGTGAGAGGTAAAGGTTCACTGATGATTAATGATAGAATAAAATGTGAAAATGCATATTGGGTAGATGGAGTGAACTATAATTTGTTAAGTGTGGCACAACTAAATAACTCAGGCCACCAACTTGCTTTTGAGAGTAGAAAGGTAAGAATCTATGATAATGGAGGAAGACTTGTCAGAACCAATACACAATCCAGAGGTAATCTATTTTATCTTGATGTTGATCAGTCTTGTTGTTTATTAATGAAGGATGAAGATGCATGGTTGTGGCATATGAGGTTATGTCATGTGAAGTTTGATAACATGATCAAGATTAGTAAGAAGAAAAGAGTTAGAGGGTTGCCTAACTTGTCAAAATTGGATCATGCTATGTGCCATGAATGTCAAAAAGGTAAGATGACTAAGTCTAGTTTTAAGAGAAAAGACTACTCAACAAAGAAGATACTTGAGTTGTTTCACACTGACCTATGTGGTCCTATGAGAACTCAGAGCTATTATGGTGATAGAAACTTTATTCTTTTTGTTGATGACTATACTAGACTAATGACTATTATGTTCTTAAAAGAGAAATCTAAAGCATTTAAGATGTTTAAGTGGTATAAGGAAAAAGTAGAAAAAGAGACTGCAAAAGAATTAAAACGCTTAAGATCTAATAGAGGAGGTGAGTTTATCTCTGATGAATTTACTAATTTCTGTAATGAGCATGGTATTAAGAGATAGGTCTTTGCACCGAGAACACCTCAGTAGAATGGGATTGCTGAAAGAAGGAACAGGTCAATCATTGACTATGCTAGGATACTAATGACACAAAAGAATGTTGCTTAGACATATTGGAGAGAAGCTATCAGTACAGTTGTATATGTTCTTAACCAAGTACAATAGAAGAAGGTCACCAACCAGACACCTTATGAGCTATGATTTGGACACAAACCTACTGTAAGTTATTTCAAGATTTTTGGAAGAAAATCTTTTATTCTGAAAGATGAGAGAAATGGGAAATTTGATTCTAAAGGTGATGAAGGAATATTCTTAGGATATTCTACTAAGAGTAAAGCATACAAATGTCTGAATAAGGTTACAAATAAGATGATTGAAAGTACTATTGTCCATGTTGATGAGTTTGATGACAAGAACAAATAAGAAAGAAAGGAACCAGAAGACTATGGCAGATTCACTTGCATTGAAATTACTGATTATCTACTGAAGTCACAACCTATGATAACCGGTCAATAGGACAATAACCCCGAGGAATAGGAAAGGGAAACTGACGAACAAGATGGTGCTACTGAGAAAGCACATGAACATGAACAGGATGAACAAGAAAGAAGAAACTGAGTACTGGCTAGTTTTGTCAGAAGACATCATCCTAAGACACAAATTATTGGAGATAGACAAGTTGGAATGTAGACAAGAAGCAAAACAAGACAAGGTACATGTCTAGTCTGTGAATTTGAACCAAAGAATGTGAAAGTTGCATTAGAGAATGAAGAATGGGTTAATGCAATGAAGGAAGAAATAGAAAAAATAGAGAAAAACAAATCTTGGTCCTTAGTACCCTGACCTAAAGATAAGAATGTTATCGATACTAAATGGATATTCAGAAATAAACTGAATGAAAATGGTGAAGTGAGAAGAAATAAAGTGAGATTGGTATGCAAGGGATATGCATAGGAAGAAGGCATTGACTATGGTGAGACATTTGCACCTATTGATAGATTGGAAGGAGTTAGAATTCTACTTGCATATGCTGCACACAAGAAATTTAAGGTTTATCAAATGTATGTGAAGTCAACATTTCTGAATGGTATACTTGAAGAAGAGGTCTACATAGAACAACCTGAAGGATTCATTGATCCAGACAATAGAAACATGGTATGTAGATTATACAAAGCTTTATATGGTTTGAAGAAAGCACCAAGAGCATGGTATGAAAAGCTGCATACTTACTTGTTATGTATTGGATTTGTAAGAACTAGTGAAAACAACAATTTCTACATGAAAGGTGATATTGATGACACTATTCTTATTGCTGAAATTTTTGTTGATGATATTATTTTTGTAGGTCAAGATCATGTATGTAAATCTTTTTCTAATGACATGAGGAATGAGTTTGAAATGTCTATTTTTGGAGAGATTAAATTCTTTCTCAGATTACAAGTAATTCAACAGAGTGATGGGATATTCATCACACAGTCCAAGTACATAAAGGAAGTCTTGAAGACATTTGGCATGGAAGATGCTAAATCTGTAGGAACACCGATGGCTACTCGAAGTAAACTAAAAAAGGAAGATGAAACTACAGAGGTAAACCAAACACTTTACCGATCCATGATTGGTAAACTAATGTATGTAGTTCATAGTAGACCAAATATAGCACATATTATGGGAATTGTTGCTAGATATTCTGCTAATCCTAGAGAATCACACATGATTGCTACCAAAAGGATCTTAAGATATCTAAAAAAGATAGAGGAATATGGATTGTGGTATCCTAAGGAAGGTAAGTTTGAGTTGAAGGTTTATACTGATGCTGATTGGGATGGAAATATGGATGACAGAAAAAGTACCACTAGAGGAGCATTTTTCTTTGGTGAAAGACTTGTAACCTGGACAAGTAAAAAGCAAGCTTGTATTTCTTAGTCTATAGCTGAAGCAGAGTATGTTGCTGCTGCTACTAATTTCTCAAACATTGCATATATTTGGCAAGTGTTGGAAGGAATGAATGAGGTAATCATTGACCCCATGATTATATACTATGACAACACAAGTGCTATTAATATTTCAAAGAATCTAGTGATGCACTCTAAGACAAAGCATATATCAATTAAGTATCACGACTTAAGAGAACAAGTGCAAGAGAAGCGAGTGAATTTAGAATTTGTTACATCCAAAGAACAACTTGTAGATATCTTTACAAAGCCTCTACCGAAGGACACATTTGAATATTTGAGGACTAGACTTGGGGTCTGTCCCCTGTCTATCGGTCACTAATGTGATCTAGATGTTGCATCAACCTAATCTTATCAGATGATCACACATGTTGATGCAACATAGTTCACACTTTGGATATTGTTCAAGGTTGTGATTAAGTTTGAAGAACTAAAACAGATTGGGATATCAGCATACAAAGATACAGAGATTGTACTAGACAACAAAGATTTACTTAGCTACTAAAGGAGCTGATTATTTATTTGTTTCTTTTGCATTGTTGTCAAAGGGAGAGATAAATAATATGAAAAGGAAAGGATAGATATGCACTGATGAGAACTATCTAAGAGAGAGATAATCTGAAAGAAAGAAATAGGAATAGGAACTTGAGAGATGAAAAGATTATATCTACAGAATGAAAAAGTTGTATTTTATAATGTTCTTTTGTAATGTAGTGATTAAACATATTAAGCCAGGGAGAGCTTACACAACATTTGATCACAGAGTTGTAGAATACATGTTTGGTATGTGTATGGTACATTTCATATTACTTGAGTTGCCATCAATGCCAAAGGGAGAGATTGATGAACTACAACTAATTTAGAACTTTAATGGAGAATTTGTAATTCAAGGATTTGTTGATTAGATATGCAAGATGATTAAATCAATATTATGTTGTCATTGATTTCAACTAGCTTGAAAATACTTATCTTGTAAGTTACTATACCGACACATCTAAAGAAAGGTGAAAGAGATGAAGAACATAAATATCTACATGAGGAAGATGTATATGTCAGATGAGGATAAGGAATACACTGAGTAAATTGTTGATGAGTCTATGACTTGATGAAATTGACTTTATTATGTTGCATTCATCTATGATGAAGAATAGAGCTGAAAGACACAAAGTAGTGTTGTCGGTAAATAAAGCATTCTAGTATACACCAGTGGAATGTAGTGTATATCGAGCGTAGTGTTAACTGAGCTTGTGTTCACTGACACATTTCTTTGTGAACTGAGCAAAATAGAAAGGAATTAAATGATCAGTTTAGCTGATAAAGTGATGAGCTGTAAAGTGTATAAAATTGAGGTAACAGATAAGGTTTGTTATGAAGATCGATGACTAACATAAATAAAAATGGATCTAATGGAGTAGATTGAAACATGTTACTGACACATCAGCCGAGGAAGCTTAAAGCAGAAAAATCTATGAATATGATTAAGTGGCAAAATCTGATGAAGGAAAAGAAAATGATTTACTTGTCTATATAAGAGACATTGGTTTCATTATTGAAACATCGCCGAAAGAAGAAGATACTGCAGAATTATTGCGTGAACAAGTTTTCATGCATTTTGATCATACTGGTTAATAAGAACCAAGCTACAAAACAATTATTGAGCTATAGAGAGTAATTACTGATGGATAGTAAGTTGATATAGTATTGAATCTGAAGTCGTATATTGATCAGAAAGATTTGAATGAGCTGAACATTGATCTGTAAACTACAATTGAAGTTGTTTCAAGGTAGATCATCTACTGTTACATATTTAACCATTGTACATAGTCAAATCTCTTAGCCGAGTGGACTATGAAAGTCTTTTGATGTTTCATTCATAGAGTGAACATTGTTATCTTGTCAACCCCAGAGTGACTGCTGGTTAGACGATAACTTCTGGTATAAAATCCTCTAACAAGGTCACACCTAACAGTGTGTTTTTAACCTTTAACAGGGTTGGGTATTCACCAACCTCACTTCAGAAGAGTGAACAATTTTGGGTTGCTGGTCCCAGGTGGTTTTTCCCTTCACAGGGTTTCCATGTTAAATATCTTGTGTTATGTGTTGATTGTGATATTTGTTTGTTAGCATACTTTGCATATTACATGTTAGATTTGATCGGTAACTATTATAAATTTTAGACTAACAATTGGTAAAAACACAGACAATGAAAGTATTTTATGTTTACCGAGTAGTAGAAGTAGTAGAATTGTTTTGGATTATACATATTGTTGTGGGACACTAGATAACTGATTCCCCCCCCCCTTCTTAGTTATTCTAACAGACACCGTATAGATACCATCAGAGTTAGGGGCCTATATAACTTTATCCTTGGATTTTTACTCGATACACTAGGTTTTCAACTCATGTTGGAGGGGTATGAATCTTCTATCTATGTCTCCAAGGCTCTTCCATTTATTTTCTCACCAATAATCCTTGACTTTGATCCCAAAAACCTATTTACAAAGATCAATAGCTTGTTTCCAATCTTGATTACTATAAAGATGTTCATTTTGAATCCAATTATCTTCCCAGAAATCAATTTTCTTTCCATCCCCTATCTTCCATCTCTTACATGTTATGATGATTTCTTTGGCAAAACTTAAACTATTCCAAATATAAGATCCATTCATATTTTCTCCATACGTGATATAATCCTCCAAGGTGATAGAATTAAAAATATATTTGTTCCTTATGATTCCATTCCATTGTTTTCTTTTCCCATAAATTATCCATAATTTTTTAGCCAAGAGGGCTTTATTAACAATTCTAATAGGTCTCAAACCCAAACCTCCTGTACATTTGGGTTTACATACATTTTCCTAGGAAACCAAAATAAGTCTTCTATTTTCTTCCACTCCTAACCACATGAATCTTTTATGTATTTTTTCAATAATCATAACAATTTTATGGGGAATCTTCAAAACACTCAACACATAAATTGCAAGATTTTGAAGAGTCAATTTGAGGAGTTGGAGTTTCCCTGAATTTCTCAAAAGACCCCCTTTCCAGCCTTCCAGCTTGTTAAATCTGTCAATAATAGAATTCCTGAAGCTCTCCAAAGGCTTAGTACACAAAGGTAATCCCAAATAAGAGGAAGGGAGGCTTCCAATATTGCACCCTAATATTTTAGAGAGCTTTCTCTGTCTCTCTTGGGGAGTATTACAAAAGAAAATAAAACTTTTAGTCTAATTAATGAGTTGGGCAGATGCAACAGTATAAGTAGAAAGAGCTTTCTTTAAGTTTTTGGCTTCTTTCACCATAGCCTCCCCCATAATGAGCATATCATCTAAAAATTTCTCATGGTACAAATAAGATCTAGTGGAAGAAGTCTAGAGACTAGAAATACTACCCTCGCCAACAGTTTTATTAATATACCTTCCTAAACATTCATCAAGGATAGCAAAGAAAATAGGAGGCACACCTTTGGATGTTGCTTTTTCTTATACATCAATAATGTTGGTTAAATTATTGATCTTAATATAATGCATTAGTTTCTAAAGCTTATTAAAAAATTTCAATGCATCATCACTCTTATCAATCAGATCCATTTGAGTGTTTCTCTAAAACTAACTCACCTTAAGCTAATAATTATAAAGAACTACACATAATTGATTAAACGAGGAAAATTCAAAAAGTAGAATCTTATCACTATTGTATTTTTGTAAGTTATCAATGAATTTATACATTTCACATCAATATTAGGCACAAGACAATAAATATGAGGATGAACATTCTTAAATCTACCAATGAGATCAATCACTTTATCTCTAACACCTTACTTGCAATGCATTAATCAGTGAAATAAATCTTACGATCAATATTGTTTAGAAATTGTTGGATAAAATAATTAGCTATATTTTGAAAAGAATTGATAAAATAAAGAGACAAAAAACAATACCATTACAATGTTTTATCTAGCAAGGTTCTATTAAATAAGTTATCCATCAACCTATGATCATGAGAGAAATCACTGTACACAAGGTTTGTAAGGTTTTTAAATAAGTTAAAGGATCACCGTTACCATTACAATTATCAAGATGAGGGATCTGCATGTATTGTGAAATAACAACATGGATGATATCCAAAGACAAAGAATTAGAGATGTTACAAGTTGGAATATTGAATTCCCATTGAGTCATTGAAGCAATTTTTTATTTCAAGGAGACATGGTTTTAGCTAAGATATTAATGGTAGAATTAGTAGGAGGAGATATGTTTGAGATGTGTAGAGCATTCTGAGAAATAGAATAAATGGTTGAGTATGAAAAGAGCCCACTATTTTAAGTGGGAATTGATAAAAGTTAAGACATACATAACACAATTGAGGGGATAGTGGAAATAATTGGGTTAGGAATGGTAACATGTGTACGATTGAACTTTTGAGTTGAAGTTGTTATGATATGTGGAGCAAAGGTGGACAGACTAGGAATTGAGGTAGAAATAGTCATAGAGGTCTCAACACTTGTCATAGGTGGAATGAAACCTAGCTCTTTAGAACAATCTATGATAGAATTAACATTTTTATCAATGAGATGAGACATTCTACTCAAGATGTTTACACCATGTTAATTATTATGAATTAATTTTTAATCCCTCAAAAACATAAATTACTTTGGGATTAGGTTTTTCTTGTCCAAACTAGTGTACAAAAGTCATTGGAGACTTTCAGGACTTGCATAAGAGGGACTGTGAAAGCCATGTTTTCATCAATAGAAGAATTCAAAAAGTTATCTATATAATAGTATTGATGTCAATAGTATGCATGTTGGTCTCTTCAAGATTATTAGGAAAAATCAAAGGCTTGGGTCAAAGGAACACATAAGTCTGTGACTTATTATAATAGGAATACTATACATAGGGAATGAGAGAAATGATTAGTCTAATACAATTGAGAGATTTGAAAGAAATGTGCAATCCAAGAAAGGAAGATATTTTTATGAAAGGTGTTGGTGTTTGAAAATGCTTATGCCAACTAGGGCTACCAATATGCCTATGATGGATATTAAGGATTGGTTAGTTCCGAATGTGGGAAATCTATAGGCAACTAGACCAACTATAGGGATGGATAGTCCCTCTTCTACTTCTGGCTCTATGAAACCAAGGCGGGTACACCTGATCCAATAGTATTTAACTCTTAACTGATAGTCTTAACTCTACCCTTTATTTCTTTACTGGATCTTTCAATAGATGATTACAGTGAGAGAATACTAAACAAGAACCTATTGTTCATTGATCCTCCATCACTGGGTAGGACAACACATAAATGTAAATAAAACTAAAATTACTGGTAATGATTTTAAGATTTTGGGATTTTGAAATCTGAATCACCTTCTCAGAACAAAGATAGGAGAATACCGGCTAGTGTCTTATCCATTGGGCAATAGAGTCAGAAAATAGAAAGGATCCCAAAACAACTTTGAGAACAACTGGTTTTTGCAACATAAATACAAATACCCCAACTCTTCCCTACTTACAGATAATCCTTATGCGAATTCAATGAACATATATTTTACTTTGAGTAATATTTAATCCAACCCTAGGTCAGAACTCAAAGTGAGATATATACACATAAACCCTAAAATAGGCTTAAAGATTCATAGAACAAACACAATGGAGAGGTAAAGATTTGATATTTGTATTAAGTATAACCATGATCATTTACATACATCATATTCTGAATAACAAACTTACTGGATAATGGTGCCAACTTGTATCTCTTCTCTATTATCCTGACAAAATCATGCAAATTTACAATCCTCGACTGAGGAGTAGCACTTCAGAATTTCCTTTTTATTCTTACACCTAACTCACTCAATGCCTAGAATGACCATGGGAAATCCTTTTATATACAAGGAGATGCAATAAGCTTCCGGTCATTCTAGGGTTTACAAAATATCAACCCTAAAACTTTACAACAACTACAAAATTTACAATAAATACACTCAGTCACAATGGCGAGGAAATTGCAATTGAGCTGACCTTCTTCACGTCTTTTAATGCAGTCCTTGGCTAGCTGTTAACAAATCTGATCTGTAATATTTGTTGTCCATTCTGTAATGAATATTTCCTCATATCTCAACCACCCTTATGACTCAAAATTAACTGTTCTGATCTACTTTATGAAGCTGGCGGTGTATCTTCACTCTCCACAGCTGGCATGTACTGATATTTCCATTTATCATACACCTCTTCACTTGGGAACTCAAACTTAACAAATTCATCCTTCCTGGTAGACAACTATTCCCATTCACTTATGATCTATGTGATTTTCTGTTGAATGGTGTCAAACATCAATCTGGCATTTATCAACATTTTAATTGTGCCACTAAAAGAAGACTTATCACTTAAAACATTAGTGATTCATTCTGTGAGGAGTCCATCTAACTCCTCCCTCCACTGATAAGCTTCCTTAAATTCTCCTTTATCTGTGAAAATAGGAGGCACCAGTTCATAACCTGAAAGCATTAATTTAGATTTCAACATACTTGTTCTCCTGATAAAATTATCCACAAAAATGTTGAAATGCACCAACTTCTTCACAATTTGATGTAATGGCTTTATTAAAGGATCTCGGTCTTCCTGTGCCTTGGATAACATACGAAATAGTTTTACATTAGGAGACCTTTCAATCCATCTTTTCAAAACTGGAGCCATTTCATCCTTCTCTTTATTAATAACCTTAAGCAAAGAAATTAACTTATCCATATGGCCATGTATAATAGAAGGCTTTAAATCTACTGCAAATTCCATAATCACCCCTACTATTTTTTCTTCATATTTTTGATTTACCAAAGCTGTAGCCTTTGCGTTCTCATTCATTTCCTTTTCCAATTGTTCCCTGATTTCCCTTAATTTATTTGTTTCCTCTGTCAGCTTCAGCTTCTCCCAAGCAACCCTTGCATCCATATCTATTTCTAGGAGTGGTGAGGGTGGAAATTCAATTATTGGGCTTGAAGATGAAGCCACCGCAGGCTTATCAGAAATTGCTAATTGAGGAGATCTTTGATCCTGTGGCCCTTATAACTGGACAATTAGTTTGTCTTTTTGAATTAGCTCAACTTTGAGCTCATTATAAGATTTAAGGACCATTTCAAATTTGAACCTAAGATCTTCCTTTTCTCTGGCATCCTTCTCCGCCACACTAACATTGAACTTGGCAGTTTCAAGAATCAAATTAGAGGCCTCCACACCAGATGTTTCTCCCACTCTCTGAACCATTAGGCTCCCCGTATATCCTATGGAGAAATCACTCTTCTTCCCTTTATTTTTATCTTTATCTAAAGACCACATGAACAGAGTAGCATGATCTTTAGAAAAAGAAATTCCCCTAGCTACCTGCTTAGCCTGTTCTAGTGTAGATAGGGTCTTTACCTTGCTCTTCCTTGGTCAAAAACAATGGCATCAGCAATGTCCCATTCTGGTAGGATCATAATCCCTGCTGTATGAATCATGGCTCTCCCTTCTTCTAGAGTGATCTTCTCAAATTGTCTAGCCATTTGTGCCTTCGTCTCCTCTTCTATCTCTTTCACATCTTTATCAGAGGATTCTTCCTTCTTCTTCTCACAAATCTCCTTAAACTGATTGATTTTCATTCTCCACAAGAACTGTGAGAAGGCCCTAGTTTTAACAAAATCATCATCGACAAGGAAAGAGTCACTTGCCTATTTTAGAATAGGGTCTATTTGCTTACCCTCAAATTCTTCTACTGTGAGATCCATGGCCACCTCTTTAAGTGCCTCCGGCATTCCCTCCTGCAAATCTTCATTAAAAACAAAAAGATTTCCTTCATCCCTTAACTGCACCAGCTGTTCTGCCGCTCCATGCTCATCCAACTGAATAGGGGATTTAGAAGGAGAGTAAATCTCCTCTGCCGGTCTTTCTTCTTCTTGTCTTTGCCTTTTTGGGGAAGGTGCCTACACTACTAGATCACCAAGTGGTCTTTTCCCTCTTAAAGTGGAAGGAACATCTTCACTTCCTTGTTGTGAGGTCAGAAGGATGGTATATCCACTCTTCTTTTGTACTGTGTACACCCCCTTAGGGATTAACTTCATATATTTAGGCTAGTTTAAGATCTACCTAGCCTTTTCTGGATTTGTCTTAGTCACATATACCCTTTTCTCATTTACAACACTCATGAGTCCCTCAAAATTCTCCATAAGGACATTAACTTTTCTAGCCCATGGTTCAAAACTAATCAATGGGTCATAAGTTTTATCAAAGTTCTGAATAAAACCTATAGACTTGATATAAATCACCCATTTTTCTTTCTTAATCTCCTGAGGTTGAAGGTCAAACTCATTTCTTATTATGTCTTCTGGAAAATTAAATTGATGCTCAATAAGAGCACACCTCACCTTATCTTTGAACATGCCTGAAAGGAAACCCTCTGTATCTGCACACCTCACCACTGCCTTTGACATTTTGTAGGGTTGCAAAACCTTATTCAAGTGCACCCATCCTCCTTTTGTAATTACATACTAATGTGCCAGTGTTACATCAGGAAAGAAAGTTCCTCTACCTTTGCCAGTGAGTGTGGTCTCTTGTAAATTTCCAATCTGTCTTAAGATCTCAGCATATCCTAGCTTCAAAGGGACCTGATATGGAAAAATATAAGGTGCCACTTTACTACCATACACTCTAAATACTGTGGAGATTGGATATAAAATAATGTCTCCAAAATTATGGACAATGGTAATGTCCTTGTAGTAATCCATCGACCTAATCAATCTTAATAACTCTCCTGGGATTCTTGGATTATCAATAAATAAAAGAGACCTAAGCCTCGATGCAAAATCCCTATCAAAGGCAATATAACTAGCATCAGTTCTGTTCTAGGACAAGGCTGTGGTCCACAATTGCACTGGGAGAGTCTCCCCATATCTTTCCTTCTCAATATTCATCGTTGTACTAAAAAAATTATCACCCTTATACAAAAACATGTGCATGAGCAACGAGTACCATCCGAATGGTCTAGAGACCTTCATATTCTTAATCCCCATTAATCCTTCATGAATTATTTCAGCCAAATGAGAAGCAAAGTCAAAAATGAGGGCTAGCTGGGGGTGGAGTGACTGCACCATCATGAACATAAAAGGTACTCGGCATATGAGTCTTCTCATCATGCCCTAGGATCAAAGACAAAGACTTATAAACTTCTTGTGCCTTTTTACTGAATAAATCTAACCTGATGGGCTCTGATGTACTTGAACTGACAGCACACATTGATCCTATCTGATCAAAATATTTCCTTAGAGGCCCTACCCTTAAATAATCCTTCTGTGCCTCATAAATCTCAGTGAACTTTTTGAAATCTATTTTCTCCAACCCCACAGATGGTTCATTGAATGAGAAAACCTGTCTAATCTCATCCTCAGTAATGCTTATCAGGTCTCTTCCACTTACATCCCTGACACATCTTGTCACAGGATCATAGCATTTAGCAATCTGTATTAACAATTCATCATCCATGAAAACCTCAGGGCATACCAACCTCCCAATGTCAAACTGCCATACATTACTCAGGGGTGCACAAGCGTTCCTTTGTGAATATGCCGATTTAAAAAGAATAAGACCGTTGTGCTTATCGCCCACTTTAGCATCTCTCATCCAATTCCCTCTATCATAGAGACCTTCTACAACTAAATCTCTAGGATGTCTCGAAGTGAGCTCTTTTACTCTTTGTGCCCCATTATCAGAAAATGCGAGCAACTACATCAAATCCTTGAAAATTCCTCTCTTACTATATTCTGTTTGACCAGACAAACTCCTCTTGGGCGACATTTTGAAAATAGGGGTTCTTACTAAGATATGAATTCCCAAGAAAAATTTAAACAATATCAACTGACAATAGGAAAGAAGACCCCACAAAGCTTTACAAATTTCAAATGACTTAAACACAGGAGAAAACCTACCAGGCACCTGAAAAATCTTCTGCTTGAAAGCACTGCATGAAAAAATATATCGCCGGAGAACATACAAGAGCAGTGAAGAAAAACAATAATCAAATTCTTGTATATAACATCTACTAATGACTCATAATTCTCCTGCATGTAACAAATTTATTCCACCATTACTGAGGTTGGCAGCTCTATCACTCACTGGACGTGAAAACATCATTCAAGAGAAAAATTCAAATTCAAGCCGTTGATATATTTCATTTTCGGTGCATCGGGCGGTAGACAATCTTATCAGAAAAATCCTATAGTACCTTTAGCAAGATAGTTCTCAACCAACGAGAACATTTCAAAATTAGCATGTGCAGAATTAAATTCCTTAAGTTCATCATGGTCTGAGCAGTGATCTTTACACGTCAACATCACCCATGGCCAATAAAAAATGACCACCTCATCAATATATTTAACAAAGAGGACCCACCAAAAGGCTTCCATCTCTTTATCCAAATCAACGGTTGTTGCTAAACCACAAACTTAAAACCCGAGCATCTCATCCCAATAGTTTAACGACAACCGTGAGATCTTGCAGCATTTTAATCATCTGAGAAACTAAGGTCCTACTGCGACACATCAGCGGGCACATATCAAATCAAAACATGCCATGCTGCAAAAGACTGACAAGTGGACCGAGTCCCTTTTCCTTTCTAACTCAGAGCACTTTGAAAATAGTCAGATCATAGCTGTTATCCAACCAATAAGAAGTAAACATGTCAAAGTGAACCGGCACAATAAGGGGCCCACTGAGCACTTAAGTCTCTAAGAAGATCAGAAGGTCGTCGCTATACCGTGAAA